>CM069451.1:7365322-7478467 GCA_035610835.1 Ophiura sarsii | reverse complement strand
CTGTATTTTGAGGAGAGAGCATTAGTTACCAGTGAGTTTATTACGCTGTAAATATGATAAGTAACCAGGCTAACCGAGTGATATGATACCTAACGGTGATACGCGTATCTGGAAAATCAAATGCAGATATAGGAAGGATGTAATGGATTTTAATGGGTGAGTTTTCCTGCTTTAAAATCGAGTTGGTAGACTAAGCGATAATACGGCTAAAACCCTTTACTTACAGTATCCGTGTTTTAACTAGTCGAGTTATATTCCTAGACGATAAAATTGCTCTACACGTGCAGGGCAATGCGGATACATTATTCAGTATGTAGTAATCAAGACGGGATTTCTTTTTTTATAACAAACTTATTCTTATTTTTATTTTGGCAATCAATCGACATATTGGAACCATTATTTTGCAGAAGGGGCTATTACAAGCTATGATTACCGCAGTATAAGGTATACATTTGATACGAGAATTATTAAACTGCAACTTAATGTGCAGGTGAACGGGAAATAATCGTGATTATAAACAAGATCGCATCAATTTATTGTTGGTAATTGCATAACGAGACAAGTACCCCGACGGAAAATAAGCAGTGGGCATGCATCCATCGCTATACATGCATGGGGATGAATAAAGACGTGTTGTATTACTTGTAAATTATAGAGATTAAAATGTACTTGCGAAACAGTCACAGATGTATCCACAGCACCTATAAGTAGCATCGCGATATTAAATTCCCCAAAGCTGTTACTCCTCTTTGAGCGAGCAGACGTGTGTGCGATACTTTCGATTATGGACATTTCAATATCGCCTACGGTAAAGCGGTTCCTGAAAATTGTAGACTCTGTGTTCCTACAAACACAGAATGGAAATGCACAAGACATTAAAGGCAAAATGCAAATCTGCAAGAAAATCTGCTTTCATAGTAAAAATCAATGATAGAGGGCGCTACTTGGAAAAGATCACATAATATGCCTTTAAGCCCTAAGTCTCGTAAGCCGGAACCCGACAACCTCAAATCATCATCTCTTCCAGGGATCGGCACGACATCTGACCTTACTTGGAAGCATTTAAAATTCACATTGTCATACCAGGTCAAGGTGTTTGTGCCTTTAAAGACACACACCACACCATGTCTTTTCTACGCGTACTTCAGCATTGAATAATTGATAATCCGACGATTAACTTCATGACCTTTACTATAGGCTTAGAGTGTAATGAGTTCATATTTCAACACATACATTAAAGCATCAATTAAAGAGGAGATTTACCATTTATACTCACGCGAAAACCATGATGCCTCAACAGTATCACCTACCGGTGGGTCGGCCATCCATTGGAAAGTTGGAGCAGGGCAGTCTTTCTGGATCATGATCGTTTGCGTGAAAAAAACCCTAATATTATCACTGACCATATGCAATTCATTGTTATTCTTCAATGTCAATACATCCTGACTTGATAGTCAAATAGAACAAGTGTCAAGGCCATTGTAAGAATTCCTAACTGACAAATATATGCATTGTCTTATTAGGAGAGTGACAAGGCCAATGCTAAGTCATGATTTTGCTCAAACTGTTCATGCGAAGGATTGGCCTTTCAATAGCTATCCATATAAAACCGTCCTACTCCTTACATGTTATTCCCGTTGTTGTCCGGAATTTAGAATATCAAAACGTAAACACGTATCGGCCTCGTACATGTATGAAATGGAATACGAACTTTGTAAAATTGTAAATTTTACGTTCAGTCAAAAAGTACATGTGGTATGAAGAAATAATTGAATTTGCAAATGTAATTACAATGACAAGCAAATAAGTGATATTCTCAACATACTCAATGTCGTATATCATGCATCAGTTGTGGTTCAGCTTGAGGGCTGTCCCGGCTGTTAAAGGAAGGGTCCCGCAAGCACAACATTGAGCATTATTTGTTAGAAAAATAATTATCGAGTCGAAATTACGTAATTATATAGAACAAAACACCATACTAGTCACACAAATGAATAAAAACTGCCATCACTCAACATGCAATTTTTAAAATTCGCGGCGATCAAAAGTCCCGGTGTCGATGACGTCACGGGTATCGGTGCTAAAATGTGCGCATGTGCATTGTATAACTATGACATCATCGACACTGAGACTTTCGATCGCCGCGAATTTTAAAAAGTGCATGTTGAGAGATTGCGGTTTTTATTTGTTTTTGTCATTCAGTACAGATCGCATTAGAGTAACCGATATCAACGGAGGTCAACATACTTTCATCGGAATATCAACCCAATTACATCCCGTTGTCAGTGCATTGACAGTGCGAAATCAGCGCGCTGATTTCGCAAGATCAACGGAGTCCCTACACGACAATTGCGCTGAACAGCACACTATCATCGCGCTGTCAGTGCATTGTCAATGCGATGTCATTGCGTTGTCAATGGACTATCAACTCAAAGTCAATGGACTATCATCGCAGTTGCGTGGTGCACTCTATTGTGAGCTGTACTGTAAGTGTGGTGTTTTGTTCTATATAATTACAAAAGTTGGGCTTGATAGTTATTTTTCTAACATATAATGCACACTTTTATGCTTGCGGGACACTTCCTTTAACCATCACAACATGACATATATCATATATGCACTGTAACTTTTGAACTAGTAATATGATGTGTATAAAAGTATACATTTTTAGAAAGGAAATGAGTCGAAGAATCCATATTTGGTATCAGATTTTACGAAAAATGCTGATTTTTAAATTTGTGACCAAAAAAAATCACCTTTTTATAGTCAACATTTGCTGCATTCGTAGCAAATTCAGTTTTTAGTTAAAAAAAACCCGGTGAAATTGCTCCAAATTCATCTTAATTAAGTTCTCTATAGGAAGGATTTTGTTGGCACTTTTTGGTCAATAATTCAACAAATAAATCAGATATTCAAAACAAATCAAAAATCTTCCTAGAGAATTTTATTAGGATTATTACAAAACTAGAACCACAAAATGTGACAAAACTTATATTTTTAGTCATCTTTAGTCAAACCAGAAATGGGTCAAAAACCGTGTTTTCTCCAAAATGTAATGTTCATGGTTGGATTCATTAAACCCTTTTCTTCAAAAAAATGTATAATTGTATAAGTGAATAATGAAGAAGTTACGGCAGTTTTACGGAGGCTATACCTGAGGGTTCGCACCCCCTTAACTAAACGTTGCATATAGTGTTCCCTTATTTCTAAGCAGGTACTGAAATATATGGTGTGATGAATAAAGCTACATATACGTTTCAGTTACCTGTATAGTTTGAGCCCGTGTTTGTTGAGATATTTGTTGACAGGTTGAACTGGCCATGAAGCTTGTATTTGCGTGTGAACGTGGTGTGAATGGTGTGAACACCCTGGACCAACTATCGGGTTGGCCCAAAAGGCAGTATACACTCCTGTGATGTGCCTTGCTACATGTGTTGACATTTAGCCCCATTAGGGGTTTTTTTTCAAACTAAAAGCTGCTCTTTATCGTAACTTTTACAAAAGTCTGAAATTATAGCACTAGTTTTTGAAACAAATGGAAGTTCAAACATTGAATTTCTTAACACAAGAACTTTAAAAAGTCGCGTGTTGAGCTATTACTATTAGTTCCACCCAATAATTGGTCGATCCAATACCATTGACGGACGTTAAGGATGGCTAATGGGCAGTCTAAGTACAATCTTGCCACATGACTTGATGACTTGTTTCTCTGTTGACTTTCAGCCACATTGGGCTCATTTTTATTAGTCAATCGCCAATGAATTGACAATCGTGGGTGTCTCGTGATATGTTCATATTGTTTTGCATATGAATGGAGAGCTACTGTCTTCATTAAGAACCCGAACTTTGTCAAAAGTATGTTTATTTACATTTACCTTCAGTGCTAGATGGTTTCACGCTTTTAAGTTAAGTTAACTATAAATGGTTGTTTTAATATTTTTATAACAATTTCCAAACAGATTTATTTGACAAATAAACCTCTACATATGAGAATTAAGCAATTCAAATATATAGTTTTGTAGCTAAATTATTAGAAATGGACGAGAGAGCACTATTTACCAGTGAGTATAACACGCAGTAAAATATGATATATAACCAGGTTGTCTGAGTAATATATGATACCTAACGGTGATACGCGTATCTGGCACAATCAAATGCAGATATCGGAAGGATGTAATGGATTTTAACGGGCGAGTTTCCTGCTTTAAACAAAATCGAGTTGGTAGACTGAGCGATGATACGGCTGAAATCCTTTAAAGATTCTTATCCGCGCGGATTTATTAAACTAGTCACTAGTCAGATCATAGTCAATAAGAACGAGTGCCAAGGCAATTGTAAGAATTCCTAACTGGCATAGTATGCATGGTTATATTAAGCGCGGGCCAATGTTAATTCATGGTTTTGCTCAAACTGCTCACGCGAGGGGCTGGCCTTTCAATGGCAAACCATTTAAAACCGGCTTACTCTGTACAATATCGAAACGTCTAAACACGTATGGTATACACGTATACTATGTATATGGAATACAAACATTGTAAAATTGTATGTTTACGTTCGGTTAAAAAGCACATCTGGTATGACGAAATAATTGAATTTGCCAATACAATTACAATGACACGCAAATTAGTGATATTCCCAACATGCTCAATGTCGTATATCAGTTTAAAAAGTATGACATGATTCTCTCCGATGTCTCTCCGAGCTAAACATTTGAAATATATTCCTTTATTTCTAAACAGGTACTGAAATGTATTGTGTGATGTATTGTGTGATGTATTGTGTGATGTATTGTGTGATGTATTGTGTGATGTATTCATAACTTTTGAATATGTGCGTACCATCGCGCTTCCACTCAAATTGATCGTTATATTGAAACGCGAACGCACAACGCGGGTTATTGATATATTCCCAAGACCTCTAAAATTCACTTGTACGCGCAACAATGACCTGGGGGCGGGGCGTTTTCAGTGACGTCGTATGGTAACAAGAGGCAGATGCTCGCTTGAGTGGGCCCTGAACATGGATACACATGACACGTACGACTACTCGCGGCGGCGGTACTTTCAACAATAAATACTACATGAAAACACACCAAAACACCATTTTTATATCGTTGTAAAATCTCAATGATGAACGGCAAATTTGGTCTGCATGGTTTTGAATAACGGGCGTTTGTTTGTACCGCCATCGCAGCGGCTAGCCTGCCCTACAGATACTGGTAACTGGACGTCCCTCAGCAGACTCGGTGAAATTTTGTAAGCTTCACCATGTTCATTCTTCATGGACCTATGACACCACAAGTGACGACGACGTAGGCCTACAATTTATGTCATGTGTCAAGCGATTGTAAGCTAAACACCGCTCATAACGTTGTGTGTCTGTCACCGGCAAACACGGCCGTATCAATAATCAAGCATCGGTGAAATTGAAATCTGATTACAGATACATCATACAGGGCTAACAAACTAGAATAAGAATTTGACTGGCACGCAAAAAACCCCTGATAAAAACAGGGCAGGGATATGTCTCATCAGACAAAGGTGACTTTATAATGTTTCAATTCAAGAAACGTATTCAAAATCGAAATCAGGCATCATCCATTTTTGTTGTAAAACCGAAACTGACAAGATTAACAAAATGTTAGGCTACATTGATTATAGGCCTACGACGTACGAGCCTACTCCTAGCTAGGCCTATAATAATAGCCATCCCGTCTACGACACATGACAATCCATTTAATTTTTGTCAACACTGCAACTAATACTAGGGCAAGACAACATACTTTTGTTTGTCAAAAAGACTCACATGATTGAGTCATCAATATCAATGTAGGTCTAGGCGGCCATCAATCATTTCATGATTTACTCACCGAACATGCCGAATAACGTCGTCTCTACAAGCAGGTAATACAAAGAATGGAATCGTACAACACGATTTAGCTGCGATTTTGATTATATTTCCCCATCAATTGACCATAAACATAAGAAGGTTGTTGAAGTGATCCGACTTTGATCCATGGATCCATGACATCATTTGCGTTGACTTTTTCAATGATGAAATAAGCTTACAAAAAATAGCTTCATAAACTTATTCGTACGGTAGATCTGAGACGAAATATTCGTCCAGGGTATGAAGTCATATTTCATATAATATTATATCCAATCGGCAAAATTGATGTTTCCTGCTTCTGAATTCTTTTACAGGATCGGGAATGAACTTGAAACTTCTGTTAGTGTTTGTTTATTTATTTTCTGTGATTGTAATTTGTGGCCCCCGAACATGCATATAATAGTTGCAGTCTGCAGAACTGTGATTGGTCTATCTCAATCGTTCTTTATCATGTTTATAAAAGCTTCTCTGCTATTGGTCAATGCTTGGGGAACCCCCTAGATTGATCCATTATTCAATGGGGTGGTGTTTATTTACCTCAGGAGGAAATGACACAAAAATACGAACTCCAAAGTCAAAATATAAACCTTTAGAATAACTTATTATTTACAATTTGGATGCTAATCAGCATTAAATGACAGTTATGAATAAGATTGGTGACTTTGTACGGACTATTCTAAGGTTCTTGTTTGAAATCGCTGACTTTGTTTTGGTACCTCGGGATTGCCCCTCGGGGGCGTGCCGCCCCCTCGGGGCAATCCCTTGGTACCAAAACAAAGTCAGCGATTTCAAACAAGAACCTTAGAATAGTCCGTACGCAGTCACCAACCTTAAATTGTGTGATGTATTGTGTGATGCATTGTGTGATGTATTGCGTGATGTATTGCGTGATGTATTGCGTGATGTATTGCGTGATGTATTGCGTGATGTATTGTGTGATGTATTGTGTGATGTATTGTGTGATGAACTTCATGCAACACAAACTTAAATTATAAATTAAACTGAACCATGTTTAATGTCGTTGTCTTCGGCATACGTGTTATTAGTCAATCGTCAATTAAACGCCAATTGTGCGTCTCGTGATTTGTTCACACAGGGTGAGTCAACATATTCAGGTCCCGTTTTTACAAAATCAGGAAAAATACTTCCTTTCAAAAATTGGTCAATTTCTTCAGTAATTATAAGAGTATTAAACACTTATTCATGTTAAGTGAAGTTTTCGAGACAATACCTAATTGCAAGCCATAATTACAACATAGTTACGAGAAAAAAAACCCTAAATCCAACGTGTCCAAGTATACAGGAATGAAGCCAAGTTGGTAGATGTTACCACTTCTACCGTTCACATGACATAACATCCTTTTTACCCGTTGACATTTGATAAATAAAGCAACATTTGATAAATAGACCTAATTTACATATTTTCTTGAATCTCTGATAATTAGAATGACATTGCATGCACAATATTGAGCTATGACATAATTGCACAAACATATTTATAATAATTAATTAAGTACGCATTTGTTAAATTATCTAACGCAAGAACTGTGTAAAGAAATGAGATATGTTAGTTCTACTCTCGAACCAAGTTAGTTTAAAATGTCACGAATTAAAATGTAGGTTATAGCTAACAATGTGTTCTTACTGTGCATTTTATTAGACATGTTCATTTTTGTATTTGCACTGGTTAAAAAATCAGTAAAATCGGGACCTGAATATTTTGACTCACCCTGTATTGTTTTGCATATCATTGGAAATGTAACATAGTTATATTAAAACAAATCGCACCTTGTCAATAGGTTTAAATGGTTACACGCTTCTAAGTTGACTGTAAATGATTTTCTAATATTTTTATAACAAATTCCAATCAGGATTATTTGACAAAAAACCCCCTCTAAATATGAGAATTAAGCAAGTCAACTATCTTTTAGACGAGGGAGCAATATTTACAAGTGAGTACAACACGCAGTATCAGTATGATAAGTAACCAGGTTACCTGAATGATATATGACACCTTACGGTGATACGCGTATCTGGGACAATCAAATGTAGATATCGGAAGGAGGTAATGGATTTTTAACGGGTGAGTTCTCCTGCTTTAAAATCGAGTTGGTATACTGAGCGATTATACGGCTGATATCCTTTTAGGGTTCTTGTCCGCGCGGTTTTTGTTAAATAGTCGAGTTATGTAGACGATCTAATTGCTCTACACGAGCAGGGCATGCGAATACGTTATTCATTATGTAGTTATCAAGACGGGATTTCCTTTTTTTATATAACAACCTCGTCTTATATTTCCTTTGGCAATCAATCGAAATATTGGAATCAATATTTTGCCATAGGGGCTATTACAAGCTACTACCACAGTATTACTTTAGGTGTACATTTGATACGAGAATTATTAAACTGCAAGTTAATGCGCAGGTAAATTAGGGGTTCAATAAGGTTTCGGAGTTGTTTATCTTGAATCGACAACGGTAAGACGGGTTTATTTTGCGAGGGCAGCTTTGCTGCCCGAGCAAAATAAACCCGTCTTACCGTTGTCGATTCAAGATAAACAACGACGAAGACCTTGTTGAACCCCGTTCAACAACGACCAAACATATTTACATCATTCAAATGTGAATATCGTTTTGGATAATTAATGAAAACAAGTACAAAACTTGTTTTAATAGGCTTAATTTGACATAAAAAAATAGCTGCTCTTTAAAAATCGAGAAAAAAAGTTTACGTTTATTATAATTAGGCCCTTATTTGGACATCGTCCGTTCCCCGTAAATGGGCGATCGAACTTCAGACTGGCCTGGGTTACAAAAGGCAAGTAATTGTGAAATTAAAAATATTTTGTAAATAGCATTTTATTCACACACCACCTTTAACATTCGGAGAAAGATTAAATCAAGAATGCGTTTAATTTACACAACACATTTTGATACATGTTTATAGAATATTTGTATAAAATCAAAACACACCCCTCCGTTTCAATAGTGGTACGGTCCTGAAAATCAAAGCGAACACATTTCGCCGCGATGATGCAAAAATTGCGATTCTCTTGCGCTCAGGTAGCGACGGTTCGGCTAAAATTGTGGCTTTAGAAGTGAACCTTTACATATGGCCCTCGCCAAGAATATTTTCCTCAGGGGTATAGCTACATTTCGGTATATAAAGCTATTTGCTAACTTTAAGGATTTCATGGCGAAATGCATTTATACGCCGAAAAAATGAACAAATTTGTGCGAACATTTTTGTTTGTTTACAATTTTGCGGTTTCCAAATAAGGTTCGCTATCCTAGTAATTTGCATATGAACAGTGGGTTTATCTCAAATCAACAACGCTTTGTTACTGTACTTAAGGTATGGGGAGTTGTTGAACGGGAAATAATCGTGATTATAAATAAGATCGCATCAATTTATGTCTGGTAATTGCATAACAAGACAAATACCCCGACGAAAAATAAGCAGCGTGCATGCATTGATCTCCGAGCATGCATGGGGAGTGAATTAGGAAGTTTTATATTACTTGTAAATTATTTAGATTAAGATTTTCTTTGCGAAAGATACACAGATTAATATCAAAAGCACACATTAGCATATCGATATTAATTCTCCACCCACTTTTACTCCACCCACTTTGAGAGAGTAGACGTGCGTGCGATACTTTCGATTCAGGTCATTTCAATATCGCCTACGATAAAGTAGTTCCCGACAATGAGACTGAACATGACATTGTAGGCTCTGTGATTACTACAAACATGAATTGAAACGCACAATAATTTGGGCCCTTAGTCTCATAAGCGGCAACCTCGACAAACTCAAATTACCATCTTCCCCGCGCACGGCGCGGTATCTGACATGACTTGGAAGCATTTAGAGTCCTCATTGTCAGACTAAGTCAATATGCCTGTGCCTTTAAAGACACACGCCACTCCAAATGTCTTTTCTATGTGTACTTCAGCATTGAGTAATTGATAAATCCAACGTCAGTTTCTTGACCTTTTCTAGGCTTGGAATGTAATGAGTTCATATTTCTACCAGCATAGAGGATATTTAAGATTTACACTCACGCTACAACCATGATGCCTGAACAACCGGTTGGATCAAGGCAGTGTTTCTGGATGATGATCGTTTGTGTGAAAAAGAACAATATTAATTATTACTGACCATATGATATACAATTCATTGTTATTCTTCAATTTTAATAATCCCTACTTACTGGCTTAATGCATAGTAAAAAGAACAAGTGTCAAGGCCACTGCATAAATGTCTAACTGGCAAAGTATGTATTTTCATATTATGCGAGTGACAAGGCCAATGTTAATTCATAATTTTGCTCGAACTGCTCACGCGAAGAGTTGGCCTTTCGATGGCTAACCATTTAAAACCGTCCTACTCCTTACATGCAAATCCCGTTGTTGTCCGGAATTTACAATATCAAAACGTCAAGGCTTATATCATCCGTCAGCAAACTTGACTTCATTGAAAGGCAAGTTGGTTTGTATAATCATTTAATTGCATTTGATATAAAAGGGCATTAATGGTAAGTTGCACTGTATGTCTAGACTACTCGGGATTTTGTTCTATGAGTATTACATGTAATTATCTCGTTCGCTATATACGCTCGCTTTGTTATTACATTTTTCGTCAAATTTAAATTCAATATGTGTTTTCCATGACAGCCGTAACTGATCATTTTAGATGATAGTTACGAATCACTGTGGTACTGCAGTATTGCGTATAGGTCCACTCTGAAAGAACAGACACTTTTATTATGTATGGACATTGTAGAGACGTGTATGCACAGGGCGTGTAATAAAGAGTGTCCCACATAATACATGTTATATTTTGGCCAAGAAAAAAATACATGTAAAAATCATGTTCAGCGATCTTAAATTTGTCATAAGAGTTATTTCTCACTATCCATTTTGGAGATTTTATTATCAAATTATGGCAAATCTACTTAGGCATGTCAACATTTGCTTTAACCACTTTTTGCAGATAACTCTTTCGTTATAATCGTCAATATAATTGTATTTGAACGTAATCAATAAAGTCAATAACAATCTAACTAACACATGTTGATAATGGTAAGTTGCACTGTAGTCATCTCGTTCGCTATATAATCATAATTTAACATCATCAATAAAGTTAATAACAATCTATATAACTAACAAATGTTTATGGTAAGTTCAAGTTGAGCAAAAACATATTTTTATCCGTGACGTGACAAACCACAAAATATTGAAACAACTGATGAATTTTAAACCATACATTGATGTATCCTATAATCATGATAGGCCTAATCATCAAGGGATCTGAAATGCAGTTTTTATTTCATTTGAAAGTTAAATGCTTGTTCAACGGTGGCCAAAGTGGAATTCGCACTCTTGTTATATCGGAATCGATCATGTCTCTGGAATTCGATGGTGAAATTTAATGGGATGAGGACTAACAGCGCTTAACAACGGTCTATTTCCTGACATTTGACGTCTTTTTAATTATTTTTTTTCCTCATGGGACTCTTTTTAAAAACACCCTGTATGCTCAGAATGGAAACATTCTATAGTTAAAGGTATATTATGTGATCTTTTCCAGGGGACGCCCTCAATACCTAAAACAAAATTGGAAGCAGATTTTCTTGCAGATTTACTTTTCTGATCATAAATCATTAATATATTCCAAGTTACAGAGCGATACGATTCCTAATAACCTCAAAATCATGGTTTTAGAGTGAATTCAGAGTAAAATTGGAAAAATAGATTGTAGCGCATAGCGGTACAGTCTATTTTAAAACCATGATTTTGAAGTTATTAGGAATCGTATCGATCTGTAACTTTATGATTTATGATCAAAAATGCAAATCTGCAAGAAAGTCTGCTTTCATAGTAAAAATCAATGATAGATGGCGCTACTTGGAAAATAGCATATAATATGCCTTTAAATTTGGTTCTTCTACGTAAAATATCTAATTTTTGAAATCGATCAATATGCTTTTTTTCAAGTGACTATTATATGATTATACTTGCAGTAGCAGTGTTATTGTTATGGCAATCGTCATAATGGTTAAATTATAGATTCGCATTTATGGTTGAATGGTTTTAATAAAACACGTTCTATATATATATCTCAACAAGAGGGAAGGTTGTCCTATTCAGAAGATAATGTAATGGAATAGTAATTGTCCGTAGTGTTGACAACATCAAACACAAACAATCCTGTAGTATATTAGATTATTCTTTTTACTTGAACCGAATGCATTCTGCTTATCAAGCGGAACTGGTGTCCGCAAGAAATTATTGGCATCTACAGTATACGGTACTTTAAATATAAGAAAATAGTTCAGTTTTTAATTATTTCTCTACATTTTTCTTTAAAAATATATCAAATATTTGTTGTTCTACTCTTGTCTAGCTAGTTTAATAATATGTGTTAGTCAACTGTATACTGTCAATTATCTCGTCTCGTAATACATTATGAACATATGCCAGTGGGAAGAATTTATCATGGAGGGGTAATAATAATCAGATTTTGTTTGTTATTTCTTGATCAAGCTATAATGGTAAAACACGAGAACTCAATCGATCCACAATTCAAGAGCCATTCTGCTTAACTGAATTCTCATCTTCAACTGAACCCCCCCCCCCCCCGACCCCATCTGTTTGTGTTACTCCAAATGGACGACTATACCTTTATGGCACGTTGTATAATGAGTATGCTATTATACATGGATAGTTCACAAATGGATCCATAAAACATATATATATACAATTATGCACTCTATTATAGACTATATATTCAGCCATAAATGTAATAAAAACGAAGCATTTAATAAACCAGCCTATTGTGTTGATATAAGTGGTTCATTATTTCTTTAATTGCATGACAACCCGTGTTATAAAACAGTATACATGATTTTCACACTCATAATATAATTGCATACACGGGGATTTGTAATCACACACATAATAATTAAATACAATACCTGTATAAAACACACATTTAAACACACCTACACGCATCAAAAGGTTGTACGTTCCTGTTAATATTATGAATATTAAAATGATTCGCACTAAGGGGGTGGGGAGAAGCTTGACCGTGCAGACAGTAGTAGACACATCCGGGAGACACATGTAACAACGCGCCTGCTTTCCTTAGCACAGGCATTGTTAAGATACAATGTAACAATAACGTGATTAATATTCAAATTAAAGGTCTGTTAACTTTTTTTAAATTAGATACGCTAAAAATAGGCCAATGCTAGAAATAGCGTATAACTATAAAATTCAAATGTAAACACAGGGGAACATCCCCTCATAACTTTGCTATTAATACAAATGTCATCTCTGTGAAATATATCATGATAATTATAGCTCTGAATCTTATCATAATGTTGTATTGCGATTGAATAGGTTTAAATAATAGAATGAGTGTCTGTGTAGCCAAACAGAACTTAATATTTTAAAATTCAGAACGAATGCCTCCACCCTCCACTAATGTTTTGAGACGGATTGATGCCCATTGAAAAACAAGTTAGTAACGGTTTGATGCTTATAAGCATTCTTTCTGTAAAAGTGGCACAACATGGATTTTAGGTAGCTTTAGTTAATTGATCATATCTCAGGATTGACTACACCAAATTGGATGAAACAGACGGTATATAAAGGCTAAGAGTCTAGTCCTTCAATATCTTTACAAATGGTACACTAACTTCTAGAACTTTATGGTCAATAAATTGGGTAAACACGTGCACGGATATTTTTGGGACACCCTGTGTAATAAATTCTGCAAAAAGCAACGAGTGTAATTTCCACTTTGACCACTTTTGAGCTAGAATTTGAGCTCCATTTGAAAAAAGACTGCAATTAAATTTCATTGATGATTTGTTTATTAGACACATTTATTAGGCCCTATTTATAACGTGGAATCATGTTCTACAGCCTAGAAATATCATATTATTGTTTGTTAGCAATATCATACCATTAAATCTTTATGGAGTTTACATTATGGAATATTCTGGACTAATATGGATAGTCAGTTTGCATATTAGAACCGCTGAATCTCTTTAAAGAATATTCCATTTGAAACCAAACACCCACACCTTTTCATTAATAATAAATTTGCCAAAATCTCGCCGATTGAAGTTGACTAACCTGGGGATTATATTCATACATGTAGCATCCGCCAAGGCAGACAATGCAAGTACTTTAAAAGCCATTCAATATATATTTTTATCTTTATTTAAAAAAAACAAAATACACGTTATGAACAGAACGGAGTACATGCCATATTGGCATGTACAAATATATTTGACATGTACGCCGTTTTCAATACTTCAATATCGGTTTGATGGTATGATCAAATATCCTGTAAAATTAAACGATAAACTTAAACAAACTCAACTTTTCTTTTCAGCAATGTTGATGCACTTATGCGACTGTGCTAATAACGAGACAAAAATGAAATATGGCTCTTCGAAAACTCGACATTCATCATTGTCAAGCGACAAATTCCGCATCAGCATTTCATTCATGTCATTCGATATACCGTATGCATTAAGGGGCTGTACACCTTTAGCATAGCCTCCGTAAAACTGCCGTAACTTCTTCATTATTCATTTAATTTTTATAAAAGTATACAGTTTTTTTTGCAGAAAAGGGTTCAATGAATCCAACCATGATAATGAAATTGTCCATTTTGGAGACAAATTATATAAAAAAACCTTTTTTTGACCCATTTTAGGTTCTGCAAAGATAACTCAAAATATATTTTGTCCAATTTTGTCATACTAGTTTTATTATATTCCTAATACAATTTCCTAGGAATTGTTTTTTTGTTGTTGAAAATCTTTATTATTTTTGAATTATTGACCAAAAAGTGCCAAAAATGTGATTTACAAAATTTTGGAGGTAAAAAATGACATTTGTTGGCACTTTTAAATGAATAATGAAGAAGTTACGGCAGTTTTACGGAGGCTATGCTGAGGGTGTACAGCTCCCTTAATTATGAATGTTCGTACTTTCAGCAAATGGAAAGTATACTTTTAATTAACAGATGATACAGAACAGAGATAAGTATTTATAAATGCGTGCAGCCATTTAAGCCGCAATTCATGAAGCGCATTGGTGAAACTGAAATGACCTTCGAATACTAAACGTAATATACTGATAAAATATAATCTAATCATAGCAAGTCTTGAACAATATGAATTAGAATTGTTCATGTCGATTAAATTCTGCAGGTTTTTTGCAACACTAAAAACTCTTACATTGCCATTTAAAAACAACAACAAATGAATGAACGACACAAACGTTCATTTGATTATGGCGGCATGGTGGCTAATCTTTTTGATAACGGTTTCAAATACAGGTGTTCTTATAATGTTCAGGTAGGCCGATATATGAAGAAAAAAAACATACACTGTATAGAAGTTTGGGATTGGCAGCCATTTTTGTTTTGTTTTGAGAAAGCTAAACTATTACCACTTTCCACGCGGCTATTATTATTAGATTTATCATTATACATAATACTGTATATGTTTTAAGAAACCTTTCCCGATTTTCAAAGTCAATCTCAAGAAATACTGAACCAATACTAGGCATGTTTGTACTTATTTCAATTAATTTCTCATGGAGATTCCTAATACTGGTGATGAAATTCAATACTTTTGACATTTTTTAACATTTTGTTAATATTTTGGAAGTGACGTCTGCAGACGCCTGCCGCGTGGAAAGTGTTAAGACTTTGAGAAAAGACATGTTTCATGATGTATTTGATAGCATCGCCGAATGCGTATCCCCGATCAGCCAGCAGGGAGGTCACGCTGCGTGTCAGATTTTGTTATACGCAAGAAAAACAATGGAGTATCAGTGACTGCAATATTTGCTAGAAATAGCTTCGGAAAATGGTCTATTTGGGCATCTCAAAAACTGAGAAACGTGTTAAAAATCATGTAGAATTTTAGAGGAGGGTCATTAGCATCTGCAGAATGGTAAAATGTATAGTATTAAACACGTTTTGTGACCAAATTTATGTCGTAAAATGTTGGAAAATTCACGTTTTGAAAATCTGTGGTCTTCGAAATTACAGGAATCCTAACTCATTCTAAACCTCACCAAATTATGAAATGAACCCTCGTCTACAAAAAAGTCCATGTACGTATTGCTCTATCTGCTTGGAGATAGCGAAGACCACGCAAACATCATAGCTTCATACAACGGAATGAAATCCGCCATAGAGATTACATAGCGAAAATCGTAGAGATTTGCACTGCAGTCCTCTGTGTAGGGAGGGTTGACAAAAGCAAGGTCGTTTGGCTATTGTGTTTGTGCATGTTTGTGACGACTGACCCCGTTTAACAATCTTCATAGCTTTCAAATAGGGCTTGGGTGACCTAACTATTGACTGCGATGCGGTCTGTTTGGCTACACGATTGGCTACATGGATAGCCTCTCAGGGTGAGTCAAAATATTCAGGTCCATTTTATACCGCTATTTAAACCAGTTAAACTGCAAAAATGAACATATTTAATGAAATGCACAGCAAAAACGCATTGTTAGCTACATGTACATGTATAACCTAAATGTTATTTCATTCAAATTGGCTATTCGAAACGGGAGATATGCATTTTCTCAAATTCTGTGTAATTCAATCTGTTCCAACATTTCCAAGGGACAACTCTGAATGTAAAAGTTCAACGCGCGCCTTTTGAATAAGTCAACCAATGGCATGTTGACAGTATTCACAACGCTAGTACAATAGGAAAATATTTTCTATTGTCTTTGCGGTTATGTTTTTAAATAGGTCTAGTTAAAAAACCATATCCAAACAGGTGTTCGAGTGAGAATACTTAAGCAAGATGAAATGGACATACATCATTATGTTACAAAATCTTGATCATCATGGTACCATTCAGCAGAGAACATTTATTATTGTATAGCTACATAAAGAAAGTATTCAGCAAGTCCAACGGAGCTTCTGTTTACGGTTTTCAAATGTTCAGAGGACTACGTCAAAATATTGCATACCGGATTTTCATAAGAAATTCAATGATCATGGAACTGTTAGAAGCAGAAAAAACTTATTATTCAAATCGAATTTAATATAAGAGAAGTTTGAGAGAAACACATACCTCATCTCTTTAGACAGTTCTTGCTTTAAAGGTAGATGACCCGATTTTCAACTTGATGTTTTCTATTTTACATGAAAGGTCATCCTTAAAATTGTTGCATTCCAAAGTTTGAGTTGCATAACTCCAATGGTTCTATTTTTAGAAGCGCAAGGTCAAAAGACATGTGCCCATTGAGTAGTACACAGACTGGTTGGTGGTTAACCACCTTTGGCAGTAATTCACCACATTTTAGCTTATAATTTCCCAATGAAACATTTCTGGCCCCTAATATTACAGACATAATGAGAAAAATATGGGGATTCTTCTGATACCAAAATATCTTGATGTGAAAAAAAAAATCATAGCACCAAAATAGTGATCGGGTCATATACCTTTAATATCATACTATATGAATACCTTGCATGCAATATAAATGTATTTATCAGAGATTAAACGAGATTATTAAGTACCAGTAGTGGTATTACCCACCAACATGGAACACTTGGGATATCGCACTTTTCCGTAAATATGCTGTAATTCTGGCGTGGAATAAGGTACTTGTCATTCTTAAACAGCTAAGAATGTTTAGGCAATTCTCATTGGTTCTCAGAGAAATCGGTGACATTTATATCAGACAACTAAACACGGCGTACATTAATGAGCGTGACTACTCTCGCGCATTGCATGGTAACTAAAGTTTTCTTTATATAACGCGCACTTCTGCTGTGCGTTTATTGCAATTTTCCTGCGTGCTAATGTGGCGCAAAACACAAAACGTTACCGTCGTCCCCATGTCGGTTGATAGTCCCTTTACGCGTTGTAGCATTTAGAGGACCAACGGCTAAATTGACGCATTCGCACATGACTCAAAGTGTCATTCAACCGTCCTAGATTCATCCGTCGTGCAAATCGAAAGCTCCCTAATAATCAGCCGAAGACAGGTCCTAGAAATTGGACGACCGATGGATTGCTAAGTCGACGCATGCGCACATGACTCGAGGTGCCATCTTAAGCGTCCGTCGTCCAAATCGAAAGCTCCCTAATACTAATATAACACGGGTACGGCCTAAAAACAATACCTTTATTCTCTAGTTATAACATCACCAAGTATGAAGAAGTACTTCTACTCTTAAACATGTTAAAAGCAATGAAGATATTGACAAAACTTTGACAATAAGTATTTTGTCTTTTCCTTTTTTGAAAACGGGACCTGATTATTTTGACTCACCCTGCACAGGCAATAATTACATTCATGGATGACAAGTTAGCTTGTAACTACATGTAATAGAGGTTTTTCGTGTTAAGATTATACGATATGTAAGCCGATTTGGTGACACGGTTCATGCAATGAATGGACGTCATCGATGCAATTGAATGTAGAATAGGCCGGGTGTGATTCCTAGTTTTAGTCCGTTGCGCGTGGCTACAAGCGTACAAGGGCCACTTCTATGATCATTTTGGTAAGAGTACAACTAATATTTCAAGTTAAATTCATTTTCAAAATAAAAGATACTTTATAAATCGAAAAATAAAATAATACCAGCGGAACTTAATCAATTATGTTAGGATTTGATTTATACATTTCGATAGTCTGATATGGAATTGCACCTTTCGTTATGATGATAATACGTAAGCTATTATTGTCAATTCATTTATGACGTAAATTACATTCTGCATTACGATCACTATAGTTTAATCAGTTCCAAATTGCCGAGAAATATATGGAATTGCACCTTTCGTTATGATGATAATACGTAAGCTATTATTGTCAATTCATTTATGACGTAAATTACATTCTGCATTACGATCACTATAGTTTAATCAGTTCCAAATTGCCGAGAAATATTTGTTTTTTATCTCTCCTCGCGCAAAAGAAATCCAAGCGTACCCGCGCAATTATGGCCAAAGGCTATAAAAGTTGTGGCCGCACGGACGCGTCACGTATATGATGCACAGTGCGAATGTTGCCTTAAGCGCGCCCGGGTCGTTCAATATTTGTTTGCTCTAAGAATGCTTCGACAATTTTGTTCTGATCAAACTATAGGACACGATAGTTGTTGTCGTCAAGATAGAAAAGTCATATACTATTAAAACACATAGAGTCAAATACTGACATTTGTTTTGACATCGCGATGCTAATGCACCAGACCTAGGCAGACATCCTTAGACTATACTTTTATAGTAAATGTGCAATCAACGACGTGAATCAAATGAACCAGTAAATTGAAGATTTTCAATGCATATAGTGAGATAGTCTTATTAGCTGATTGATTTTCTTTGACAACTTCCAATGTATTACAATGTGTTTGCTTCAAAATAGCTAGCACTAGAGTAGACTAGTTAATTATTTCGCTTGTCATTTAATCCATGGGTTATTCGGCTGAATGAGAAATAGTAAAACTGACTGCCTTTATCTGTGTTATCATTCAACTGCTCTCCATTGTTGGAAAACACAAAAACTGTCCTAACCTGTCACCACAAAATGAGCGTTAAGTCGCCAATGTGCATTAGGAGATATGGTCCAATGAACATGCCAAAAATCAGTAGAAAACAAAGACATTTTGCAACTTCAATTTGATTTTTGACAGGGAAAACATTGAGCAATTATGACATGTTACATGTCATTTTAAAGCTTGTTTCCTGAGTATTATGAATCTGGACAAACCTCAAAACTAAGTTTTCTGACTTAACGCTCATTTTGTGATGACAGGTCTCCTTTGTTATAGCACTTCGCCATTTGTAACTCAATGAGATTGCCGAAAGAGAATACATCCATTTCATGGATTGATTCGGAATGTGACTGATGCAGTATTAAAATAAATCAAACAAGTGTTTGAAGCATTACAAAATAAGTCACATTTTGATGAATTCGAAATTGTTCGAAGTATGCATTTTTAATGATCAACTACTTTTACAGAGAGTCTTTAGATTTCAACTCTCCCTTGCCACAATTTGACACAGTTTTGACATATGTCAAAACCATGTCAAATGAAAAGTAGTGAATTGGGACATTCATTTGACATAGATTTGACATGAATTTGACATATGTCAAAACTGTGTCAAATCTTTAGTTTATGTCAAAATTGTGTCAAATCTGTTAGCTGTTCCACTATGTCAAAACTGTGTCAAAACTATGTCAAATGGATGTCCCAATTCACTACTTTTCATTTGACATGATTTTGACATATGTCAAAACTGTGTCAAAATCATGTCAAAATTGTATCAAACCTTTAACTATGTCAAAACTATGTCAAAACTATGTCAAATGAATGTCCCAATTCACTACTTTTCATTTGACATGATTTTGACATATGTCAAAAGTGTGTTAAATCATTGTGTCAAATTCTGCAAGAATACATGCTCTTCCAATATGTCAAATATGTGTCAAATCAATTGTGTCAAATTTATGTCAAATTCTGCAAGAATATACGCTCTACCACTACATGTATGTCAAATGTGTCGAATCTACTGTGTCAAATTTATGTCAAATTCTGCAAGAATACACGCTCTTCCACTATGTCAAATGTGTGTCAAATCCATTGTGTCAAATTTATGTCAAATTCTGCAAGAATATACGCTCTTCCACTATGTCAAATGTGTGTTAAATCTACTGTGTCAAATTTATGTCAAATTCTGCAAGAATACACGCTCTTCCACTATGTCAAATGTGTGTCAAATCCATTGTGTCAAATTTATGTCAAATTCTGCAAGAATACACTCTCTTCCACTATGTCAAATGTGTGTCAAATCCATTGTGTCAACATTATGTCAAATACTGCAAGAATACACTCTTCCACTATGTCAAATGTGTGTCAAATCCATTGTGTCAAATTTATGTCAAATACTGCAAGAATACACTCTTCCACTATGTCAAATGTGTGTCAAATCCATTGTATCAAATACAGCATGAATTTCTCTCCTAAAAATAGATAATATTGTCATTCATTTCAACAACACAATAGTGACAATTTCATTTAGCAAATTCAAACACCGGATAAAATTATCAAATCTTTCAGCAAGTGGGATCAGTCCAGAATAGGCGTCTTAAAAATGCTGTAGTTTGATCAGTTCTAAATTGGCGAGAAATATTCGGTTTTTATCTATCCGCGCACAAAAGTAATCCAAGTATACAATGACACTGCGCGACATGCGAGCGTTTTGCGGGCAACGCTCTATGATTTCATGCGCTGTTGTAAACAGGTTTCGCCAATTTGGAACTGACTGATCTATAGTATTAATTTAGCTGTTTGGATGGTCTAAGCTAGGCATCCTTGCTATCAGTATCAAATCCTACGTAAAAACGAAAACTTGATATACATTTGAACATGGCAGAGTGCAATAGTTGTAGAACACATACATTGTAAATGTATGGCAAATTATACTATGTTGCTCATCACAAATAAACAGTAACATACAGTTGGTTTTCACTGGTTCAATCTCATTTATTAGAACAAGTATGAATGAGGTAGGTCTAGCACTTGATCCATTTTGTGCATTTGGACAAACAACTTTTGAAAAGCATGCAGGCTCTGCTTTAATGTTACACAAAGAGCCTGTGGTCAGTTTTATTTCTCTTGTTCAAAACCAAAAAAGTGTTGCTTTACAGGAGCTAATAGAAATCTGTAGAATAATGTTGTCAGATCACATCACATCTTCAAAACGTTCAAGGATTCTGCTGACTGCCATGGTGGAGTACAATGTAGCACTTTTCATAAATGTATCTGTTTATATCTGAAGGCTTGATCATGAGTTGGTTGACACTGACAGCACATACTGCGAGAAAAGAAAACCGAACAAAGGGTTAGGAAAATGGTGAAAATTACACAATGTTTCATGTTTGAAAAACAAATCATCATCATGTGCAAAGATTTTAGAGCAAGACGTCATTTACTTGCTATAAAAAAATATATATATTTACTTGTGTGTCAAAATTGAGTAATATAATTAGGTCCATGCTAGGAACATTTCATGAAAGTCGTTCTCGGTAGGCCTATATATTATATTGGTCATATGTTTTGCTGATGATATTTAAGACTAAAATGAGACTGCGCCAGTAGCGTAACTTAGATCCTCAATTAATTTGAGGGCTTAAAGGGCATGATGGATGAGAGGGCACAGGCCTGTTGTCGTGTAATTGCATCGGTTGTTGCCATTTTAAAGCAATACTGGGATGCATCAACTATGCGGTGTTTTTTTAGCCGTCAGATCATAACAACGAGATCATTTTCATTACACTATTTGGGCGAAAGTGACCGAAAATAGGCGCTGACCGAAAACTGGCCATTTAAACAAACAAAACAGCAGAGCATAGATATTTCATCAATGACTTCAAATGACTGATGAAATTTAACCGAGGGATGGTACATTTTTCCCAATGTGATTTTTAAAATCATTATTCCAATTTCCAAAAAAACTAAATTTATGCATTGAAGTTGGATTTATATATACTTGAACAAACACGTATGTACATTGCATATTGCTAGAAGCGCATACAGGGGGTATGTTTGCACTTACAATATTCTGTATGCTGAATGTTATACATTAAAATCCATTATTGTACATTCCATTTTTATATATAATTAAGCCCATATGAGCTGAGATAGCCAGTGTACTGATCTAAAGATAAACCTTGAACCCATCGTTTGGGTCACATGTGTTTTCCTATTCCTAACCCAGGTACATTCCGTTTTCAGAACGTCATTAACCGTTTAAATAATGTTATAACTAACGTCCACATTACGTTCAAAAGTGTCAACACTTATACGTTGGGTGGACGTCAAACACGGATGTCCAAACATGGCCTGAAAAAATGTCTTTTTCCCGGCAAGCGATTCCAAATTTCCCTCCAAAATGGAATGCATTTCTTAATGAAAGAGTAACAAACATTCCCTCCAAATGCCAAAATGTCCCTCCAAATGCTCAAATTTCCCTGCAAGGAGCTTTCCGTATTGCCTACTTTTTCAGCCTGTGTGTCCAAATGACCAAACTTCATCACGACGTTCATAACGTTGTCACAACCAAATTGTGTTAACTGGGACGTTCCCAGAGGCCACAGCAAATAGCCTCTGTGCTTCACATTCACGAATCTATCTTGTGGCACGATCCGGTGAGCTGTCAAATTGTTTTTGAAAAAGTTAACTTTTTTGAGCTCCCCCGTTATTAGCGCAGTCAGTCACCTGCCACACGGGCGGCCCGGGTTTGATCCCCGGCGTGTGCGAACAGCGATCTTTCCCCAAAATTTGACCCGTTTTTCTACCCTAATAGTTTAATTGTCAAAAACCAGACTAGGGAGTTTAAAGGGTTAACAAACATCTTTCTTCGTGTTCTGCTAACCCTAACCTTCCCATTGGCAACAAAAGGCCACAGCAAATAGCCTCTTTTTGCCATGTATCTCGTGACTCGAATGGTTTAATAGAGCTGTCAAATGGTGTAACTTTTTCAAACTCCTCCGTTAACGCAGTCAGTCACCTGCCCTGCGGGCGGCTCGGGTTCGATCCCTGGCGTGTGCGAACAGTGATCTTTCCCCCAAAATTTGTCCCCCAATAGTAAGTTTAATCATGGTTTAATTGGCAAAAGCCCGATAAGGGAAAGTTAATTGAAAAAGGTTAATTGAAATAAGTGTTTCAGTAAAATACAAGATCTTGTCCGAGAATATCGCAAATGTCTAAACTACATGTAGAACTAATATTGTAACTCCCAACACTCAAAAACAAAAACCCAGTTGTAGGCTACTGACCCAACCGACCTTGTTTTAGAAATGGGCGGAAATAACTACAGATATTTATTATTTATATGCGGTAATTTAAATTTTAAAAAAAAAGGCCCAATTACCTATTGATCAACCTGAGACTGAGAGAAGTCCATTTTTCCGTACAACAGTGTATGTACATGTACATGTGTGCCGATGTAAAATGTTGGTGTTACAGTGACGAGACGAAATAGAGCTATTTAAAAATGAAATTATAAGGCCTTGAAGTAAAAAAAAAAATAAAGCAGTTTCTCGTCTCCTCACGCATCATTTTTCAGGAATTCTATAAAAAAGAAAATTTCCTGTATTTTCTCTTAACTTTTTTGTTAAAGTATTTAAAAAGCCGACATCTTGGTACACTGTAATACTAATAGATTTACTATAGTCCAATCCAATGAGCATTTCAAAGCAGGTTTTGTGTTCACAAACCCCCAGAACCATGAAATAAAAAGATTTTACAAAGGCCTCGTCCTCTTCAAGTTATGCAATCAATCATGCAATACTGTGACGCTGGTAAGGCCAAACAAATATATATGCTGTGTTGCCCTTAAGTGCCAAAAATTTAAAATCGGGTCGGTCGGATTTCTTCTTTTTTTCAATCTTTTTTTCCAAATCTTTTTTTTGGGGGGGGGGGGGGGGGGGAGGCTGAAAAATATGTCAAGACAAAATTGGTATAGGTCCATGTCAATTTAACTAATGTTTCTAGTGTGACAATAGTCTAAAAAACATTTATTTTGGCTTACTTGTTCATTTCAAGCAAGAAATAGTAACATTTAGACACTTTTAATCAAATTTAAATCTAAAAAATAAATAAAAATGCGCCCCTAGTTTTTAGGGTCGGGCGCTGAGGGGCAACACAACCTCTGTTTTTTGCCTAATAAAAAACAGTATGAACATTGGCAAGGTTTCTCTTCGGTATGAATTCTAAGGTTTCTCTTCGGACGGAATGAATTCTTTCATGTCTGGTCTTATCACTTGAAACAGAAAAGCTCTTGTCACAATACGAGCATTGGTAATTAGGTTTCTCTTTAGTATGAATCGATCCTTTATTCCTTTCATGGATGGTCTAATCACCTGACCGAGAGAAGGTCTTGTCACAGTATGAACATTGGTATTTAAAGGTAGATGACCCGATCACATTTTCGTAACACAGAATTATTTCAAACATACGGAGATTTTCATATCATATGAAAGCTCGTATTTTTCTCATCATCATACTGAAATTTGACGGCCTAAATCGGTATAATTACGGAGAAATCGATGAAATAACGTCGAATTACCGCGAATGGTGGTATACCACCGATATAGTTTGTGTACTACTCAATGGGTACAGTTCACAGCATCTTGTGCGTCTAAAATAAGAACCATTAGAGCTATGCAACTCAAACTTTGGAACACGACTTTTTTAAGGATGACCTTTCATGTAGAATAGAAAACGTCAAGTTGAAAATCGGAATGTGATCGGGTCATCTACCTTTAAGGTTTCTCTTCGGTATGAATCCTTTCATATTCATGTACGGTATGGTCTTATCACTTGAAACAGAAAAGCTCTTGTCACAATACGAGCATTGGTACGGTTTCTCTTCAGTATGAGTATGAACCTTTCATGGATGGTCTTATAACCCGATCGAGAGAAGGTCTTGTCACAGTATGAACATTGGTATGGTTTCTTTGAACATTTGGTAGCCAAAATATGTGGAAAACTTACGATACGAATAAGGCTTGGATGTATTCACTGATGTCTAAATAATCCCAAGCAACTGGACATCATGAAAGTAAATCGTATTTATCTTAAAATGTGCATGACTTGACCAGTTGTTATCAATATGAGGCAAACTACTTTTGGTTATAACTTTGTGATTAGTCAGCCTGCCGACATGGTTGAACCATCATTTTATTATTGAGAAGTACTTTTATTCCTTTTTTAAAGAGATTTTTTTTCTTCAAAATTTTATGATCATGCCTAACAATGGGACGCTGGGGGAATCGTCATGATCGTATACGCTGTGATCGACACATTTTAGTTTTGATTATAGTAGAATTGAGCACATCCACTAACATTTTAATTGTTTAACTTTATGGTGTCTGTGCAAGAAAGGTGAGACTAGTTTGTGTCAGTGTGTGTTCCTATTCATGATCTATTTTTGCCTAAAATTAAAATTTTAAAAAGCTTATTTTTATAATTTTGTACAATTTGTACAATAATTAGTTAGGCATAGGCCCTATGCAATTGATTTGAATAGAGATAATGCAAAATTCTTATATAATAAAGCATACATGTCCTTACCATTTACATCTAAGGCATTCCACTGGTTAATCAGCTCAGCATTCATTAACTTGTAAGTGCTCCGAATTATGCTACTTCGCCAAAAGCACACACAGTCCATGCACTCGTGACACTGCACATAGCCAAAATTCATACAATTTTTTAACAATCTCTGAAACTTTCTGCTTCTAAAATGACTGCAGTGTGATTCCTTGACAATATGTTTTTCTCCATAATACTGATTCCTATTATTTTAACTGCCAATTTCATCCCAAAAATCGTAGTACTTTTGATCAACCGTAAACTGTAAAAAAAGTGTAAACAAACTTTTCAAACAATGACACAGTCTTCAGAATGCATGGTTCATTACTCCTACCGTCCTACGTGCTGTGCACACCTTCTGGATTGTCACCTCTAGCCACAGTGTTGCAGTGTTGGTTGCCAGTCGTTTGGTAGTATCCCTACATAAGCTTTGTAAAATCCACTCTCAACCAATACATAGCAATTTTGATAGCAATTATTATAAAGTCTATGTTTCGTTGACACATGATCTTTAAAAGCTAACCATTTATTTATTTGTCAATATTATTAGTAATTCAAACTGTATTTTTCAAAAAAAATGCCAGGTTTCGGAAATAAAAATGGTTAAAATTCAGAAAGTGGAGAATAGGCCAATGTTTAAATAGAATTATACAATGTCAATCCGGGGGGGAGGTGGGGGTACTCACGTATGTAAGGCATACGGGGACGTGCCGCTCCAGTGGGTCGTTTTTTCATGAGACCTCCTTAGCCATGGGTAGGCTTTACAACTGAAAAATCCTTAGACATGGGTTTGTCTATTTTCGCGAAAATTTGCCAAAATTAGGTCTATTTTCGCGAAAAAATAACGCTTAGAAATGTCAATGGGACTTCTAATTTTGTTTTCTTAGTTAATTTCCATGTCAATAACGGATTTAACCCCAAATTGTACTAAAAAGGACGAGAAACTAGTTTTGACATGGTGATCAATAATAATATAATATTGAATGGCTTTGAGAGTGATACAAGAATATATCGCACTTTTAAAGTATCATAGGCCTATTATAGACAATGGCTAAACAAAAATGTGAGGTATGTAAAAGATTTGTTTTCTGAAGGTAATGATAGCTTTTTATCTTTCGAGAATTTCAAAACTAAATATGATATTAATTGCAATATTTTACACTACCATGGGTTTAATTAGGGCAATTCCTAAAAATTGGAAAAGACTTAATATGTTTGTTAAATGATAATACAAATACTGTAAATGATAGATTATTTCAAGCTATTTAAAGAGAATTGTTAAAATGGCTTATGATGTTATAATTAAAGGGGCACTAAGAGATGTGTCGGAGACTGCGCTTGTAAGTTTACAGTCGGGCTGGTAACTTTTACACGCTACCAGTCCGCCTGGCTGGTTGGAGAAAAAATGAAGGTACACCCCTGATTTGCATAGAGGGCGTTTTTCAATAAATAGCGATGATATTGTTTTAATCAAGTTTTGCTGTGTTTTTGTTAATGGAAACAACAATAATGGCAATCGTAAATGTTCATCTTTAATTCGGAAATCAATTTTTTAAACATTTAAAATTTTCAACACCACTTAATGTCCCTTTAAGAAAAAGTGCGAACGTCCCGAAAACTTGAACAATTAAAAAGTGGGAAAATGATATTCAAGTTAATGAAGAAATGAGTCGGCAAAGTTTTAAAAGCCGCTCATTTGATAATTGCCCTCTTCTGTGTTTGCATGATTTAAAACACCCCTATAACTTTTAAATGGATTCTTCCCATGAAATTATTTTTTCTCAATTTGGGTTCTTAAAATGATACGTTCCTAATATACAGTACATGTAGAAATTCTGTCAGATTTGACATACATTTCATGAAAAAAATCCTTAAACAAGTACAAGTCAAATTGGATACACATTTGACTTACATGTACATGTTCATGAAAACAATCCTGAAAAATATACAAGTCAGATTTGATACACATTTGACATACATGCATTTTATGAAAACAATCCTGTAAAAAATACGAGTCAGATTTGATACACATTTGACATACATGTTCATGAAAACAATCCTGAAAAATATACAAGTCAGATTTGATACACATTTGACATACATGTTCATGAAAACAATCCTGAAAAATATACAAGTCAGATTTGATACACATTTGACATACATGCATTTCATGAAAACAATCCTGAAAAAATACAAGTCAGATTTGATATACATTTGACATGCATAATGCATGTTAACAGTTTTATAAGTTCAATTTAACACAATTTTGACACAAATTTGACACAATTTTGACACTTTTTTTAACTTTGAATATTTGACATAGATTTGACATAGTCTATCAAATTAAAGTTGAATTTGACACAAATTTGACACAATCAAATGTATGTCAAATTACCATTTGACATAGTTTTGACATGTCAAATCTATGTCAAACTGCCGTTTGACATAGATTTGACACACTTTTGACATAGATTTGACATACAAATTTCTGTCAGGGCTGTACTGAAAAAACAAAAGAGAATGTGTATAATGTCTTTGTGCCCCAACCATTCAACATGTACCTATAATGAAGGTGAATATTCATTCTTTCTGAGCCGGAGTAAGCATAGCGCCAAGTCATGCAAGTGACTGGTTATGTCATATATGTGTATAGGTGATCGTGAAATTAACTTCGTTATCTTGCTGAATGTCTAACATAAGGGATATAATGTTCTTCAGCAATGCCTAGACATTCATAATCATCAGCTATATATTAGACTAGCTAATTAGGTTCCATATTGAAATGATACATTTTATTCTCCCATGTAATTGAACCATACCTGGAACTAAAAATATATATTCACCATTATAAGATCTACTATCGATTCGGATGGCGTATCTTCGGCGGGATGCAATATGATAGTGTAATTAAATACAAGCATGTATTGTAAATATTAATATTATCGCTATGACTATGACGGTAGCGTCGATGGAGATGTCGGTATTGCAGTTGTTACCTCACCCATATTATAAGTCGAATTGAATGTCGAATTCATACTCATAAACTGAGTATTAGTTCTTGTAAAACGATACCCTTTCCTTTTATTCCCGCAGCAACAACACAAGATCCGTTTAAAGGCCTTCTTAAAGCTTTTACTTGTACACGCATAGATGGCAGGATTTAAAGCACTGTTGATATACCCAAGCCATGTTATCACAGGGAGTGTAGTGTTAGGGGCTTTGATACATTCCGGGCATAGTGGTCCAAGGACGTTGACTACAAAGAAGGGCAGCCAGCAGACGATGAAGACACCAACTACAATTCCCAATGTTTTGGCGGCTTTATGTTCCCTACTGACCCTAGATATTAACCTTCTACCCATTAGTTGGTTTGCACCCTTTTTAGAAGGTTTTGAGTTCTGTAGGGAACTTGTACTTGTTGTCCCGCCTCCTCCTCGATGAATTCTCATCACATTAGCTCCATTAGCCCGAGTCTCGCCATTCTGACTACGTCTGTCATGCTTTTTAGATGATATTCGCTTGGTTCCAGTTCGAATATGACGCACCTGACTGGCGGCTGTGCGATAAATACGAATGTATAAAACCATCATGATTATAGATGGCATGTAGAAAGACACACACGATGAAAGAATGAGGTAAGTTGCATTTGAAGGGAAGATACAAGCGTTTGTGGGCTGGGGCGGTGTCACTGCTCGCCACCAGGCTATACATGGGAACGATATGGAACACGAGACAAGCCACACTAACACAATTAAGATGACACCGACTCTAGGTGTCATCATCGTTGGGTAGCTTAAGGGTCTTGTTACTGCCCAGAAACGGTCTAAGGATATGACGCACAGATGGCATATTGAAGCGGTACATCCTAAAATGTCTATGGCGTGCCAGAGATCACACCAGACAACACTAAAATACCAATAGCCACCTGTGACTGTATCAATTACAGCAAATGGCATCACAACAAGGCCAACAAGTAGATCTGCAGCTGCAAGGGAGACGATAAAATAATTGGTTACACTCCTTAATGATCTTTCGCGATACACGGCAATCATCACCAAAGAATTGCCGAATATTGTTGCAAGACAGAAAAAGCTCAGTACCGCGGTTAGAATCACAAATCGCGGGAGATCGTCGGGAATCCTCTTCTCCTCCGGGTACGTGATATTGTCCCAGGTCCATGTGGTCTCTGTATACAATATCTCACTAGTGTTCGATTCCATACCGCCTATTCCTGTTGCCGGAAGTTCCGTAGATCCTATAAACCGGGTTCCTGCTAAGTTATTAATATCTGTCGGGGCAGGCATTTCGTTCACCAGGCATTTCTTTTATATTGTGAAGATCCCATTTAATTTCCGTATACGAAACGCTAGTAGATCAGCATACGCTGTTGGTGAAAAGAGAACATATTCCAACGGGTATTCATCCATATTATTGCTGTAAAATGTTACCGGTGTCATGTTTGTTCAGATAGGTATCATCCCCAAGATTTCATATTTGTATTTACGCAGGTGAGCCATTGAGGCGTGCGCTAGCTTTGGGCGTTCTTAACGGTGGCTTGCACGCACAACTCACAAGTAAATTAAACTTGCAGGTAATGTTGGTGTGAGCGAGTGCCTTTGCTACCGCCCTCTTGTTAATCACCGTGACACGTAGATGTATCCAATATGCAGAGAGAGACTGGGATATCCAGCATGAATTAAAATACTCAGAACACCGACGACAGATTGTTAAGCTATTTCCATCTTGTTGAAATACAGACGACAATCATTCAATCCATTTACTGTTTGGTCAAATATCCACAATGTCTCACGTTACAACTATTATATTGATGCACGCAACTGTATTGAAAGATGTTGAATATTGAATAACTTCGTAATTAAATATGCACGCTGTGTAGATTGACCACTGTAAAATATTTCGATTGGAACAATTTTGTAGACGGTTAACAATATGTAGGCAGTGAAATGTATGTCAATCTAGGTGACATTAATTTATTCCTTTGTTATTATGCAATCGACCCGAATAGTAAAATTATATCCGCGTAGTTAAATGATCGATCCAAAAGTGTACTACGACGAAATGAAGTGGCTATTAAAGTAATTCATGTGCTTATTATGCCAGTAAATAATAGTTTGGTTTCTGCAGTATTTGTACATATTTGAAGAGTTTCCTCAGCGAACTGACGAGTATTTCATTATCGCACCAGTCTCTCGATGTGTCAACAAATCGACTATCAGTAGCAAAAAATATATTCAAATAGTTAATTAACCGGACAGGTATATTCACCTCATTTTAATTAACATCAGATGAACTGTGAGTGTACTTGTTTTAAGCCTGGTTTAGAAACGTATCGCATCTTATTTTATTGCCGTGCACTGAAATGTTCGGGTAGGTAATTTGATTTCTCTCCGATAGCGACGAAGTAGAAAACCAATGGCTCAATATAGTGCTACGACGTATCAGACATGTTTTAATACCAGCAAATAAAAGCAGACGGCTCAATACAGCCTGTCTAACGTGTCGTGGAATTGCGAATCGGCTTTTTACGGTGAATTGGATGTGATGCTCCACTTATTTCACGGGATTGCGGGTCTGATGACATGGCACAGTACTGTCGAAACATCCGTATTTCTCGCTCTCTATTCCTTCTGAAATCGATATTTCCTCAGTTTTTTTAGCACACAAGCGCGCCTCATCAAATTGTATGCCTCGTGGATACGATGTTAGTATCTTACTGTCACCATAAAGAGTCCCGCCTACGCATCACTAGGTTGACTGTGTTTTCTTTTCGAGAATTTATAAAAGAGATAATATGATGAATGGCGAGTGTTATGTCGCCAAATCCCGCCAATTTCAGTGATGTGAAAAGAGTTGTTGTTTTTTCTCGTTAAACGATGTTGCTTGCTCTCGTCAAACCCCTTAGCTGACGTCTTCGGAAATTAATTCTGTAAAAAAACGAGATGAAATTACGCTTGTTAATTAGGATGCCATCGTTCAATAATTTATAAACATGCTTCATTATTCATACGCCTCATTGAATACAAAAAAAAAGTGAGGCTGTCTTGATTAAACGTATAACACGCCAATTAATATCATTCCATCATTCCATCACTCTGTATAGAATGTTAATTAGAATACTGCGCCAGGGTCCTACAGGTTAATAGATAAAAAAAAATAGCATACTATCGACTAAATGAAATCCCTGATTATAATGAGTCATATCGATTACATGTTGTACAACGCTATAATCATAATGGGAGCTCGGTATTAACAGCAACAAAACCCAACAAACTGCAATTTTCTTTGGCACGCGCGCTGTATATAAACCCTAAAGTGCACCCCGCATACTTTGCATAAATAGGGAATGCACTATCTGCGGCTAGATTGGAACCACTAGAGTTGAAAACATTGTTAATAAATTGGTTTGATTCAAAGTGACATTCAGACGGAGGGTTATGACAGTTTTGAAAGGGGTCTCTACCCATATGCTAACACAATTTGCCGATTGAAGACCATCCATTGCATGCGTGAAACTGTTAAACATTTGAATGAAATAAATAACGAACAGCCCCTTCGGCGTGACAGTTGCGAACACAGAGAAAGACTGATGAAGAATAGGTCGATAGCATTTCTTTGGCTTTTTTCGATTTGTAGAACTCATTGCTGCTCGCAGTAGGGACGAGAATTGATTGGATAAAATAGGAGTGTATAATATTAACTTGACTATCACGGTGACATTGGGGGAGTTTAAGAACAACTCATTGAACATCGATTTTAGAGCAAAATATTTGTATAAATGCTTTTTTGATACTATAGTACTTTACATATAGATTGAAAAAATCATGAATCAACCATTTCAACTGAACATCGATTTTAGAGCAAAATATTTGTATAAATGCTTTTTTGATACTATAGTACTTTACATATAGATTGAAAAAATCATGAATCAACCATTTCAACTGAACTTGGTAAACACGTTAGTAACAAGCGCCTGGTAATAACATGGGTTGTACAGTGTATTTATAGTTGTTATGAACATAATATCGCTGCATCATTAAGCGCAAATCAATTATTGCCAATTGGCAATAGCGTGTGTAAACACTCCTCATGGCAATACATACACCCCTACACCCCTACATAAATATTCAAGGGCATGCCGTTGCTCTTCTCTAACGCATTTCATAATATCAAACTATAAACAAAATATTACATAAGTAAACTCACCTAAACATGTATTCATTGAAAGCAATTGCATTATTTATATCGTCGTATCCCTGCGTGTATCCTCATATATTTCGTATCGCTGAGTGTTGTAGACAAGGCGACCTGTCAATGCGGGTGAGTACTCAACGATAATACTGTAGCGCGCGGTATATTCATTTTCTATTAAGTATAATGTATTGTAGTTTTTCCAAATACCAATATTCCGCTATTCTGATCAAGGCTACATTATTGATAACTGATAGGCAGAAGACTCAACGCTTTGTTAACTACCATAATCGCGTTCGGCATCAGCGGCTGCGAGAATCTCTTTATAATCTTATTGGTCGGATGTTAGTTTACAGTTGAAATCCATCAATACTAAACACTGAGGACGCTGTTTATTGCTAAGCCATGATCGGTGTAAGCGGAGTTGGAATTAACACTTTCCACGCGGCAGGCAGCTGCAGACAACATTCCAAAAATTCAAAAAATGTTTCAAAAATGTCAACATTATTGAATTTCATTACCATATTTGGAATCACCATGAGAAATGCATTGGAATAAGTGCAAACATGCCTAGTATTGGGTCAGGAATCATTGAGATATACTTTGGAAATTGTGAAAGGTTTCTGAAAAAAAATCTGTTTTGTGTACGGTAGAAATAATAGCCGCGTAGAAAATGTTAATACATTCATGAGCCACAGATTTAAAGTAGTATGTTATTTAATTTGTTTCAGATGATTAAAACACGTTCTGATAATGAACCTGACAGAGTGTTACAGTGTTAATGTTCATAGTCTTCTCGAGTTTTTTGTAAAACAATTCAGGCAATTGTTAGCTCTTATATTATTTTAAGATTTGAAACAAGGCGTATACATTACCACTTGGATAACATGCACCTTTCATAGTTATTGCGAAGAAATATTTTTTATAGATATTGTATTCAATAAATTGATTGATGTGGGCGCCTATTCAATCAATAAGTACCTGTACTTATCAATGAGTAACATTATCATTTAACAGAATGTTAGCACCATTGCATGTTAAACCATATTAATATGTATAGGCCTACTACAGCGTGTCCCAAAAAACTGGGTCCAAAATCTGCAGAGCTTGTAACTTAAAAAGTAGAAAATGTAACTACTTCGTATTTAAGGAAATTAGGGTAAATATACCTGATCTTATTTGGTAAAAATGTGGGACCGATCAAATGGCAACTTTCGGAAATACCAAGCTATCAATAGAGCGTGGTTAGAACCCGTTTTTTCCACTTTAGCAATAAACCACCTTATGCCTTGCATACGTTGTGTGCAAGTTTTCCCTGCATCATGTGCATGGTGTTTATTCTCCGAAATATCTTTTGTTTGGTAGAAAAGGGTTACATTATAGGTATTTTGGATCAATATTCAGCATTAGAAATACCCATTGCAGTAACCTTGTTGTTGAAAATGTACAAAACCAGAGCAACTGTTACCCTGATAACATGCCTGGAATTAGCATCCGCCCACCTACCCATATATAACGAGTAATTTTTGTGTCGGGAAAACTTAGTACCCCGGCAACCGACGGCGGGTAAACTATTTCAAACTCACGGTGTAAGTGTGAGAGTTGCACTGGCTGGTGGAATTTCTGTCGGGCAGGTATTTTTGTGAGTTACCTGCCCGATCCCGACTGACTGGTTGAAAAAAATCTGAAGTTCCAGCGCTGCCTCTAATACCTTTGATGAGATGACAGACTTAACGGCTGGTTTCCAATTTCGAAGAAATGGTTCTTGAACTGCTTCAAAGATGGCAGTGTCTCGGAAGGTTATTTATTGATTTTTCTAACAAAAATCATAGGAATTTACAGTTTTTATTCCCCTTATGACGAAGATTTTCCTGAGTAAGTCATTGTTATAAAGTTATTAAGGCTAAACTTTGATGACGTCAGTACGAGCGCAAATGCAACGCATGGACGGTTCATGGGCAAAATCGGAAAAAACGGGTTCGGACCACGCTATAATCAAAGCTTTGTATTTCTAAAACTTTACAACCGATTGGTCTTATAATTTCACCAATTAATGTCAGATATATTTACTTTTATATTCCTAAACATCAAGCAGCTATGTTTTCAATATTTTAAGTTCTAATCTGTGCAAGTTTTGGACCCAGTTTTTTGGGACACGCTGTATAAAGCAGTTTAACAACACTATAGACAATATTACAACTAATATTAATACACACCGAAAATTAAACTAAACTAAACTAAAATAAAACAAGGCTTTTAAACTAAACAAATTTACTTAAGGGGGGGGGGGGGGGGGGGGGGGGGGGGAGCCCCTATATAAAGATACACATTTTAACAACTTTCCAAAAATTGGACCCATAAGTGTTACATACAGTAATATAGCCCATATCACGGTTTTTCAAAATTGACGTAACATTTCGCTCTGGTTGCCATGGTAACAATATAGAGCCTCTGATTGGCTAAACACTGTTGCGGGTGTAACTCCAAAACTCTAACTAGTATAGGATACTTGTATTTGGGTTGAAGGTTACCGGTAACCTTGCGACGTAATTCAAATTTGAAGTCCAATTTTAAAAAAAAATGTTTTTGAGTCACACCCGCAACAGTGTTTAGCCAATCAGAGACCCTGTGTGGTTACCATGGAAACCAGAGCGACATTGTTTGTCAATTTTGAAAGTTCGCGATATGGGCTATATTATGGTATAATTATATAACACTTATGGGTTCAATTTTGGGAAAGATGTTAACATTGATATCCTATACAGGGGCTTTTGACCCCAGACCCCTTAACTTAAACTAAGCACAATTAACTTGAACTGAACTAAACTAACTAAACTAACATCAAATTAAATTAAATTAAATTAAATTAAATTAAATTAAATTAAATTAAATTAAATTAAATTAAATTAAATTAAATTAAATTAAATTAATTAAATTAAATTAAATTAAATTAAATTAAATTAAATTAAATTAAATTAAATTAAATTAAATTAAATTAAATTAAATTAAATTAAATTAAATTAAATTAAATTAAATTAAATTAAATTAAATTAAATTAAATCAAATTCAACTAAACTAAACTAAATTAAATTAAATTAAATTAAATTAAATTAAATTAAGTTAAATCAAAATAAATTAAATTAAATTAAATTAAATTAAAATAAAATAAATTAAATTAAATAAGAGAATAACAAATATAAAATATATAATAAAAAATACTTAAATGAAACAAATAAATAATACAAATAACATAAAATAAAACTAATTAAAGCTTCATGTTTATATGGTGTTTCTTCATCGGTATGTGTTTATTTTGGGGATTTGCTTCATTGGTTAATACGGAGATTTGCTTCATTGGTATGAGGCTTTAAGTTTATCTGGAGATGTGCTTGATTGGTACTGGTAACATTAAATATGCGAATTTATAGCAAATTTGGGGAAAGGGTAAATATTCTTAATCGGAAGTTAAAACCATTTAGAACAAAGTTATCGACGGAAAAAAAAAGGTTATCGACGAAAACCGAAGGTATTGCAATTTTTCATCATTCCATCATTTTCAATAATGTTGACCCATATACTTTTGCATGGGAGATACCTCACATCCGGGAACTGGCCCATAGGTACATGTTAAATAGGGTCAAGCAGCGACTACGAAAGATTACATTTAATAGTATTAAATTTAATAGTCTAAGCTCACTGGTGGTTAGAAAACATAAGTTATAATGCAGTGATATGTGAATGCAATAAAATGACTACATTATTCTGGTTAAAGAGATGAGTTTTAAGAGACGATTTGAAAATTGCAACTGTTTTTGAACTACGGATCTGAAATTTAAACAGGCTTACACAAATAATAGCTTATAAGCTTACACACGTGTCTTATTAATTTTTAACACCTCAACGTGTTTATTAAGTGTTATCCACTCACGTTAAAAATGGCGTTGACAAATTAACACCACGACGAGTAAAAACTAGAATTATTAACACTTCAACATGTGAATTAAGTGTTATCAACTCACGTTAAAATAGGCGTTGACAAATTAACACCACAACGTGTTAGAAACTAGAATTATTAAACCTTCAACATGTTAATTAAGTGGTATCCGCGCCTGCTTAAAATAAGCTAATTTAGCGTTTAGATATTAACACCACTTGTTAAAGTGTATGAACGGCAATTAAAGAGGCAAATTAGGCAAATGTTTGCATTTTTCTCATTCTATGATCTTAGGTGTCTTATAAACCAGGTATCTGGGTATGAAGTTGTTAGCACTTTACTTGGTGCAATTCTTCCCTTAATGAAAGTGTTTCATATTGTTGATTAAACTATTGCAAAGTGTTTATAGACACATTCTTTCTAAGCATGATTCATATAATATACTATGATAGTGTTTAGACGGATCTCACCACCATTTATCAAAATGAGTATTTATGGGCTGGGAATAAATAAATTATATAAAATGAAAAATAATTTACATTGGCCTAATGTATAAACACGAACACTGTTTAAATCGATACACATGATTTTAGAATCCCGTTGTTGTCACGGTAACGTTGTTTTATATACTCAAGTCTATACTGGCTTCTAAACCATTACTGTCAGTAGAAAATCATTATTATCAATTTTATTAAAGACCATGCTGGGTTTTTTTTCAGTGTAACATGTAGACATATTAATTAGCTTGACATACCAACTCCGGTTCAAGCTCAAAAGTTAATGCCTGAAACACATTTATAGCATCCCCGGGCTAGAGATTAAATGTACTTTGGTACAAATCGTTAGTCATATCATGTTGGTTAATTACTAAATTTTGGTTATGGGAATTGAATATAGGCCTACAGTATGAAGAATGATTGGTTGGTAAAAATAGGCCCAGCTATGACCAGATCTGGTTAACCATAATGTCAACGCTCTTCTAGAGAAATCGGCAAAAGTTATACTTGTATTTCAAAATTTGATTGTTAAAACACTGTTAGCATCACAATTGTCATACATTGCCTCTGTCATGGATATCCCTGATAAAATTATTATGAAACTCAATAACATGTTCTTCAAATGTATTTGGGGCAGAGAAGAAGCAGTCAAACGTAACACAGTGATTGCAGATTACGATAAAGGTGGTATAAACATGTTTCACACCAAACTATTTTTCGATTCACTAAAGCTGTCATGGATTAAGAAACTTAACAACTCAGATATTGCATGTTGGAAAAATATCCCATTGTACTATATAAATAAGTTGGGTATTGGTAAGAATATTTTTAATTGTAACTGTACATTTAAGCAGCTTAACAACATGTGTCATATTATGTTAAAGAGATTAACTTCTTTTTACTATAAGCTATTTAAAATCTGGTTCGACACTAAGCAAGTTATAATCAAAGATGATATTGCATCATGTCATAATCAAGTTATATGGAATAATGATGTTATCCAATTGAAAAATAACACACTATTCTTCATAGACTGGATTAAGTCGGGAATTATTTTTGTGGGTGACATATTTGACGATGATGGTTCTGTTCCATTAACCACTTCCGTAATCGTCTAAAGGATAAGGGTGCAGTAATTTTGCAATATTACGCTCTCCGCAATGCGCTTCCCATTGATTGGAAATTAACAAAGACTCCTTGTGACAATGCCACAACTCCCGACAACAACGGAGAAAATGTTTATTTTAATTCAGTCCCTATTGATACCCGTACAAACAAAGGTTTTAGGAAAGCCATAATTCACAATTTGTATGTTCCTCCTCTGTGTACACATTTCTGGCCACTTAGATTCCCCAATTACTCATTCAATTGGACCGACATTTGGCTCGCCACTCCACAGTGCACCGATGAAGCGAAGTTGATCTCATTAAATTGGAAAATCCTCCACAATATTTATCCCACCAAAGTACTCATATGTAAGATGGGTAAGGTAGAGAATAATATTTGTCACACATGCAACGTGATTGACTATATCGACCATTTCTATTTCAAATGTAATCTATATAGTTAAACAGCTATGGTCTTACGCTAGTCAAGTTATCTCGCGTAAATTATCAACATGCTTTGTATTGACCACTGAAATTGTTATATTGAACTATTACAATAATACTTATGACCATCACGATTTAACATTTATTAACCTCATCATCGCCGTTGGGAAACTATGCATAAGCAAGTTTAGATACGGCAACCACCTAAATCTGTTATTCCTATTTGAAAAAGAACTCTGTCTTCGTAGACTGATTTCTCTGTAATTACTATGTCATCATATATATCAATTATGTCGGGTTTTTTTAATCGATTGCCACATTGTACATACTTGCTATTATTATATTATATTATTTTGTAAATATTGATGTTATGGTATACATTTATTGTGTATCATAGAATAAAGAATAAAAAAATTAAGAATAATTTTTTTTTATAAAAACTTGTATTTCATAAGAACAGATAGATCTTCAATATACATAACAAGAGAAAGGGATTCACAGTCTCTCTAGGATACGATATTCTACTATGCATTATCTACCTAAATATCCTGAAGGTTGCACATAAAGAAATCTAATAGAATGACTATGATGTATTGAACGAGGTATCAAGATAGCATAACATTTTTACTGACTGTATAGTGTATTAGCAGTATTTCTATATGCCACAAAAGCCATACATATGTAAGTCAAGCGTGTCTTCTAGCACTTGGACACAGGAGTGTCCACACAACCCTATCAGGACAATAAAGAACTGATGGTGTCATACATTTTAAAGCGTCTACACTATCAGTTTAAGATGGGGTCATACAAACTGGTGTCTAGTAACTGGTATGACCTCCACTTGCTTGTATACATTCTTGACAGCGTCGAGAAATGCTTAGAATTAGCTGTCTTAGAGAGTCCGGAGGAATGTTTCTCTACTCTTCAGCAAAAGCATCTCTTAGTGCCTGTACCGTATCTGGAGCATGCTGGTGACCCGCAATTCGTCGGTCAAGCATGTCCCACTATATAGGGTTAAGGTCAGGAATCCCCTCATCCTAGACAAAGTCCATTGCTACACGTGCAATGTGTAAACAAGCATTATCTTGAACCAACATGAAAGTGTCTCCAACACAGCATCGTCAAATGGCCTCCCCACAGGGTGTAGTATCTCATCTCGGTACCTCATACGTGTTATTGCACCACAATCTACATGTATACCACGACAAGGTCCGTACGCTCGTCCAGACAGATAGGTGCAAGACCAAAACGGACCCGCCTCCATAGTGATCAACTCAACAGTGTAACAGTCTGAGTATCGCTCCTGAACGTCTCTAGACCCTAACACGTCTGTCATTGGTGGAAACTGAGAACCTGTTTCATCGGTTAAGAGAACTAACTATGGTGCCCAATCTTCCACCCTGCCAATCTTGATGATCTCGGGCAAATTCCAACCGGATTCTGCAATGCTGTGGGGTAAAAATGTGGCATGTGGCTGGTCTTCTAGCACGTATGTATACAATCTTCAATCAGATGGTTTCGCACTGTTTGGTTGGATGCACAAACTCTATAGCTTCCCTCTGAAAGTCTGTAGCTAATGATCTGGCGGTATTTTGACGGTTTCGGCGTGCCAGTTCTCATGTATTGGTCCTGACGAGGGATAGTAATGCGTTTGCGGTCTTGACCTGGCCTTCTCCTAGGTACAGACGATGTTCCTGAAAGCGTCTCCACTGACGGTTGAAGACAGTTAGTAACTTGCCACACCAATGCGTAAAGCCAAATGCAGCTGTGAATTGCCATCTTCAATAAGCTGAACAGCTCTAACAACTTCAAAATGTATTTAGATGGCAGTGAATACCACAGAGCCAGAAGACAGACAGAATACTGAAAGCGTGCAATGACAGGTGCATAAAACAAAGCACCTTATATGGCTATGTACGTGAAGACTTCCATATATCTGTCTATGTCCAGCTGTTAGAAGATACACATACTTTTACTTATACACGACAGACTATTGTTTGAGTAACAATTGACAACGTCTGTCATGAATTTCACAAGATTGTAATACATTTTAAAGTATACTCTGCCTATATTATATGTCACGGCACACAACCGTTCCTTTAATTTTTTTGAGTAACGTATCATCATTTAATATAAATATGTACCAAAGAATCAGAGCGGCAATATAAGATCTTTAGGCTTGAGATACTTTTGTTGACATATCGTTAGTGTTTGATTAATTTCCCAATCTTGGTTTGTGGGAATTTACTTATAGAAGATAACCGCCCGACATCTGGTCAATGTAATATCGCCGTAATACAGCTTTCCCATTTTCACATTGTCATGATGTACATGTATTCTGTTAGTGTGGTGAGTAGTAAGTAGTGAGTGACGTTTTTTATTTAATAAATACTTCAGGTCTCTCACTACTGTTACCTATATTAGATTAAGATCTATCCATACACAATTAAGTCCAACCCTTACGTGACAGATGTGACTCTAATAAGTGCTATATATTTTGTAATCATTATCATTTTGTTTCTTCAACGGGTATCTTTCAAATTGTTGTTACGACATTCCAACATCTTCTTGCAACTGTTTTCCGGTCAGTGATTATCGACAACATAGCCTTTTAGTAACACAATTAGTGAGTACGGTAATAACAGTCGCTGTCATACGGGCAAATAGGAAGTCAAAATAATTTCATTTTTACAATAAAATGAGAAATTTCATTTTTACAATAAAATGAGATGAAGTATTATTTCATTAATTCTTATAGCAACCTTAGATGAACATTGAAGTATGCTAATTTTAAAATTGTATAACTATATAGTTTGCTATTCATCTATTCATATTTATATTTGTCGCAATCAATTCGTAGGACTGGCATTACTATTAGCGAAGATATGAGAGGGAAGGTAGAACCTTTTTGAATGACCTCCGCATAATCAAATTTAATTTGTTTGAGGGGAGTGGGGGGAGGGTCGTTTGTTTGTGTGTTTGTGAGAACAGGGAGTTATACTTATGCGAATTCTTTAATAACAAAACATTCATGTCGAGATTTTTAGCTGCATAATTATTTGTTTGTTAATTATGTATTTGCTTGTTTGTTTGTTTGCTTGTTTGATTGCATTATTTCGGTGGTTTTTTTTGTACCACCTGACTTACAATTTTGCCAAGGTGTATCGATATCTCAAGTGGTGAGGTATGTGTTTAAACAGTAAAACACCTGTTCGTAAGTTAAATACATACTTCCACTTCGGTATCATTAGACTCGCGCCTCCTCAATAGCCCTCTACCGTTGTCTACTGTGCCCTCTAAACCTTGGTAGCAAAAACACGGCTCTAGCGTTGATGAGAGTAGAGTCTAGTCTAGTCTAGGAGCGTAGCCAGAGACTGAGTTTTTCTTTGCCAAAAATGTGGGCGGTTGCGACGCGCCTTTATAGGCTTTCATATATATCACGACATACAACGTTATTGTATTCACCAATCAGTCACTCAATATAAGGCTCTTTCTCCCTTTTTCTCCCCTTTCCCCCTGGCCTCTCCCCTCTCTTTTCCCTTTTTGTTGGGGGGGGGGGGGGGCGCTCCCTCCCCCCTGGATTTGCGCCTGTAGACTAGTATTAATGCATCGTCATTGCTTACACATTTTGAAGCAAGCAAGTAAAGAAGGGGCCAGACTATTTTACCTTCAGACATCAATTTCGGTGATATTTTCCCTTGTAAATCGATTGTAATGATTATGATCTGACAGTCAAATGACAGCTGGATTTTTAAAACAATCTCAGCTTTAGGTGACCTATCACTATCATCCAGAATTGAAATTAATTGTTGAATACCAGACTTGTGTGGGGGTAACGGAATGTTAATTTGAGGGCCCATGGGGGTAATCACATCGGGTGGTGGAAACTCCAGAGCTGCTCCCCCTTTGGTCGCAGCTCGGTAACAGAGCTACGCTACTGCACAGGGTTTTTTGTTCAACTTTGGAATCATCAAGATTCAAAATGTGATGAAATGTTTGAATCATATACGGCCGAGTGTACCAATAGAAATTCACTTATGTAATGATGGTAACGTAGAAGATGAATTTTGTTCCGTTATTATTTACTTTACTAAATATATATGTACAGTATCTCAAAACTAAGTACATCATCAGACGCCCAAGTCAGGCAATCGGTCTCCTAAAAACACTGATATTAACAACCTTGCTCATTTTGTAGTCAATGCAATGAAGATAACAGAATATATTGAATTAATCGATTATGTTTTGTAATTGTTGCTTTACGCTTTAGGGTTGGCTTATTTCACACGTTGATCTTGCTTTTTACAGTTTATCGATACACACTTGATTGGGCTCGATCGATTGACAAATAATTGAGGTGATTAGCTCTCATCCACTTTAGCAAAATATAGATTGTTTGAATTAATTATGTATGGGCATATTTGTAATTTTGTGTATCATGTAGTATAAAGGGGCAGTGGCCTTTATATACAATAAATAAAATAATTGAGCAATAGGAGGAATGGTGCTACCTCGCTGGTAAGTGAGGGGTAAGCCATCATTTTGAGAGTACTACTACTAGGCTAGTAAATGTACGCTCAATCTTACCCCTACACAGAGCATAACCTAACGCTGCAACTAAGTTAACGCAAGTTTGGCGCACTTGGCCTATTATGAAAATCGAAAGTTACCTTAACACCAATGAGAATTTACCCTCAACAGCTGAGACAAGTCTATCTGTCTCAACTCAACTGTTGCCAGATCAGCTGAGAATAATGTTCTCTTGATAAACGCCCCCAATTACTTTACTCGCACCAATATTACTATAATGTAGAGGGCTCATGTTCAAGTTATAGTATCTTTTCTTAGCCGAAGAAATATATGAACGGACACGAATTTCATTGTAAACATTCTTTGTATATATTCATTGTAAAAATTCGTTGGATCCTTTATCAGCATTCGATACAATTTTATTATTAGGAAAAAACATATAATGCCAGTATCCAAAACGGTCAGAATCCAAGTATGTATGATATTTATTTATTTATTTATTCATTATTTTTTTTTTTTTTATTCGGCAAGATCGACATCAACAATGCAAAGGGAAAAGGTGCGTGCAAAAGGTGATGAAAAGTATAAAAGACAAAACAATTAATAGGGCAATTAAAGAACAAAAGTTACACATATTCAGCCAATTTCTGGTTCATCGACGTAGTAGACAGACAGGTTTTGACACTGGACATGAAGGAATTCTTGTCCGTTATAGATCTCATGTTAATTTTTTTTTTTTTTTAAATCGAAAATCGAAAGTTACCTTAACACCAATGAGAATCTACCCTCAACAGCTGAGACAAGTCTATCTATCTCAGCTCAACTGTTGCCAGATCAGCTGAGAATAATGTTCTCTTGATAAACGCCCCCTATTACTTTACTCGCACCAATATTACTATAATGTAGAGGGCTCATGTTCAAGTTATAGTATCTTTTCTTAGCCGAGGAAATATATGAACGGACACGAATTTCATTGTAAAAATTAATTGTATCCTTTTATATCAGCATTCGATACAATTTTATCATTAGGAAAAACATATAATATCAGTATCCAAATCGGTCAGAATCCAAGTATGTATGATATATATATATATATTTTTATTCAGCAAAATCATGCACAAATAATCATAATAATAGCAAATAACCTCATAAACATAATCAGACCAACAAGTCGATTGGCCAGGATAGCCAATAAAGTTGGCTTAATATGCAAACTTATTCCCAATGGGGTCCCCGAAACGAAAAGGTGCGTGCAAAATATGATGAAAAGTACAAAAGACAAAACAATTAATAGGGCAATTAAAGGAAATAAGTTACACATATTCAGTCAATTCCTGGTTCATCGACGTAGTGGTCAGATAGGTTTTGACATTGGATTTGAAGGAATTTTTGAACGTTATAGATCTTATGCTAATGGATACAGAATTCTAGTCTAGGGTACCATGATAGAAAAATGAGTTGGAAGCAAGACTAGTGACTCTTGGGACATGACACTTGTGTGACCTTGATCTTGTACGGGGAGCGTGAACAGCAGTGGTTTTGGTGAAAATTGATCCAAATAAGGAGCCCTTGAGTAAAAAACATTGAACATGTGATTAAGACGGAGTTGGTTTACCTTACCTAGGTCACTACGACAACTGATGAAACAGACATTGTTGTTATACAATCTATGGGTATATGGACAATGTTGTTTTGATTTGAAAATATAAAATATGGCCGCAAAATAGCTAAATTATCCACAAAGTAGTTACTCAATTCATCCAGCTGCTATCTATGTCAATTTTGATGAATCTATAATTGCGCTAATGTGTATATAAAATACTAACATGACTGCCATATTCATAAATCACAAAAATATCCAAATGGTGATTCTTTTCAAAGTTATGACGTCATATACCGTATCAAATTTCACATGCAGCTATGACAATATTTGAAAGCCTATCTTGAGAATTTCTACAATACAAAATGATGTAATATGCACATGTACATCGAAATGTCCAACAAACAAAAGATATTATATTGACATCTACTTTTTCATAAGTATCACGGAGCCATAAGGATCGATTGTGACAACGCGAAATGTCCAGCGAATGATGTAAAAGGTCACCTGGAACTGCTTTATTCAAATTAATAGAAATGGACTAGGGAAATTGCTCTTTTATCAAGAACCCTGCTGATGAATTTCAATCAAAAGTTGGACAGGTTTGATATCTTGTAAGACCTTTGTAGAATCTGGGAAGGTACAAGTGAGCAAGCATGCCGAATTTACCACCTTGTTGATTATTCTTACACTCTGACATTTATTTTATTTTACATCTCATCAACAATATTGTGTGCATACTATAACAATTAATAATTGTCCGTGAGTCGTTTAGATTGTTTAGATGAGGTTCTTATTTAAACAAATAAACCTTGTCTAAAAATATATCGATTTGCTAATAACGTGATTCAATCGTTGTAAATTAAATTGTCAAGCACTTTTTTCACACAGAGCTTGGAAATGGATTGTTGCATTGGAAAACTGTAAAGGTCTGACCAAATTCAGTACCTTTCTTGCCCGGAATGAGGAACAGACGTTGCCTTTTATATTGTTAAAGTAGACATGTATGTCTCAAAACCTGGTACTCTAGGTCATTTCCCCCGTACCTACGCTATTTGTATATTGATTTAGCTCTCTTTGAAAAGCATCATCGTGATATATACTGATACTCTAAATAGCTTTCCCTTAAATTGAGCTCATTTTATCCTTATCTGGTGCCTTAATGTCGAAGGATACAAGATATGAGTTCATTTGAATTGAGGTCAACCAAATTTGCGGTAACAATTGGTGCTTTAGAATGAGAAGACGCCAACATGTCCATATCACAATATCCAATAAATGATATGATTGTTATTGTCATATGGTTGTTTAGTTAGGAAATAGTTCACCGAAGGGGTGTGCGTGTTGGTGTTGTCTGCGCTAGCTTATTAAAGTCAATAGTCTTGATAACATATCGTAGAATTACCATGAACTGCATTACTAAGAAGGACCGTTTTTGTGATAACACGATTAGAATGAACACGATATTTCAACCTAATCCCATTCATTTGTTGTCATTAATAGTTTTGACAAGGTTCTTGCAAGGAATGCATTTCAAAACAAATGGAAACAATTGGTTTTATATGGTACTTGTGGTTCATTCAAAATTATTTATAGGCCTATTTGAATAACGAACCCATCGATGATGGTTATCATACAATTGTACATTTTGAAGGTTCACGTAAAAAATGTGTAATTGGACATTACGCTGTTTATGGGCCGTGTGCAATAACAGTTTAACAGTCAGCAACTGTCATTGTCCCATCACCAAAAAAATAATAATGCAAAGCTTCGGGAATAGTCACAATTTCTTCTATCGTTGGTAATGATGGCGATCAAAGCCAAAATAAACTGTGACCACTTGTTATGACTACCTTGTTGTTTTATTTACGTTGACGCAACGTCATTTTGCCATAACATACATGTATACATGTAATTTAAAATCAAGAAAACGCTCGCAGGGTGAGACATACTCCAATCTTTGTGACGAAGCAAAACAGGGAAATAGCGCCTTCACAACGAGCACTCATGTGTATGGTATATTATAGATGGCGTTTTGCTTAATCTATAATAATACGAACTCGCTATATATTGTACGGAGATGTTATCCCTTCAAATTCGCCGTATCGGTCCAACAATGAACCAGTTGATGTTTGATTTTCTTAATTAGGGTTATATTTCGTGAAATGTTGGGTCTTTTAATCGCCTGTTGCTACGACGTTGCTATGCGAACGCGTATACGCTCGACACGCGATAGCGATTACTACGTTCATGGCTTCGTTGTGCTGCGCGCACGTGTATACACAACACATGGCGCACATGATGGCGATTGCTGGCGCACGCGTAACGACGCATACCATAAGATACCCGCACGTTAGTGGCGCTGGGGTAGGGTAATAGCAGACAATTCGTTGCTCAGTAGGGCAAACCGTACAGTACACGATAACTCAGCACGATGAGACCAGGAAATAAGTCATTCATACAGCCAAGACATACAAGGACCATCTTAATAAAGGAAATTGGAGCAAGACCAAGGGTACTATTACTTTTGGAATAGGAAACTCCTATAATACTGCGCGTACCTAAATAACAGGTCGGGTTTTATGATTATTGTAATGAGCTCAGAGAGCTCTGTATCGTCATTGATAAATACAACGGCGCCACTTTATGAGCACACAGAATAAAAGATCGCGTTAAAGAAATATACAAGGAATTTATGTAGTGATTCACAGTCTGTCACTGTCAGACAAAAACAACGACCATAGGCGTGCGCAGGATTTTTTTACCCGGGGGGCTTAAAAATAAATTTTATTGATTCGCACCACTATCCGCGGTAACCAGTCTGAGGGGGATGTGCCCCCTTGGATTGGAGTGTTGGCTTGGATTGGATTTTTTGGAATATTGGCTATTGTCAAAAGAAAGGTTTACCAGGAGTTTAACAAACCGTTCCTGAAGCCATGTTGTTAAGTTTGACTTATAATATGAAACTAATTTGCGCGTAGCGCGCCAAAAATGTATATTTTAACACTAAAATGGTCCAGAAAACGTTTCTGAAGCCATCTTGTTCCAATTGAATAACAAAGTAGTATGAAAATAATTGGCGCGGAACGCGCAAAAATTTGCTATATGTAAAAATAAAGGTTTAGAAAAACGTTCTTGAAGCCATTTCGTTAAGCTTGAATAATAAATAATCAGTGAAACTAATACCCGTGTAGCGCTCAAAAAATGTCTATTTTAACGCTAAAAAGTTTCAGAAAACGTTTATGAAGCCATCTTGTTGAAATTGAATAACACAAAATAAAAAATAATTCCCGCGGAGCGCGAAAAAATTGGCTATTGGAAAAATAAATGTTTAGAAAAACTTTTCTGAAGCTATCTTGTTAAGCTTGAATAATGAATAATCAGTGAAACTAATACGCGCAAAAAAATGTCTATTTTAACAATAAAAAGGTCCAGAAAACGTTTCTGAAGCCATCTTGTTCAAATTGAATAACAAAATATTTGTAAACAAATGGCTATTGTAAAACGAAAGGTTAAAAAAACCGTTCCTGAAACTATCTTGTTAAGCTTGAATAATAAAACATTGAAAATAATTTGTGCAAAAACTGGTTATTTTAACACTAAAATGGTCCTGAAAAACGTTCTTAAAGCCATTTTGTTTAAGCTTGAATAATAAAAAATGAAACCAATTGGCTCGAAACGAGCAATAATGTCTAGTTTACTAACTAAAATGGTCCATGAAACATGTTGCAACGTTGTTATAAAGCTGGAATAAACATTGAAAGCAATTCGCGCAAAGCCAGACTGCATCCCCGTGCCCATAACTGCCGCAAGAAGAAGTGTGGACACACCAGCAACCTGAGACCTAAGAAGAAGCTGAAGTAGAGGATTACACAGCATCCTATAGTACTAATGGAGCAGATACACTTAGTCTGCTATTTTAACACTTAAGAGTGAATTTTTTCTAGATTGACAAACTTTTGGACACACATTTTTTAGATTTTGCCTAAAGTTTGGGAGGTGAAAGACATTTAGTAGTTATGTAAAAATATGGTATTAAAAAATTCAGCAACCCTCTGTTGCCATGGTAACGAGCCTATCTTGTTTTAGGTCATTTTAGGGGGAAATTCTCCTAATTATACTGATTTCAGCAACAACAAAAGTCAAAGTTTGGCATAACCCTACACCAAGGTGGTACATTTTTTGCCCAAACTGACTTCATGAATGAGTTGCCATATCTCTGGTCTAACAACCAACCGATTTAAATAAGTCAGTGTTGCCATATTGATACCCTGTTGCCATGTTCAAATATCACATTTTGAGGAAGTTGAAAAAGTCAGTTATTACTAACCGACTTCGGGTAGCTACAGTTCCCATCGAGGTGATTTGTTTTTCTTTGTACTTTGTTTTTATAACAAAGACCTAATACCCTTTGAGTTAATTCAAGAAAAAAAATGGGGAACCTGGCAATTGCGTATCACGTGACCTGAAGTCACATGATCCAATTTACGGGAAATTGCATAACCGGGTATATATATGGGGATACCGTGCACCCCAAGGACTCCTCCAAACACATTTTGTTTACTTCCTTTCACTGTCCTAAAACATATTCAGTATGTTACCAAAATGATTTGGGTATGCTAAGGGGTTATTCAAGATGGCGTCGAAAATGGCCGCCAAAAGGTCAAATTTCCTGATATGACATTATATCAATCAAAATCGGGATCAAAATATATTGTGAAAGTATAGTTTTAATAGTGGGACGTATGTATTAGACCACTAGACACTCATATCGATTACATTTGCTTTGTTAACATACCTAAATCCAAGATGGCCGCCAAAATGGCTGCCAAAAATGCTAAAATTACAAACATTTGGCATTTATCAGCCCAGTATGTATGATCAGAGTATAGTTTTAACAATGGGATGTATGTGTTAGACCCTAGAAGCTCATATGCTGCATTTTTGCTTTGTTTACAAATCTTAAATCCAAAATGGCCGCCAGAATGATGGCCAAATTGGTAAAATGACATAATATTAATAAAATGATTGATGAAAATATATTTTTTAACAATGGGATGTATTAATTTTATTTTATCACTATTAACTCATATCCAGTTTTTTTGCTTTGTTAACATGCTTAAAATCCAAAATGGCTGCCAATATGAGTCCCAGAATGGCTGCTAAAATTGTTATATTCCATAAGATAAGGATAATAACGACCAGAATGTATGACGACAATATAGTTTTAACAATGGAATGTATATCTATGTATTAGACCACAAGTAACTCATATCCCGTATTTATGCTTTAATAACATACTTAAAATTCAAAATGGTTTCCAAAATGAGTGTGTATTTTGCATCGCATTCGCCAAATAGTATGTTCTAAACTGCTAAGCTATTGCATTTAGATATAAGACCCACCTCTGTGACAATTTTTATTTTCAGTTTCAGTTTCCAAAATGGTTGCCAGATGGTTAAGTTGATGTTAAAATGACCTAAACAAATTGTGTTGTATTGTAAATGGCCATACTATGTAATACCAATACCCCAAATATAATGGGACAACATTCACTATAATATATGATAAAGCCTAGGGGCTGTATCTAGTTTGAGTATTTTAAAACATCTAAGATGATGACCAAAGGTTAAAATACCTGAGAAGCAGTATTAATTTATTGTTAGTGTCATTATAGAACATATCATTTGGTGAATGTGATACAAAATACACACTTATAGACTATTTTTACATTTTTAACGACCATTTTGGTGGCAATTTTGGATAAGTACTACAATGCAAAAATACTGGATAGTAGTAACTCGTGGTCTAATACATACATCCCATTGTTAAAACTAAATTTTCATCGTACATTCTGGTTGATATCATCCTATTTTATGGAATTTGACAATTTTTGCAGTCATTTTGGGACCCATTTTGGCAGTCATTTTGGGACCCATTTTGGCAGCCATTTTGTATTTTAAGTATGTTAACAAAGCATAAATACTGGATATGAGTTACTAGCGAAATAATACATACATCTCATTGTTAAAAACCATATTTTAATCATACATATTGGTTGATATTATGTCAATTTAGGGAATTTTGACCAATTTTGGCCATCATTCTGGCGGCCATTTTGGATTTAAAGTATGTTCTTACAAAGCAAAAATAATAGATAGTAGTTACTAGTGGTCTAATACATACATCCCGTTGTTAAAACTATATTTTCATCGTACATTCTTGTTGATAGTATCCTATCTTATGGAATTTGACAATTTTTGCAGCCATTTTGGGACCCATTTTGGCAGTCATTTTGGGACCCATTTTGGCAGCCATTATGTATTTTAAGTATGTTAACAAACCATAAATACTGGATTTGAGTTACTAGTGAAATAATACATACATCTCATTGATAAAAACCATATTTTCATCATACATCTTGGTTAATATTATGTCAATTTAGGGAATTTTGACCAATTTTGGCCCCAGCCAATTTTGACCAATTTTGGACATCATTGTGGCGGCCATTTTGGATTTAAAGTATGTTCTTACAAAGCAAAAATACTAGATAGTAGTTACTAGTGGTCTAATACATACATCCCGTTGTTAATATATATTTTCATCGTACATTCTGGTTGATAGTATCCTATCTTATGGAATTTGACAATTTTTGCAGCAATTTTGGGACCCATTTTGGCAGCCATTTTGGATTTAAGTATGTTAACAAAGCAAAACTACTGGATATGAGTTACTTACAAGTGGTCTAATACAATACATACAACCCATTGTTAAAACTATATTTTCATCATACATTCTGGTTGTTATTATCTTTATAATATATGGAATTTGACAATTTAAGCAGCCATTTTGGGACTCATTTTGGCAGCCATTTTAGATTTCAAGTATGTTAACAAAGCAAAAATACTAAATATGAGTTACTAGTGATATAATAAATACATCCCATTGTTAAAAACTATATTTTCATCATTCATTTTGATAGTATTATGTCATTTTATGGACTTTTGACCAATTTTGGCCATCATTCTGGCGGCCATTTTGGATTTAAGATTTGTAAACAAAACAAAAATGCCGCATGTGAGCTTCTAGGGGTTTAACACATACATCACATTGTTAAAACTATACTCTGATCATACATGTTGGGCTGATATATGGCCATGCGTTTTGAGTTGGGACAGTAAATAGCCGGAGATGTGACACATTTACGACAATTTCTTGTTGAAAAAATGATTTTCTCAAGAAATATATATGCTATGAGAATAAATTTGGTATCAAATTGAAGGCAATACATCTGGCTACAAGATAGAGAAAACTAAATTATTAAAGTAGGTTGTTATATATCACTAATGAACTGTTGAAAAAAATTCCCAAGGGCGGAGGAGGATCGGGAGCATGAGGATCGGGAGCATAAATTTGGCAAATATGGTAATACGGGTCCTACTTTCAATGAAAAACAATTCTGTTTCTGATATTGATTACTCTGTTATAATTATTCTATTTAAAATAGTTATTTCAATGATATTTGTTTTGTTTTGCTTTTTAAATATTACATATTGGGCTATTATTGAGTGAAATATGCGAACTTCACAAATTGTCTGTCTGTATTTCGTAATCCAAAATTATTCAAGAATGCTCCCAAATGTTATACAGATGTATTGTCTGTATGTCTTTATTTAACTCTAATAAAAGCAAGTCACACTTCTAAACCTAAATCACATTGATAAAGATCCAAATACATGCAGAGGAATGTAGGCCTATACTTTCACAGAAGTAACTTTCCGTGATGGAGTGTCACTGTCAATCAATGATGAAGATGCTGATGATCAGGAGCAGCCTATGGATAGACACAGATACAAGTACTACATCATCTTCACACATATGTAGATTTTACTGGAATTATTCACATGGATTCTGTTATTGCAATTCAGTCTTCAACTGATGCCATGTTCATACTTCCTATTGCAAGTTACATCAGCTGGTGTAATTCCATTACAAAAAGATACAAAGTCAGAGTATGGTCATTTGTATTTAGCTGGTACCAAGATTGTGAAAGGTCATTACCTAAATTATAAAAAACAAAACAAGGGAGGGTATATGCTATACAAAAAAGCATGGAAGAAGCCATAGTACCACAGGAATGTATATTACGGAATAGACCTTAAGAATAGCAAAAAGCAAACGGATATGTATGTTTTGGGAAAAGAGGATCACAAAGATATCATGTGTACATTAGCCTTGTGACTCAAAACAATTTCCTTTGCATTGCACATGCTGAGAACTCTAGAATATTGTGTAAAGACTAAAGAGTGAGTATTAAAATGAATCCTACTTGATTGCAAGATTGCAACTTATTTTGCAAAGTGCATTTGCATGTAATATTGTATAATATTTTAACCCATTTTGAATATCGCGAATCACTATGTGGATAATTGAATCATAACCAGTATTTTTGTATTTGGACAGCTAACATGCTTGTATATATACTCAAGTTGTTTCCTTATCTAGCTGAATATGAATACTTAACTATGTTAAAAGGTTTAAGGGAAGAGTTTCAAAAGGTAATGCCTTCCTTCGTAAGCCAAGAAGGTCCGATTATTTGCAAATAATCATGTGCAAAAATCAATTTTTAAAAAGCGCGCACAAAATCATCTTATCCTTAGTTAATGATGTAAAGTTATATATATGTCTGGAAAGCTGAAACTGAGTAGAAATCAAATATACAGTTTTTAAATGTGTATGATTACCTGTACTTTTTTAAATATTTTTTGAAAAAATGGAAAAATTAATAAAAAAATTAACATTCTCAGATTCCAAGGACCTTACGGTTACAACCTATGTCAATTTTCAGTACATTTTTGAGCTCCTTAGACAAAACAGTTCAAGAAAATGTATACTTTTATATATGTGGTACATTGTTCTGAAACGGTACAGCCTTTTAGGTGAAAATACACGCGTTTTGTGTCATAATACAATGTGTCACACGAAACTGGCCCACCTCAAAACGCATGGCCATATGCCAGATGTATGGAATTTTAGCATTTTTGGCAGCCATTTTGGCGGCCATCTTGGATTTAGGTATGTTTACAAAGCAAAAGTACTCGATATGAGTTCCTAGTGGTCTAATACGTCCCACTATTAAAACTATACTTTCATCATACATTTTGGATCCCGATTGTGATTGAAATAATGTCATTTTAGGAAATTTGACCTTTTGGCGGCCATTTTTGACGCCATCTTGAATAACCCCTAAGCATACTAAAATCATGTTTGTAACATAGTGAATATGTTTTAGGACAATGAAGGAAGTAAAGAAAAGGTTGTTTGGGGGAGTCCTGGGGGTGCACGGTAACCCCCCATATATACCCGGCTATGCAATTTTACGTAAATTGGTTCATGTGACTTCAGGTCACGTGATTCGTAAGTGCCGGTTTCCACATTTTTTTTCTGGAATTAACTCAAAGGGTATTAGGTCCTTGTTATAAAAACAAAGCACAAAGAAAAACAAATCACCTCGAGGGGAACTGTAGATACCCGAACTCGGTTAGTAATATCTGACTTTTTCAACTTCCTGAAACAGTGATATTTGAACATGGCAACAGGGTATCAATATGGCAACACTGACTTATTTAAATCGGTTGGTTGTTAGACCAGAGATATGGCAACTCATTCATGAAGTTAGTTTGGGCAAAAAAAGTACCACCTTGGTGTAGGGTTCTGCCAAACTTTGACTTTTTTTGTTGCTGAAATCAGTATAATTAGGAGAATTTCCCCCTAAAATGACCTAAAATAAGATAGGCTCGTTACCATGGCAACAGAGGGTTGCTGAATTTTTTAATACCATATTTTTACATAACTACTAAATGTTATTCACCTCCCAAACTTTAGGGAAAATCTAAAAAATGTGTGTCCAAAAGTTTGTCAATCTAGAAAAAATTCACTCTTAAAAAGCTCCAGAAAAACGTTCCTGAGCGTACAAACTGTCACTTTTTTAAAACTAAAATGGTCCAGATAAACGTTCCTTAAGCCATCTTTTTATAACTTGAATAAAGAAACATTGAATCTAACTCGCGCGAAGCGCGCCAAAATTTCTAGTTTTCCCCCCTAAAATGGTCCAGAAAACATGACTAAAACCATGTTGTTAAGCTTGAATAGCAATGGCGTATAGGTAGGTTATTCATATGGGGGCGTGAAATGAAAATGAACCGACAACGACTTTTATGAGCCAAGAAATGCGCGCTAAGCGCGCGAAATTTTTCGACTTTTACACCTATTTTTGGCACGATCGAGGTACATTTTGACTCTTAAACAAGCTTGTAGCAAAGAATGTTGCACTTTGGGGACACATTATGCGAGCGTAGCGCGCGAACATTTTTCATCTGTGTACTTTTGACCATCATAATTCCATGAATCCTGTGGTCAAATGAACCGACGTCAATATTGGGGGGGGGCGATCTTCCCCCCTCACTCCCCCCCCCCCCCTCCCCCCCCCCCCCCCCCCCCCCCTGGCGACGCCACTGTTGAATAGTTAATTTATTGAAACTAATTCGCGCACAAAAATGGCTTTTTTGGGGGGGGGGGGCATCGTCATCACCGTGACAATGATGGGAGAATCATAAAAATTGATTTTTTTTTTTTGGGGGGGGGCATCGTCCCCACCGTGACAATGATGGGGGGGAGCACTCCCCGCTTGCACTGTCTATGCTCGTTACCCTTCCTCCTTATCTTCCTTTTTATTTTTTACTCTGTTGCAAATGTGGGGGGGGGGGGGGGGGGGCTGTCTTCCTGGTTACGACACTGGTGATTCAGAGGGCCGAGTTGTTGGGTTTTAACTTGCCTGGATGACCTAAAACTCTCCCTATCAATATTTACTTTCGTTATAAAACACTCACATGGTGGTTCAGAGACGTAGAGAAAAAGTGAGAGACACTAATAAAAGCTCCCGGCCTCTCCTTTTCCCTCCCCTCCTCCTCCCCGGGCACTCAACTTTTTAGTAGGGGTGTGCCAACCAGAGTCTCAATTAGGGGGGATACAGAACTGAACTGAGTGGATTTTATGACAAAAAATAGGGTCTTAGGAACTGATTTTTTTCTTCACAAAAAAGTAGGTCTTGAGAACTGGCCTATGGTTCAATTTTGATTAGCAAGAACGCAAATGTGCGATTTTTTGGGCTTAAGAACGCAAAATGTTCAAAGAAATGGGGTTTGGAACGCAAAATTTCGCGATTTTTGAATTTTCAATCAAATTGAAGTCCTAAGAACTGATGCAGGCTCAAAAGGGGTGTCATAAGAAAGCAGCAGAGGGTGAAAAAGGGGGTCTTCAGCGCGGCACATACCTTATTATATCTATACCCTTTTCACAATGTCAGTGCCCCCGGCTCCTTCTCCCCTCTCTTCCTCCTCTCCCCTCCTCCTCTCCTCTCCTCCCCTCCCCTCCTCCTCCTCTCCCCTCCCCTCCCTTTTCCCCCTCTTTTTTTTTTACCCTCTGGGGACCCGGGGGGCTTGAGCCCCCAAAGCCACCCCCCCCCCCCCCCCCCCCCCCCCCCCTGGGCACGTGCCTGACGACGGTATGGTTTAGAGTGCGAAAATGAATTAAAAATGTATAAAGCAAACAATGAAACCTGCATTATAATATTTCAGGCTTTGGACAGGCGTCTGCAGCCGCCTGTCGCGTGGAAAGTGTTAATAGATGTATCTCTAAACTAAGTACATCATCAGACGCCCAAGTCATGCAATCGGTCTCCAAAAACCACACTAATATTAACAACATTGCTCAGTTTGTATTCACTGCAATGAAGATAAGAGAAGATATTGAATTAATCGATTATGTTTTGTAAGTATTGCTTTACGTTTTAGGGTTGGCTTATTTCACACGTTGATCTTGCATTACAGTTTATCGATACATACTTGATTGGGTTCGATCGATTGACAGATGATTGAAGTGATTAGGTCTCATCCGCTTAGCAAAATATAGATTGTTTGAATTAATTATGTATTTTTATTCGGCAAAATTGACATCAACAATGCAAAAATAATCAAGCACATAATAATAGCATAAAACATAATAAACATAATCAGACAATCAAGTAGATAGTTAGGCCAGGAAAGCCCATAAAGTTGGCTAGAAATGCCAACTTATTCCCAATGGGGTTCCCAAAAGAAAGGTGCGTTCAAAAGGTGATGAAAAGTACAAAAGACAAAACAATTAATGGGGCAATTAAATGAAATAAGTTACACATATTCAGCCAATTTCTGGTTCATTGACGTAGTGGTCAGATAGGTTTTGACATTGGATTTGAGGGAATTCTTGTCCGTTATAGATCTTATATTAATGGATAAAGAATTCCAGTCTAGGATACCATGATAGAAAAATGAGTTGGAAGCAAGACTGGTGACTCTTCTTGGGACATGACACTTGTGTGAACTTGATCTTGTACGGTGAGCGTGAACAGCAGTGGTTTTGGGGGTAAAATTGATCCAAATAAGAAGGAGCCCTTGAGTAAAAAACATTGAACATGTGATTTAGACGGAGTTGGTTTACCTTACCTAGGTCACCACGACAACCGATGAAACAGACGTTGTTGTTATACAATCTATGGGTATGGAAAATGTTGTTTTGATTTGAAAATATAAAACATGGCGCAAAATAGCTAAACTATCCACAAAGTAGTTACTCAGTTCATCCAGCTGCTATCTATGTCAATTTTGATGAATCTATAATTGCGCTAATTTGCATATAAAATACCAAACATGACTGCCATATTCATAAATCACAAAACTATCCAAATGGCGATTCTTTTTAAAGTTATGACATCATATATCTAATTTCATTAATTAAATGCAGCTATGACAATATTTGAAAGCCTATCTTGAGTATTTCTACAATAAGAAATGATGTAATATATACACATGTACATCGAAATGTCAAACAAACAAAATATATTATATTGACATCCACTTTTTCGTAAGTATCACAGAGTCATAAGGATCGATTGTGACAACGCGAAATGTCCCAACTGTCCAACGAATGATGTAAAAGGTCACCTGGAAGTGGTATAGCTAACGCTATGTCGACATTGTCGGTTGAAATATAGATCGTGGTAACCGTAACCCCCATTTAACACTTGGGCATCGTTATGCATGAGCGTAAAGCGTTAAGCAGATAATAGGATTTACTGTTTTATTCAAATTAATAGAATGGACTAGGGAAATTGCTCTTTTATCAAAAACCCTGCTGGTGATTTTTCTAGAGTTGGACAGGTTTGATATCTTGTAAGACCTTTGTAGATCTGGAAAGGTACAAGTTAGCAAGCATGCCGAATTTACCACCTTATTGATTATTCCTACACCGTGAGTCGTTTAGAATAAACCTTGTCTAAGAATATATTGATATGCTAATAAAGTGATTCAATCGTTGTAAATTAAATTGTATAAACAAATGACAAGCACTTTTCCACACATAGAACTTGGAAATGGATTGTTGCATTGGAAAACTGTAAAGTTCTGACCAAATTCAATACTTTTCTTGCCCGGAATGAGGAACAGACGTTGCCTTTTATATTGTTATGTGTGTCTCAAAATGTCGTACTCTAGGTCATTTTCCCCGTACCTACGCTATTTGTATATTGATGTAGCGCTCTTTGAAAAGCATCATCGTGATATATACTGATACTCTTAATAGCTTTCACTTAAAATGAACCCATTTTATCCATATCTGTGCCTTGATGTCGAAGGATACAAAATATGAGTTCATTTGAAGTGAGGTCAACAACATTTGCGATAACAATTGGTGCTTTAGAATGAGGAGACGATAAAATGTCCATATCACAATATCCAATAAAATGATATGATTGTTAGTGTCATTTAAAAAAAAATAGAGTCATATGGTTGTAGGAAATAGTTCACGAGGATTGTGCGTGTTGGTGTGGTCTGAGCTAGCTTATTAATGTCAATAGTCTTGATAACATATCGTAGATTTACCATGAACTGCATTACTATGAATGACCGTTGTTGTGAAAACTCTATTAGAATAAGCACGAGATATCAAACTAATCCCATTATTTTATTGTCATTAATAGTTTTGACAAGGCTCTTGCAAGGAATGCATTTCAAAACAAATGAAAACAATTGAATTTATGTGGGACTTTGACTACCTTTTTTGTTTATTATCGTTGACGCACGGTCATGATGCCATTATTATATGTACTGTATATGTAATTTAAAATCAAGGACACGCTCACGGGGAGTGAGATCGATCACGGACACTTTTCGGCAATTTTAATCAAAATGCACATTTCAAAATTTTAACAAGAATATTTCTTTGAAATGATTCATTTGGACTCACCGATGACTTTGATATCACTTATAACCAATTGCAACCAAAAAATGAGATAAATCCCCAATTTTTATGGGTTAACACTAGAATCCTAAATCGAGTGGCAGATCGATCATGGACAATTTTCGGCAATTTTAATCAAAATGCACATTTCAAAATTATAACAAGAATATTTCTTTGAAATGATTCATTTGGACTCACCGATGACTTTGATATCACTTATAACCAATTGCAACCCAAAAATGAGATAAATCCCCAATTTTTATGGGTTAACACTAGAATCCTAAATCGAGTGAGATCGATCACGGACACTTTTCGGCAATTTTAATCAAAATGCACATTTCAAAATTTTAACAAGAATATTTCTTTGAAATGATTCATTTGGACTCACCGATGACTTTGATATCACTTATACCCAATTGCAACAAAAAAATTGAGATAAATCCAAAATTTTGATGGATTTACACTAGAATCCTAATCGAGTGAGATCAATCACGGACACTTTTTGGTAATTTTGATCAAAATGCACATTTCAAAATTTTAACAAGAATATTTCTTTGAAATGATTCATTTGGACTCACCGATGACTTTGATATCACTTATAACCAATTGCAACCAAAAAATGAGATAAATCCCCAATTTTTATGGGTTAACACTAGAATCCTAAATCGAGTGAGATCGATCACAGACACTTTTCGGCAATTTTAATCAAAATGCACATTTCAAAATGTTAACAAGAATATTTCTTTGAAATGATTCATTTGGACTCACCGATGACTTTGATATCACTTACAACCAATTGCAACCAAAAAATGAGATAAATCCCCAATTTTTATGGGTTAACACTTATTAATCCTAAATCGAGTGAAATCGATCACGGACACTTTTCGGCAATTTTAATCAAAATGCACATTTCAAAATTTTAACAAGAATATTTCTTTGAAATGATTCATTTGGACCAACCGATGACTTTGATATCACTTATACCCAATTGCAACAAAAAAAATCAAAATGCACATTTCAAAATTTTAACAAGAATATTTCTTTGAAATGATTCATTTGGACTCACCGATGACTTTGATATCACTTATAACCAATTGCAACCCAAAAATGAGATAAATCCCCAATTTTTATGGGTTAACACTAGAATCCTAAATCGAGTGAGATCGATCACGGACACTTTTCGGCAATTTTAATCAAAATGCACATTTCAAAATTATAACAAGAATATTTCTTTGAAATGATTCATTTGGACTCACCGATGACTTTGATATCACTTATAACCAATTGCAACCCAAAAATGAGATAAATCCCCAATTTTTATGGGTTAACACTAGAATCCTAAATCGAGTGAGATCGATCACGGACACTTTTCGGCAATTTTAATCAAAATGCACATTTCAAAATTTTAACAAGAATATTTCTTTGAAATGATTCATTTGGACTCCCCGATGACTTTGATATCACTTATACCCAATTGCAACAAAAAAATTGAGATTAATCCAAAATTTTGATGGATTTACACTAGAATCCTAATCGAGTGAGATCAATCACGGACACTTTTCGGCAATTTTAATCAAAATGCACATTTCAAAATGTTAACAAGAATATTTCTTTGAAATGATTCATTTGGACTCACCGATGACTTTGATATCACTTACAACCAATTGCAACCAAAAATGAGATAAATCCCCAATTTTTATGGGTTAACACTTATTAATCCTAAATCGAGTGAAATCGATCACAGACACTTTTCGGCAATTTTAATCAAAATGCACATTTCAAAATTTTAACAAGAATATTTCTTTGAAATGATTCATTTGGACTCACCGATGACTTTGATATCACTTATAACCAATTGCAACCCAAAAATGAGATAAATCCCCAATTTTTATGGGTTAACACTAGAATCCTAAATCGAGTGAGATCGATCACGGACACTTTTCGGCAATTTTAATCAAAATGCACATTTCAAAATTTTAACAAGAATATTTCTTTGAAATGATTCATTTGGACTCACCGATGACTTTGATATCACTTATACCCAATTGCAACAAAAAAATTGAGATAAATCCAAAATTTTGATGGATTTACACTAGAATCCTAATCGAGTGAGATCAATCACGGACACTTTTCGGCAATTTTAATCAAAATGCACATTTCAAAATGTTAACAAGAATATTTCTTTGAAATGATTCATTTGGACTCACCGATGACTTTGATATCACTTACAACCAATTGCAACCAAAAATGAGATAAATCCCCAATTTTTATGGGTTAACACTTATTAATCCTAAATCGAGTGAAATCGATCACAGACACTTTTCGGCAATTTTAATCAAAATGCACATTTCAAAATTTTAACAAGAATATTTCTTTAAAATGATTCATTTGGACCCACCGATGACTTTGATATCACTAATACCCAATTGCAGCAAAAAAAATTGAGATAAATCCAAAATGTTGATGGGTTTACACTAGAATCCCAATCGAGTGAGATCGATCACGGACACTTTCTTGTAATTTTGATCAAAATGCACATTTCAAAATTATAACAAGAATATTTCTTTGAAATGATTCATTTGGACTCACCGATGACTTTGATATCACTTATAACCAATTGCAACCAAAAAATGAGATAAATCCCCAATTTTTATGGGTTAACACTAGAATCCTAAATCGAGTGAGATCGATCACAGACACTTTTCGGCAATTTTAATCAAAATGCACATTTCAAAATGTTAACAAGAATATTTCTTTGAAATGATTCATTTGGACTCACCGATGACTTTGATATCACTTACAACCAATTGCAACCAAAAAATGAGATAAATCCCCAATTTTTATGGGTTAACACTTATTAATCCTAAATCGAGTGAAATCGATCACGGACACTTTTCGGCAATTTTAATCAAAATGCACATTTCAAAATTTTAACAAGAATATTTCTTTGAAATGATTCATTTGGACTCACCGATGACTTTGATATCACTTATAACCAATTGCAACCCAAAAATGAGATAAATCCCCAATTTTTATGGGGTAACACTAGAATCCTAAATCGAGTGAGATCGATCACGGACACTTTTCGGCAATTTTAATCAAAATGCACATTTCAAAATTATAACAAGAATATTTCTTTGAAATGATTCATTTGGACTCACCGATGACTTTGATATCACTTATACCCAAAAAAAATTGAGATAAATCCAAAATGTTGATGGGTTTACACTAGAATCCTAAATCGAGTGATTTCTTTGAAATGATTTCTTTGAAATGATTCATTTGGACTCACCGATGACTTTGATATCACTTATAACCAATTGCAACCCAAAAATGAGATAAATCCCCAATTTTTATGGGTTAACACTAGAATCCTAAATCGAGTGAGATCGATCACGGACACTTTTCGGCAATTTTAATCAAAATGCACATTTCAAAATTATAACAAGAATATTTCTTTGAAATGATTCATTTGGACTCACCGATGACTTTGATATCACTTATAACCAATTGCAACCCAAAAATGAGATAAATCCCCAATTTTTATGGGTTAACACTAGAATCCTAAATCGAGTGAGATCGATCACGGACACTTTTCGGCAATTTTAATCAAAATGCACATTTCAAAATTTTAACAAGAATATTTCTTTGAAATGATTCATTTGGACTCACTGATGACTTTGATATCACTTATAACCAATTGCAATCAAAAATGAGATAAATCCCCAATTTTTATGGGTTAACACTAGAATCCTAAATCGAGTGAGATCGATCACGGACACTTTTCGGCAATTTTAATCAAAATGCACATTTCAACATTTTAACAAGAATATTTCTTTGAAATTATTAATTTGGACTCGCCGATGACTTTGATATCACTTATAACCAATTACAACAACAAATTGAGATAAATCCACAATTTTGATGGATTTACACTAGAATCCTAAATCGAGTGAGATCGATCACAGACACTTTTCGGCAATTTTGATCAAAATGCACATTTCAAAATTTTAACAAGAATATTTCTTTGAAATGATTCATTTGGACTCACCGATTAATTTGATATCATTTATAACCAATTGCAACAACAACAAAATGAGATAAATCCCCAATTTTGATGGGTTAACGTCACTATAGAGTCCTTTTCATCAAAATGCATATTTCAAAATTGGGGGGGGGGGGGGGGGGGGGCGGGCTGGTCAGTGATCATACCAAGCGGGTATGCATCCGCATCCAAAAAGAATTGCGAAAGGTCCAGATTTCACCACACGACGTCGTCGACGTCTTTTCGAAAAGGGGTACTTAGGGGGCATTTGCACTTTAGGGGTATACAGGGTGACCCAGAAAATGTTGAACCCAAAAATCACAAACTTAAAAATAAAAAAAATAAAAAAAATATGGCATTCTGTTTTCAGAAGTTATGTAAACAGTTTATTCAGCTTTCTGGAGAACTTTAGATCATGTAAATTGGCCTTACCAAACTAAAGATACACTTGATTGTGTGACAGGGGATGTTTTTGCCCTTTTGTAAAAGTGAAAAAATTGTAACTTGGTTCAGATATGAAACTTACGAGCGTAATTGTGCTATTTTTAAATAGCCCGCCCAAAACATATCGACTGAAAGTATCTGTTCAACTGGAACGGGTGTTAGTTGCTTTAAAGTGTTTGTATTGATCTTTAAACAATTCACTTCTGATATACATTACAGTCACAACAAAAGATCCCGATAAAAGTAAAAACAAATCGGAAAGAAATGGTTTCAAACAGGCACATGTTCTGCTCATGTATCATGAAACCATTTTTTTGCACTTCACTTACACTACAAAACAACACTTCTTACACACAAAATTACACGTATTTTAAGTTTCGTGTGGCCTATTTTTATGATCTAAAATGTTTCAGAAAGTTAAATGTATGGTACACATAGCTGGTGAACGAGTTATGCAATATTTTGTTATTTTAATGGTAAAAAAGAAATATTGAATTTTGTGAATTTTGGGTTCAACATTTTCTGGGTCACCCTGTACTATATGTTGTATGTGTGACTTTTCAATAAACATGCATATCTGTATGAATGTCACATGATTATGAATTAAGATTATTTTGAGCATTACTATATTACGCCATTAAGGGGTGCATTATTGAGTGTTAACACCGTTTAGGGTAGGGTTTCCCGGTTTGTACATGTATGTGTTATGCCATTTAGGGGTATCAAAATAGTGTTCTGGTTTACCATTCCATTTCAGAGGTGATTGGATGCTCATGTGAATCCGCTTGGTATGTTCACTGACCACCCCCCCCCCCCCCCCCCCCCTTTCGGGTCAAAATGAATCACTTCAAAACTATATGCAAGTTAAAATTTTATACAATGTTTGCAAATGGACCAATTTGTGCAGATTATGGTGACATTTTAGGTAAAAAAACCCAGACCGACCTTACTTGACAGGTCCGTCCGTCTGTGAAATAGGGTGGTTTTTTTCGTCGCCTATAAACGGTACATTTGAGTCAAAATTATAACAAAACCTACAATCTTGGAAAAAAGTCCTTGGAACGCTTAACACATTTTGAGCATCATTATGCAGATTTTTTTTTATCTTTAAATGATGTTTATTTTGCTAAGAGCGAATAGGACATCTTAGACAGCAATTCTTCCTTCCCCACACCCAATCGATCAATGTCGGGACAACTTGAACACAGCTGCTGAAGACATCAAAGGGGCACTAAGAGATCCTTCATGTAGGAAGCCCTCAATTTTTCAGAAGTTCGGTTTTTCGCATTATTATGTAATGCTTATATACGTTCTAACTACCACCCAAAATTATAGAGCTTAATTCGCAGTATTTCATGTGAAATTCATGGATTTGATAGCGTTTTGAGTTTCGATGTAATCACATTGAAACTCCCCAAATTCATCTAAAACGGCACAGATGGCTTCTTATTTATTTGTTTCATGTTTATTTAAAATAACCTTGAAGACCACCCATGGCTTGTTGCGTGATGCATAATCATGATCTCCCCGATTCAATTGGTGGTGATTTTGAACCAAAATACAAAAAGAAAGAAAGTGGAGAGCACTAATATACCCTCGGAAATGCTGAAAAAATGACTTCATTTTTTATTTTTACTGATTTTTTTGGAAGAAATCTTATATGAGAGGGTTTCTATTGCATCTATCTAAACAAGGTGAAAATATTGAATTTCATTTTTTGAGAAATCTCTTTGTGCACCTTTAAAGGGACAAAGAGATGTGTTGGAGTCTGCGCCCTCAATTATGATAACTGGGATTGGTATATTTTTACAATTATGTTAGGTACATGTATGAATTTACACCTACATGTATATAAGGATTAAGAAAAATCATGCAGCTCTCTTTGTACAACAAAACGTTGATTAAAAAATGCTGATCTTACCAAGATCAGCATTTAACAGTCAGACAGTGTCCCCCTGCAGCACGCGTGATAAATAACGCGAACCATATTTGTGACCATCCAGCCCAAAGTTGTAAAGTCGGCATAGCATGTACTGAGATATGGCTCAGTACAATAAACATTTCACTAAAAACAATAGGAAACGAAGGAATTCTCAATGGATTTATTGATATTCTGCCTATTTAACATAATAGGTCTTAAAATTGTCACATTCCAGAGTTTGAGTTGCGTAACTCCAATGGTTCTTATTTTAGAAGCACAGAGGTCACAGGAAATTTGCCCACTTGTACACAAACTGGCGGGTGGTTAACCACCCATGTTTTTACAGTGTAATTCACCACATTTTAGCCTATAATTTCTAAGTGGAACATTTCCAGCCCCCAAGATTTTACAGACATGATGAAAAAAATATGGGGATTCATAGCCAAACAAAAGTGATCTGAACATACACCTTTAAATAGAAGGCGCTTTTAAGAAAAGGTTCCATAAATAGTGATGGTATTGTTTTAATCAAGTTTGCTGTGGGTTTTTTTGTGAGTAGAAACAACAATAATGGCAATTTTAAAGGTAGATGACCCGATCACATTTTCGTAACACAGAATTATTTCAAACATACGGAGATTTTCATATTATATGAAAGCTCGTATTTTTCTCATCATCATACTGAAATTTGACGGCCTAATTCGGTATAATGACAGAGAAATCGACGAAATAGCGTTGAATTACAGCGAATGGTGGTTACCAGCGATATAGTTTGTGTACTACTCAATGGGTACAGTTCACAGCATTTTGTGCGTCCAAAATAAGAACCATAATAGCTATGCATCTCAAATTTTGGGACACGACGTTTTTAAGGATGACCTTTCATGTAGAATAGAAAACTTCAAGTTGAAAATCGGAACATCTACCTTTAATGTTCATCTTGAATTCTGAAGTAAATTAATTTAAAAAAAATCTTCAACACTACTTCGTGTCCCTTTAACATTCTTCACATTCTTAACATGTTTGTTTGTTTTGTTTTAACATTCTTCAACATTGCACAGGTGTGTTAGTTTCCTGTTGCGTTCAAAGACTATTTTCCAGGATTGTAGCTCTATTTCAGCCTGATTGTCATACTAGATTTAGGATGTCTAGTGTTAAACGTCTTTAATTGTGAAGGAAAACAACACTTTAAAACAAAAAGATTGCAATTGACATGTTATGTTTGTGGATTTATCTCTGTTTTAAGTAATATGAAAGTACGAGAGTCAGAATGAACGACATAAAACATTTTCAAGTTGAGCATTTGAGTCAAATGTACTGGTGGCCGAATGGCCCATGGGAAGAAAAAGAGATGAGAATTGAGATTGTCTTGCAAATTAAATAGATTCAATTTTATTCACACATGCTGCAATTTAAAGAATCACTACAGATACAAATGTTTAGCTTTATCTATATTTTAATCACAACAGTATATACAAGTATACTCATAACATAGAAGGTGCATCGGTATTAAATAATATGAAGTCACAAGTAGAAAATGCTGCGATTACAGTATTTATCATACAAAATGTTCGGACATCAGCCTCCATTGGGTACCTGATGAAGGCCGATTATACATGTATGTACTAAAATACTTCACAGCATTTTCTAGTTATGACTTCATATTTGATACAAAGTATACTTATATACTTTATAGGAATGTACAAGTAGCATTTGTAACACAATGTCATATAAATAGTGGTCACACAAAGCTGCATCAGAACACAATAATATCTGCATAAAAGATTTATACCATTTAGTGATGACTGATATCTATACAGAGAGGCACATAAATATGACACATCACAAGCGTAATGAAACGGAGTTACAAATAATTGCGTCCACCTTCGATTTAAAAGATCTGTCAAGCAAGCTTTAAAAACACGCTGCAAATTAAATGAATTGACACAGAGTTAAACAAATTACGTCCAGATTGTTTTTCGTGTGCCACCCTTTTATTTTTTTCTAAACTTTAGGTCATTTTTTAAACTCACCATTTGATGACATCTGTGGCATGCTATACATAAATATCAGACCATGTGGAATGTTACTACAATGTTCAGTTTTAAATATGGGGCAGACATAGGGGAGGGTGGGGCAACTGGTCCAGTTAAGCATATTTCATGGTATAGAAGATCAAAGCGTGGGTAAAAACTTACCGAATTGCTATGGTATAATCACCCATGTTAAGAAATATTCAAAGACAATGTCAATTACCACTTACTGAAAAGTTCACAGGCATGGACCACTTATACCCCATCATTGGGGCAACTGATCCAATATGAGACCTGTCACCACAAAAATCAATACAAAATAAAGGAACTTTAATTTGAATTTTGACATCTTGCATATCATTTTAATGCTTGTTTTCAGGGTATTTTTAATCTGGACAAACCTGAAAATAAAAGCTTAAAGCTCACATCGTCCATAGACGAACTGGTCATTCACTTGTTCACTTGATGACAGACAGTACATAGTTAACATGGGGAAATTGTTACCTTGGCCTTGTGGTAGCTCGTTTAACTCTCATTTTGTGATGACAGATCTCATATGTTCCAATAATTAAAAGAGGGGTCCTGCAAGCACAACATTATGCATTATATGTTAGACAAATGACTATCGAGCCCATCTTTTGTAATTATATAGAGCAAAACACCACACTTATGACAAAAACAAATAAAAAGCCGCCATCTCTCAACATGCAATTTTTAAAATTCGCAGCAATACAAAGTCTCGGTGTCGATGAAGTCAAAGTTATACAATGCATATGCGCAAATTTGAGCACCGATATCCAGGGTACGATTTACCCAGTGTCGCATCGCTAAATGCTCCATACTTTGCAGACTTTGCTATACAATCTGGAATGTGTATAGCAGTTTTATACTATGCATTTCAATGTCACAGTTTATCATTTTTAATGAACAGTTGAAATTTGACAACAATTTGCTACACACATTTTTTCACGAAAATTGATCACTGCCGATATCTTTATTCGTTTTTGTGACTAGTATGATGTTTTGTTCTATATAATAATTTAAACAAATAATGCTCAATGTTGTGCTTGCAGGACCCCTCCTCTAAAATACACAAAAATCAGAAATTATATTAACAACACATTTACATATTATTTAATGTGTAAAATCAATACATGTATCATGAAACCCATATTTTAAACAGTTTTCGTGGTTAATGTGCAGGCCCGTCAGATGGGGGATGGGGGCGATGGTGGCGATCGCCCCCCCCCCCCTTTGAAAATCTTCCCCGGAAAATTTGACCAAAAACAGAGAAAATCCCCCCTCCCCCAAAAAAATCCCCCTAAAAAATATCTCCAAAAACTACTTCCGGTATTTCTGTGCGTCGACCAACAAGAAAGGTAAACTATGACACCATAATGGAACAGAAAAATTAGAAAATCAGCGTGTCTCCGACGGAAAAAAACTATGTGAAATCGCCCCCCCTTTGAAAAAAGTGTCTTATGGGCCTGATGTGTAAATAGCAGTAATACTAAGCTTGTATAAAGCAATCAAAGTTTTCTACTACCTTTTTTAGATAAAACGTTATGTTTGTCTATATATAATACTTTTTTTTAAACATATTATCAATATCATAATTTAGTACTTATGATAAACTATTTTGATAATTGGCAAGCTTGTCATCATCACTGGAGAAGTTAGTCAATATAAACATGATGACCCAATGGTTAATTTACACAAATGGCAGTGAATACAATACATGAATCGTGGTATTTCTTCTTTTCACATATGGCAGTGAATACAATACATGAATCGTGGTATTTCTTCTTTACAAATATATTTACAGACACAATTCAAATAATAAAGATATCATTCCTAATAATAATATAGAGGTTTAAACCATCATAAAAACAAGTTCATGTCATATTGTAATTATTCAATAGCAGAAATTGTGGTATTAGGCCCAAATTGTCTAAGACCCTGCAAGAATATAAATGTCTTCACATTCTATACAATTTCATTATTGAGTCAAGTTTCAATAACACTACATGTATCAACTAATTTTCCTTAATCACAGTTTGAATACATTGAAATAACCTGTCAGAGTCCAGGGTCAGAAGTTTGTCAAAGTTTGCGAGAATTCTTTTAGATTTTCGCAAAAAGATTTTGCAAGAATTTATGGATTCTTTTCCATATGTGAAAAGAAGAAATACCACGATTCATGTATTGTATTCACTGCCATTTGTGTAAATTAACCATTTTCCAAATGAAAGGCATATTATGCGATCTATCTGTGATTTTTTCCTAGAATTGCATTATTTGTGTCAAATTACATTTATAACCATCATAAACCATGAAACTAAAATATCTTGTAAGGTTCTTAATTACTTTAAAATCACAGTTCTTTTGTCTATGAATTGTCAAAAACTACTAGCCCACCGTAAAGGGGCAATTCCGTAGTTGCGGATGTACATTGCAGCGACTTTTGGTCAAATCATAGAATTAAACATGAAACTAAACCATCACAGAACTTTACTAACTCATAATGGAAATCTGATGAATTTCTCAACATATTTCCATTCATTTTCATCTTAAGGCATAATTCATAGACAAAAGAACTGGAAATGAAAAATATAATTATCGAGTCTAAATTACGTAATTATATACATTGTAGAACAAAACATCATGTACTTATGACAAAAACTAATAAAAACTGTCACTTCTCAACATGCAATTTTTAAAATGTGTGACGATCGAAAGACCCGGTCCGGTGTCCATGAAGTCATAGTTATACAATGCATGATGCACTTACGCAAATTTGAGCACCAATAACCATGACATCAACGACACTGGGAAAGGTGATGTACGCATGTTCATCACTTAGGGTATCAAAAACTGCAAAAATTGGGGAAAAGGGTATGTTTTGAGAACTTCCAATACGTGTTTAGGGTATTTTTTCAAGATATAAAAGGAACATAAAAATCCCCCTGTAAATCAAAACATTGATTATACATTAAAGTATTAATTGACATGTGCATTTGATAAAAACACATGAAAATGTTAATTTAAAACATAAAAGAGTTTTGATGTATTTATTGATGGTCTGTAGGGTATGATAACAAAAAAATGGTTATATTTGTTTAGGGTATAAAAATGGCTGAATACTTGTTTAGGGTAGGACAAATTGTTAAAATACTTGTCTAGGGTATCTGTGGCGCATGAGAGAAATACTTGTTTAGGGTCCATTTTCAGAGGGCATACATGAGCATTATATCCACCTTTGAATACAAGTGCCCCCCCCCCCCCCTCCCGGGAGGTCAATGGAGATAAAGGGGAGGAATAGGCGCACACGACCACACTAGTTTCAATATACCCTCTTCTGTCTTCTTCAAGCCCTGCCCAGGATCATAGGGCTTCGGGCACCGGTAGATTGGCTTATCAACTCGCTTACAGATAGCATGACAGTGATTCACAAATTGAATGTGTGGGACAACAGTGTCTCTGCAAGGCAGAAGCTTAGAGAAATCGATCTTAGATTTGGTTGTCAGTTGCTCATCCTCTTCTACCATCTTCATCAGCATGCTGCTACGCACGGCATTGGTAGACTTCTCTCGGGTATGACCATATACATCACAAATGATTTGATTTCATCCATCACCTCTGGCTCATCACCAAGTTTTCTAAAGATGAATGAAAGAAAACGATTGGTACATTTTAATTGTGGCTGCAAAACTATTTAGATAATAATGACTGCGTAAAAACTATTTTCGTGAATTTGTTTTGAAATCAGAGAATGTTGTTCTGGTCTGAGGATACCAGAACAGGTCTGAGGAATAACCAGAACAACCACCGAGGTTAAGCAGTCATTATTCTCATTCATTACTTTTCTGACAAAGATGACAAAGATGCATATTTATCCAAATCGTTGACTTGTACCTAATGGCGCTAATAATTAATTAGTTTTCTGTTTATAATTTTGTCCACCCCTTCTTAGTTATTGAAACTGTCCAAGTCGAGTCATCCCCTAATTAACATTTTCATCATTCAACCAATCAGAAATAAGCTTTAATCGTGTTTCCTCATAACTGATTGAATATTCAGTTTAGGGCGTAAGGCTTTAATTTGATTGGTCGGTCAATGAGCAAAACAATCGAATACTTTGGCACAGTACTTTGGGGCAATTATTAGGAACCTGCGCTCGGTGTGCGCGTTCTCATCTAATGATTTATTTTATTGGAACGCACTTGGTAGCAGCTATCGCGATTATTCATGAAGTAATGAATTTATTTTAAATGTGAGAGGCTACTGAAATTATCATGTTAAAAAATGTTCTCACCTGAAAGCGGCTTGGTACTTGGGATTGATGTGCAGCTTCTTCAATGGCTCAACCTTGTCTTTCCCTTTGGCACTTGTAACATCTTCACCAGTGAACGTAAAAAAAAAAAGTATACAGGTCAAGTCTCGCTGTACAGTAATCTACCCGCTTTGCTTCCATCAATTCGGTGACATTGACAATCTACATAGCATGTTTCCCAGTACCTGTGTCAAGATAGATATCATTAAAAATAGTTTAATACATTGATTTGATTGAAGTTTACTCATCATAATGGATTTTCAAAACTATGTATTATTCACAACCCCATCTGCTGAGACCATTTTATTCACCTTGCCACCCACCACTCACAGTCACAAGTAATTTTGTCCAGTAACAAGTCAAGTCAATTATCCTTTTATGCAACCGATCAATTGGTTCACTGCAACTCAGAAAATATTCATAATACAGGTAAACAAAAATGTGATGAGATTAAGCAAAATCAGTCTTGAAGTCAAAAATATTGAATTCAGTTTTCTACTTGATTTTCAAAAAAAGGTTTATTTACAGTTTCATTTTGCAGAAAACCCCATCTCAAATGGTGACATATCGATAGTCCGACTGTTCTATAGTCAGATGGGTTCCATAGTCAGAAGGCTCTATAGTCTGAAAAAGGTTATATAGTCCGAAAAAGGCTCTATAGTACGAAGGTTCTATAGTCCTAATTTCCTAAAATAATTATGGTTTCGTAGTACGAAGGTTCTATAGTACTACGAACATTCTATCGTCCAAAAATAAAAAAGCCCAGTTCTTTAGTCAGAATACTATGTTCATGTTCTATCCGATTATTGAAAAAGGTTCAGTAATCCAAATACTTAAAAAGCTTCATTAGTGCGAATATTGAATGAGCTTCTTTAATCTGAATTAAAAAAAAGGTTTTTTAGTCCCGAACTTTAAACAGGTTTGATACTCCGAAAGTCATAAACTAGTGGAGGGGTATCGCCAGGTCAAAAATTTGAGCGGGGTAGGGTACCGCCGATTCAGAAACTTGAGCAGGGCAGGGCTAGCAGGGGTCCGCCGAGTCAGAAACTTGATCGGGGGTAAGGGTATTTGTCAGTTCAGGAAGTGCATCTCAGCCGGCCGGTTGCACGTTTACATTTTGCAACAAAACTCCCCTTCAACAGACTCCCGGGTGAGCCCTGTGATTCCACGCATCATCATAATTGTTCTGTGAATTTGGTTGAGGCAGTGTTTTTGACAGCGCTTAGGAATAAAAAGATCCCCACCCTCACCCTCACAAACGGTCTGGTTTTATTTGATCTATACTTAATACTTATTTTATAATGTATGATTCATTGTAAGAGTATTTCACAAAGTCAATACTGAGGCCAAATAGAAAAATATAGTAGTTTCTCGTCCCTGCGCGCATCCGTTTTGGCTGCCGCATCCAAAAAAGGTATTTTTAAAAAATAAAAAAAATAAAAATATTCTTAACACTTTCCACGCGGCAGGCGGCTGCAGACGACATTCCAAAATTTCACAAAATGTTTCAAAAATTTAAAAATGAGAAATGCATTGACATAAGTACAAACATGCCTAGTATTGGTCCAGTAATCCTTGCGATAGACCCTGAAAGTTGGGAAAGGTTTCTGAAAATTCTGTTTTGTATATATAGTAAAAATTACAGCCGCGTGGAAAGTGTTAAGATCACACTGATCTTAGAAAAGTGGCGGCCATTTTGAAGCAAAACATTTCCACCATGTTGGAAAAAGCGAAACCAGTTTTGGAAAAAGGGGCATCCGCCTTCTTGGATCCGCCATTTTGGAAAGAAAAAAAAGGCCCTCATCCTCCATTTTTCAAAAAGTTAGGACGAGAAACTAGTGGGTTTTTTTATTTGGCCTTATTTGATATTAAATGTACAAATCATTTTATCTAAGAGTATTCAAAACGTTAATGCAAATTGTGTGCTTTTCTCAAATGAGTCAAAATGTGTTATAATATATATTAAACAAGTGATTGATGCTAAATCGGCTGGAGTAGTGAGTTGACCGGTGACTGAAAGGGCAAGGAGATCCTGTCCTGCTTTATGGATCTAGAGAGATGTCTAAATTGTCTACATTTATCAAGTGGGCTCCAATCTATCCGGGAATATATCTATCTTTTAAAGGTATGTTCCGATTGCTGGCCCGATTTTCAACTTGATGTTTTCTATTTTACATGAAGGTCATCCTTAAAATTGTCGCATTCCAAAGTTTGAGTTGCATAACTCCAATGGTCCTATTTTTAGAATCACAAGGTCACAAAGTAGTACACAAACTGGTTGGTGGTTAACCACCTTGGCAGTAATTCACCACATTTTAGCCTATAATTTCTAAATGGAACATTTCTGGCCCCTAAGATTTTACAGACATAATGAGAAAATATGGGGATTCTTCTGGTATCAAAATATCTTGATGTGAAAAAAAATCATAGCCCCCAAAAAGTGATCGGAACATACACCTTTAATACTTTGTCAACACTAGAAAGTTTATGCTGATTGTATGTCACAAACCCGGCGCTATAAAGGGCAGCCAGTCTGCATTATGCGTGGATTCCATACTATAGTTTTTATACTGAGACTGAGGCCTGAGAAGGAGTAAAAGTCAAATATATAAAGGATGGACTACACGAGCATGGGCTATCTCAGATGAAGCCCTGTGATTTGCTATCAAATAAATTAATTTTGATTGTATGTGAAAGATCATGAGGTTAATTGTGATATGGACTCCAGTCCAACCCAACAATGTGTGTCTGTAAGAGCAGGCAGCATGTTCATCATTAGTTCTGAATCCTGGCTCTCTGTGGGAGAGCTATAGAATGAAAGCATGAGTTGACATCGCGGATAGTTGAATATTAATATTATCATCATGTTCACTGTTTTTCAACTTTTCTGAATAAGATTAGTAAAACTTTTGCTTCAAATATCTTAATGTTCAAAACTTCAAATATTAATATACCTTGGTTAAATATCTCAACCGGCAACTATTTCCAAAGAAATACTGGCTTGAATTTTGACCACCTATTCTCCTAATAATATGTGGACGTCTGAAAATGTGACTGTCTATGATTCATCTTGTAATCATTAGCTTATTTACATGTCGCCATTTTACTGTAGCGGGAATAGGCCCGCAGCCTATATAGGGCGATCGAGATTCAAGCCAGTATTTCTCGGAAATCAAATATGTACATGTAGGTCAAGACCAGGGCTGTACTTAGTACCCCGCCCGCACGCCCGTGGCGGGTAACTTTTGCGTCGGGCGGGTACCTTTTCAAATATACACGCCCGGCTGACCGGTAAGAATTATGAAGATTACTTGTTTGGCTGGTAAGTTTACAGTCGGGCTGGTAACTTTTACATGCTACCAGCCGGCTGGCTGGTTGGAGAATGAAGTACACCCCTGGTCAAGACTAGAGATATTTAACCAATGTATTGTACTGTATACATTTACTTTAGGGTATTAAAAGTCGCCAGTTTTCGGTCAGCGCCTATTTTCGGTCACTTCGCCCAAATCGTGTAATGAAAATGACCTCGTCGTTATAGGCTAACTGAAAGCTAGAAAACCGCCGCAATTTAGTTGATGCCCGACAATGCTTTAAAATGGCGACGACCGATGCAATTACACGATTTTGGCGAAAGTGACCGAAAACTGGCGACTTTACCCTATTGAATATTCAAGGTAGGCCTATTTATGTATACATTGTGTATCTGAAGCAAATGTTTTACTAATTTTATTCAGAAAAGTTGAAAATATTTTAATGATGGATTCAACCATCCGTGATGCCGACTTACAATTACATGTATACACTTTCATTCCATAGCTACATGTAGTCCATCATGTTGTACATTATTGAGCAAACAGTCACTGCTGTCTGTCTGCTGAAGTGCTGACACTGACACTCGTTTACACTGAGTAGTGTGACAGTCACAGTGGCAGTACAGAAAATGTGTTGCAAATGAAGGCCTATTTCCATATAAATTTGTAATACTAATATTTCATGATTTACTAAATCAAAACGGAATGAAAATTATTTTTTTCTTCTTGTGACTGACTGGGTGTAGACTGTAGTAGGGTAACGTAAATTTGAGTGAAGCTTTTACATACATTACATTGCATTCCATGATCCATGCATACATGAACAGTCACTACAGAAAAATATTAAACTTCGGTAAATTTCTGATAGATAAGTCCATGAATGATTAAATTAAACCAATGTGAAAAGGCAAATGACCTCGGTCCGACCAAGACCGTATATCAGTTAAATTGTCATACTACTTACAATTTCTTCAATGAGATGTTTATGTCATGTTATTTACTTCCATCATTTTGCTTCGTTGATTTTTCTAGACAAGTTTATCAATTAATCGATCTATTTTTACTGCAGAAGATTGTTCGCACATCATTTTCTCTCACGATTTAATGTTGCTACGGTAAAAGAAAATAGTACCTAGTCAAATTTAGAGATTTTATGATGTTATCTCTCAAAATATTGAGCTTTTTTTCTCCCACATTTCTAAAAAAGTGTAAAAAAGGCGCGTAGCGCCTTTTTTACACTTAATAAAAACCCAAAACTTCTTTTTTTCTCTTTTTTTTTAATATTCGCATTTGCGTCGATTCTCACTTACGTCGATTCTCACTTTCGTCACGACATACGTCCGTCGTAATGCCTAGTCACGTGATCAACCATTTCCTTTATATACGCCTGTACAGTATTCTCGTCATTAAACAGCAAGTTCATAACTCATAGCCCGTGTACCCATGTATAGAGCCATTGCATTCGGGCTCGATGTACCTGTCGTATTTTAATGAAGAATGACCAAGGTAAAACTAATACTGTATCACGATCCAGTAATAACACTGAACGAGAATCCCCTGTATTCACGCTCATGGGATTCGTATGACGATGATTCAGACAATGATATCTCGTGGGACGATAAAGTGATAAAGTTGGGATCACGCTTTAATCGTCGTCTGCCAAACAAAATCCATAGTGTACGACATGTGTCTAACCTCAGAGCGAGATTTATGTCTATAGTTTGGTCAGTTCCAAATTGGTGCATGTGGTGGGATACATGCAGGTTTTCTTACTCTCCTGAGCAGCGATACTTTTGGGGCACAAATCCCCACTTTGGACAAAATGGGGGTAAATTTGTATTTGGTTGTTGTTAAAGTTTGGCATTACAGCTAAGGTCTTTCTGCCGCTGTAGAGAGAAAAAATTGAGCAGAGGGGGGGGGGGGGGGGGGGGGGGGGGGGGGGGGGGGGTTAACTTGATTTAATTAGACACCGTGTGCATTATGATACAAGCTTTTTCAAGTCAACCCACAAAACACATTTTCAGATATGAATAATAACGACGAAACAAAGAAACCCTTGTACGGGAAAAGGACATCTCAGGTTGGATCGGTCGGTCTGGCTACCTCCCCCCCCCCCCCCCCCTCCCACCTCCAACCCTTCAAAATGACTGTCAAATTATAGTGTATAATGTTCCCCATTTATAACCTAATATAACCCTAAACACATTTCAGGAGACATTTTAAGCAACCCTAGTCAAGAACCCCTAAATGCATAACTTGTGTTACCGTAAAACGGGTGAATAGGGACGGGGGAGGGTGAATAGGGACAAAAATGTGAACAATGTCCCCCGGCCAGTTTGTGTACCGTAAAACGGGGGGAATAGGGACATGGGCCCCCACTCGTCTATTGGCTAAAATATTCCTTTTTGTCCAATCACACTGTGTACACGGAAAAGAAAAGTGGAGAGGAAAACCCCGGTGAAGGAAGCCTATGAAGTTTGTAGTATGAAGATGGGGAAAGGGGAATGCATCTATTCGGGGAATTGAAAGGGTATAGCACATTTTCACATGCATATAATGTCCACCAATATCAACCCAACTATACCTTAATTATAGCCAGAGTCGGGTACATATCAACAACAAAAACGAATATGTTTGTTCATACTTGGATTTGATATGAATATTTTATGAGGTTTGGAATATTATATATTATAGCAGCTTTCAAATGTGCAGATGTATGGGCTTCTGACACGTTTGGGGCTTTTGAAACGAGTGGCCTTAAAATATGACGATTTTAGGTTTTTTGACACATTGTGAGGCCCAACATGCAACAGCTTCAGAGGCAAGCCCCCAGACCCCCCACAATGTGGCTCTCCCCCCCCCCCCCCCCCCTGGACCCATGTGAAGGGGATTTGCCCCATTGGACCCCCATCATGTTTCCCCCAACCCTCTAACGTAGCACCCTGGCGCTGCCCCTGGGTAACCTATACAGAGAGAGAAAGAAGCATCTTCTGACAAAAACCCTGCTTGATTTGGCTTTAGTCCACTCGTAACTGTTCAGGATTTGAATACCCGCCAATACGAATGCTTTGAAGTTAAGGGAGCATGCTATCCAGTTAGGCAAAGAAACACCCAGAAGTTGACTTGCCCTTTAAGTGCCAACATCTGAGTTGGTCGGTCAATTTTTTTAATGATAACCAAACAACACAGATTTTAACTTTTAATATTTAACTAATAAGTGAGTAAAATTGATAATTTCATACGTTTAAGCTGCAGTTAAACAAAAACATAACACATTTTGCTATAAATTAAATTATCAGCATATGGCACTGTTTCAAAACCTTGAAAATACAAATGATCACAGCGCCATCTTGTGATAATACATGTAATATGTCGAGTGTTCGAAACACTGTTTCGAGATCAAATTGGCAAAGTGGAAAAACGTCCTAAGTCGCTAAAGTATTATTTTATTGTCAAGAGCCAATCCATTGTCAGTTTATTATGTTAATTTTAATGTGATCAAGACAACGCTGGTATTAATTGTGAGGCATTTTATTACTTAATAATAATAATAGATCTGTTTAAAAGCGAGAATATTTTAACAAAGGCGGGTAATTTACTCATTGAAACGTGGTAAAATCATTATTTGTTTGTTTGTTTATTTATTTATTTATTTATTTATTTATTTATTTATTTATTTATTTATTTATTTGTTAGTATATTTATTTATTTATTTATCAAAATAAAACACTTTTTATTTGGCAGTTTGCTACCTTGGGTTTCTCGCTTACGCGATCTTCAGGCAAACTAATTGTTTTCCTTCCATACAGCGAAGTCAGTGAGAAAAATATTCGCAGTACGCGCGCGCAAGGCATGCTGCGTATTCAATTCGCGTAACTGCTCGCGCATAAAACGCATAAAACGCAACGCACTGACATCGCTGAACAGATAAAGAAAACTACGTTTAACATGTTTAACATTATTTTTTTCTCCCATGTCGGCACTTAGAAACTATCTCGCTTCTCTTATTTATCAGATTGTCTTTGTTGTGGTGGAGAATTTCTATTTTCTCGTCGAGGCAGAGGTTACATTGTCCTGATTTCCTTCTTTTAGTGTTGGATTGTCTTACTATCTCCCAGTCTATTGATACATTTGTGGCTCTTCTTCTTTTTAGGCCCCAAACGTATTTTGAGAGTTCTGTCTCGTTTATATACCTTTCATGTTTGAAGGATTTCTTATGGTTTCCATACCTGTCTTTGAACGTACCACCTGTGAGGCCTATGTATGATTTCACTTGCCCTGGCACCGAACTTACTGTAGCTTTATAGACTATAGCTGAAGACAAGCATTTTCCAAGAAGTGGACAGTCTCCTTTAGCTCTACAATTACAGGTTTTTTTCAGCGGTTTTTCCTTACTCTTTCTGCTGATCTTGGTATTATGAGACTTGATGATTGCTCTCATGTTTTTCATGCAACTGTAGCTCACCTTTACTGTGTTTCGGTTGAATATCTTGTGGAGTTGGTGACCCCGTGGAAAATGCTTGTCTATCAACTTGATGAATGTTCCTCCGACATTCGATGACACGTTTTTGCTAAATGGAGGATTGAACCAGATAATTTTCCGCTTGCGTGTCTTTGGTTTCTTGCTGTTTCTTGCGTTATGCGCGCACTTGATATTTTCTCTGTATCCACTTGATCGTAGTGCCTCGTTATAAACCGGAGCTGCATTCTTGAAGATATCTTCGGTGGATGACAGTGTTGATATTCTATCTCCAATAGCAAGGGGGATGTTTTTGATAATGTTTGGGGGTGGTTGGAGTGGGTGTGTATGTACACTGGATTGTTATTCGGCTTTCTGTATGGTCTGTGTGTCGCGGTATTAAGATCAAGGGTGACGTCAAGGTAATTTACTAATTTAAGGTTAGTTTCGATTGTTATCTTGAGTCCTAAAGATTTGAAGATGTTAATTATCTCTTTTCTTATGCGGTCGGAGGCGCTACCTGAGCAGTTTTTCATTACTGCTAGGCCGTCGTCCCGGTAGAGTCCGATGCTATGTATCTTGATATTGTCCTTCAAGGATTGAAGAGCATATAAGCCGATGAGCTCACAGATTTCTGCACCGTCAAATGCCCCCATTGCAACATCAAAGTTGTTTTGGGTAGCTCTTTTTATCCATGGCTTACCGGTGCCGTCGAAAAGCACTGATCGTCTCGCGTGCATGATTGTCTCGTATTCTAGATCAGACACATTTGTATATGCTTTAGCCCATGCTAATGATTCTGTCGACAGCTCTTCTGATATAGAAGGATAGAACTCAACTATATCGAAGACGATAAAAACGATAAAAACGATAAAAACGATTTAACATTGACGATAAAAACGGATTAACATTCCTCGTCTTCGATATAGTTGAGTTCTATCCTTCTATATCAGAAGAGCTGTTGACAGAATCATTAGCATGGGCTAAAGCATATACAAATGTATCTGATCTAGAATACGAGACAATCATGCACGCGAGACGATCAGTGCTTTTCGACGGCACCGGTAAGTCATGGATAAAAAGAGCTACCCAAAACAACTTTGATGTTGCAATGGGGGCATTTGACGGTGCAGAAATCTGTGAGCTCATCGGCTTATATGCTCTTCAATCCTTGAAGGACAATATCAAGATACATAGCATCGGACTCTACCGGGACGACGGCCTACCAGTAATGAAAAACTGCTCAGGTAGCGCCTCCGACCGCATAAGAAAAGAGATAATTAACATCTTCAAATCTTTAGGACTCAAGATAACAATCGAAACTAACCTTAAATTAGTAAATTACCTTGACGTCACCCTTGATCTTAATACCGCGACACACAGACCATACAGAAAGCCGAATAACAATCCAGTGTACATACACACCCACTCCAACCACCCCCAACCATTATCAAAAACATCCCCCTTGCTATTGGAGATAGAATATCAACACTGTCCGATCCACCGAAGATATCTTCAAGAATGCAGCTCCGGTTTATAACGAGGCACTACGATCAAGTGGATACAGAGAAAATATCAAGTGCGCGCATAACGCAAGAAACAGCAAGAAACCAAAGACACGCAAGCGGAAAATTATCTGGTTCAATCCTCCATTTAGCAAAAACGTGTCATCGAATGTCGGAGGAACATTCATCAAGTTGATAGACAAGCATTTTCCACGGGGTCACCAACTCCACAAGATATTCAACCGAAACACAGTAAAGGTGAGCTACAGTTGCATGAAAAACATGAGAGCAATCATCAAGTCTCATAATACCAAGATCAGCAGAAAGAGTAAGGAAAAACCGCTGAAAAAAACCTGTAATTGTAGAGCTAAAGGAGACTGTCCACTTCTTGGAAAATGCTTGTCTTCAGCTATAGTCTATAAAGCTACAGTAAGTTCGGTGCCAGGGCAAGTGAAATCATACATAGGCCTCACAGGTGGTACGTTCAAAGACAGGTATGGAAACCATAAGAAATCCTTCAAACATGAAAGGTATATAAACGAGACAGAACTCTCAAAATACGTTTGGGGCCTAAAAAGAAGAAGAGCCACAAATGTATCAATAGACTGGGAGATAGTAAGACAATCCAACACTAAAAGAAGGAAATCAGGACAATGTAACCTCTGCCTCGACGAGAAAATAGAAATTCTCCACCACAACAAAGACAATCTGATAAATAAGAAAAGCGAGATAGTTTCTAAGTGCCGACATGGGAGAAAAAAATAATGTTAAACATGTTAAACGTAGTTTTCTTTATCTGTTCAGCGATGTCAGTGCGTTGCGTTTTATGCGTTTTATGCGCGAGCAGTTACGCGAATTGAATACGCAGCATGCCTTGCGCGCGCGTACTGCGAATATTTTTCTCACTGACGTCGCTGTATGGAAGGAAAACAATTAGTTTGCCTGAAGATCGCGTAAGCGAGAAACCCAAGGTAGCAAACTGCCAAATAAAAAGTGTTTTATTTTGATAATAAGCTCTACTTAACTAAGTATTGAGCATTATCTGGCTATTATTGATATTCACGTTTTATATTTATTTATTTATTTATTTATTAGTATATTTATTTATTTATTTATTTATTTATTTATTTATTTATTTATTTATTTATTTATTTATTTATATTATATCTATTTATTTATTTATTTATTTGTATATTTATTTATTTATTTATTTATTTTCGTTTTTACTTTCAAAAATGAATAGGTCTATCAGTTTTAACTTTGGAAAGGGGTATTTACATATAAAACAAATTCTGTGTTAAAACCAGCCACCAATGACAACCATAGTCAATCAGTCAACTGTACATATCAGTAGAGACTGCCTGCGTTTCATACCAGTCATGGTGCGGGTACTAGTAAACTCTATTTAAGATTTTCGGGACATGAACTGTGACCATCTTTTTAGGTAAGATATAGTCAATGACCAAGCATGGTTGAAAGTTGAGCATAACTTGCAATTGAATAAGGAATGTGTTGGTACAAATCCCGTTTAACAAACACTATTGATCTTTTCAATGGAATTACTTCTGCTGCAGAACATTCAATTCAAGCGACATAAATTAGTGTTACTTCAAATTGACCGGGCAAAAATGACTATGGCCGTGTGTTTTGAACTCGCCACCCTTACCGTTGCATGTCTAGATTTTTACATTTTACACCATCTGAGATTCGAATTAGCATATCGCAATAACTATTTGTTCTACCCATAAAAAGTATATATTTTCTGAACGGTAATCTCACAAGGAATCCAAATATGCTATTGGAATTTAGATAATACCTAATGGTAACATGTTGTGATTAGGAATGTTCAAAAAATATCGATTTTTTTTCATATTTTGAATTAAGCTCAATAATATTTTTATACCAATCCCAATCATAATTTTACTGTGCATATTTAGGTTCCTCATGCAATTACCCATCAGAACATAATAGTTGTCAATGGTAAACATGTTGAAATACACTATATCGAGAAGTAAATGAGCACAAACGTTTAAATTTCATATGTATTAGAGTTTACAAGTATATTTCTTTGGGTATACATCCTTTCCTGATTTAAACGGCATTTTTGAATTCCCCTATTTGTGAGCTTTCCAAAAATGTATAATTTTGCTATCATCGGTTAAATATTTCTTTTGTTATAGTCATGTATGTAAAACCGCTGAATTAGGGCAAGTTCACTGTGTAGTGAATAGGGGAAAAGCCAAGGACAATGCAATCGATTCGTGATTACAATTGTTGCGTAATAGTTGACACGTTTATTGAAACAGAAACTTATAGAATATAAAACAATCTATAAAATGAGAGCAAAATCATTTACACTCTAATTCGACGAGTCTCAACCGAGTATAAAGCATTTTCAATACCGCGAAACTCCCCATCTGCAAAAGAAACATAAATAACACACAATATATTGGGAAGCACCCGAGCTTCGATGGCAGGACAGAACGGTTGGACGCGCAATTTAGTAGATCCGAGAACATACCTGGAAGGTGCTGGATCTACTTACCAATGATGAGCATACTTTCCTTGATCCTTGTCCGTCTTCTAATACCTCAGTCACTCCTATCCGTATCCAGAACATCTCATATCCTGTATTCCTAATTCCAACCATCTGCTACAACTTCACATCATGGCCAATCTTGAAGGTAAACCAACCGTACTGAATGCTGTCGAACACAGTCAGTGAACACACACACGTTGAACGGCCTTTCACTGCAACTCCGGTGCATTCTTATGCAAATGAAGAGCCCCGCTACGTATTGAAAATATATGTATGTACCATACAGAGAAGAGAAGTTATTGTAATTTGAACGTAGAATTGGGAACATTTTCTATATTCCCCATAGAGATTGTACACAACGCCACCGCCACCGCCGCCACCGCCACCGCCACCGCCGCCACCGCCACCGCCACCACCCCTGACTTTCACAACATAATCAATCATATCTCAGCCAAAAATTTATAGAAATACCTGATTTATTCACACAATGTAGCTAAATAAATAGGCTTTCACATGACACCTCAACCATAGCTCTACCACATTCAGTTGTTGAGTTAATAGAGAGAGAAGGATGATTCGTCACCAAAAATGCAACGCCACCACCCTTTTTGGGTGGTGAGTTCAAAACACATGGCCCTATATAGCTATTCGATATTGCTATTGATACCTAGTAACAGTTTTTGAAATACTAAGTGCAATAGCTGCTACAAGAGATTTGGGAAGCTGCGCAACAATAAAGTTCTGTACAATTTTATATGGGAGCCATTCTGCTAAGCGCTTCATTTGCATGCATGGCTGCACTGATCCATTTTAAGGACATTATAATATGCAGATAATCTTATCGTTTTTGATATCATACTAAGCAATACGGCGCGGCTGCATACAACTTTCGAATGGTTTCGGCCAAAACCAGTCAGAAGTCAAGGCATGAAAATACCGTCTATTTTGTTCGCCCCGGCCCGCCAGTAAAGTGAGATTTCAAACAAAAAACAAATAGAAATCGGGTAATTTACAACTCGATCAATTTTGATCATCTCAGGCTCATTTTGAAGGGGAAGTCCTATTTATGTAAGATGTCATTTCCGATTTAATAAAAAACACGATTTTTGTTACTATTTTTGAGTCGATAAAGATGCATTTTCAATGCGATCGTAAATATCGTAATTTTGATGATTTTTAGACGTCGTAGCAAAAACTTTATGCACAAGAAATGTTCCTAACGTATTAAACTTGATAAAAAATATATGTTTATTTGTAATACATTTTTGGACAGGGGTCAGGGCCACGACTTTTATTCACCTACGGTAAAAATATACGCCATTTTCCAACACACAGAGACTAAATCGTTTTCTAACAAAAGGTATTCAGCAGGATTCGAACCGAGGAGGGGAGAATCTATTAGATTACTAGTCCATATTCGTAACCGCTCGGCCATAACTACTTACTGACGTGTCTATGTGTTCTCTATAATAATGAACTAGTGGTGAACTATTGAGTATTCGACGAAATTTTAGCCAAATTGAACCCAGTTTCTAAATTGTATTTTAAATGTGAAAACAGTGTCGCTGCAAGCTAGGGGTGGATTCAATGTAAAGAACAATAAATTGATGATCGTAAAAGGTTATTAATTTAAAGCTTTTAATGAGACAGGGGTTAGGGCCACGGGAAATATACCTTATTTTTTTCAGTAATGACAAAAAAATCTTCTTCAGAAAAAGGCATTTTCAAGCAGAAACGTCCCTGCAAACATGACTTTAGCATGTAAAAATAATGGATTAATATTTTATTGCTCCCCTTACTGATGGCGTTGAACCACATTTAAATGCCTTAATGTTTAAAAAAGGTATTTAGGCATATTGAATTGCACGAGATCGACGTCCTCTTTACAAGGGAAAACAAAATCTCTCCGTATACAATAGACTCACTCAACGTTGGCATCTGACTGCATAGTTATACAATGTATTTGTGCAAATTTGAGTACCAATAATCATGACGTACGCGTCATTGAAACCAGGATCTGTAACCCATAGACCCATGGGGGGGGGGGGGGGGTGGCAAAGGGGGGAGGGGGACATTGGGCACACTCTTACCAGTGGCAGAACCAGCATTCAATTTTTTTGGGGGCGGTGGGGCAAGACATAAACAAATTGGGGATATGGTGTGGGTAGGAATGCTAGTAAAAATGTTGGCTTTTATCGTAAAAATAGTCTGAAATTTTGGTTTAGGTGGCGAAAGAAAACCCTGATCTACGGGCAAACAAACCTCTCAGGATGGCTCAATCAGTCGGTCGGTCGGGTGTTTGTTTTTAAAAAAATTCCCCTTGAAAATGACCGTAAAAACCAAATAAATCTGTTAAGATCTTGCCGTATTTTGACAAGAACAAGAACAAAAATGTCAGATTTCTACAAAAATGGATCGGGATCGGGCCTGTAGAACAGGGTTTCTTTTTTATCGTTGCCTTAGGCCCAAATACACTCTTTCTGGTAACCAAGCTTAAAGACGGTGACCAGCAAGCACAATGTTCATTATATGTTAGAAAAGTAATTATCGGGCCTTAATCGCGTAATTATATTGATCAAAACATCATACTTATCATAAAAAAATAAAAATAAAACTGCCATCTCTCAACATGCCATTTTTTAAAATTTGCGGTGATGTAAAGCTCCGATTTCAATGACTTCACGGTTCTTCGTGCTCAAATGCATTGTATAGCTACGACTATTGAAATTGGGGCTTTAAATCACCGCAAATTTGAAAAATTGCATGTATGAGAAAAGGCAGTGTTTATTCATTTTTATACAAATGAAGAGCTTTGTTGCAAAAGGGCTATGGTGCATTTTTTCAAAAAATGAGTTTGATATAGAAATGTATAGGGAAAAATCATATGTTTCAAGGAAACAAAGTCATTTTTTTCAAAAAGACCTACATCTCATTGAAAACAGCCATTGAAATTGTTGTTTTGTTGCAAAAGGGCCTGTATCCAGAATTAAATCGGGATACAGGCCCTTTTGCAACAAAACAACAACTTCAATGGCTGTTTACAATGAGATGTAGGTATTTTTGAAAAAAACAACTTTATTTCCTTGAAACATATGATTGTGACCTATACATTTCAATATCAAACTTATTTATTTTAAATGATTAAAATAAATGATTTTTTGTGTGGTATTTTTTCTTTATGTACAAACAGATGGAGTTTTGTTACAAAAGGGCCTACATCCAAATGTTCAAAAAATGTAAACATGATTTAAAAAGAAATTAAAACTAGCACATTTAAAATTTATTTCAATTTCAATTAGTATGTAGTGTACCTCTTTCATAATCCATTCAGTTTTTCAATTGCTCAACTTGAATATTTAGAAACAGTTTTTTGACTTTTTCTCAATAAGAGCCAAAGTGGATGTAGGCCCTTTTGCAAAATACCTCTTCAAATATAGATGTTTTGTTCAATATAACTACGCGATTTAGGCTCGATAATTACTTTTCTAACATACACAGTTCAACAAAAATAATTGTAGATTATGTCTGATATTTTTAAAATGAGTTACTCCATCGAAACGATTTTTGGCACACATAATGTACGTTTTCACAGCAACACTAGAACGGAGGTAATGTTGTAATGCTTATTGAGCACACATTGAATGGAAAAATACCTCCTTTCAAAAGTTGCTAAAATTTGTGTGCTCATTCAAGCAGCACAACACTTGCGTAGTCAGCAAGATTTTTAGGGGGGGGGCAGGATTTTAAGGGGGGTTCTGGAAAAGGTACATTGCAGTGGTGTAGCCCCCCCCCCCCCCCCCAATGAAATTAATCGGTGTGGGTGTGGAATGGAGCCTCCCCCACCCCATTTCAAGTAACTGCCCCTTCTTGCCCCCCTCCCCCAAATGAAAAAGTCTAGTTGCGCCACTGGTACATTGGTACTCAAAAATCGTAAAAGGGTGCCTGATTTTTTTCCAGTCATGAGACATTTTTAGGTCGTCCGTAGGAAGAGACCTTATGGCAGCATCCTTCGTCTGTGTTGTCTGTCTGTGTAGTCTGTCTGTCTGTCAACAATTTGGTATACACTTTTTGTTTTGTCCATTTCTTTTCCATACAATAACCAATTGCAACCAAACTTCGGTCATAGATGCAACATGGAAACCTTCATATGTTAATGAGGTCAAAGGTCACATACCAAGGTCAAAGGTCATCTGAGGTCAAGATGTAAATTTAGTACACACTTTTTGTATGGTCAAGATGTAAAATTTAGTACACACTTTTTGTTTTGTCCATTTCTTTTCCATACAATGACCAATTGCAATCAAACTTCGGTCATAGATGCAACATGGAAACCATCATATGTTAAAGAGGTCAAAGGTCACATACCAAGGTCAAAGGTCATCTGGTCAAGATGTAAAATTTAGTACACACTTTTTGTATTGTCCATTTCTTTTCCATACAATGACCAATTACAATCAAACTTCGGTCATAGATGCAACATGGAAACCTTCATATATTAATGAGGTCAAAGATCACATACCAAGGTCAAAGGTAATCTGAGGTCAAGATGTAAAATTTAGTACACACTTTTTGTCTTAAAGGGGCGTGTACATCTCAAGTGTTTGTCCTGGACAAAAATCACATGACTCCCTACGTATCTGAGTCTCCGTATTCCCATGTAATAATACCCATGGTGCAATAGATTTGCCGCGAATTTTAATCGACAAAACGTAATGTTGAAATTATTGTACGAACGAACTGTGTCTAGAATAGTTTCAAAAAGAAGTGCAATGCATAATAATGAAATCAGAATTACAATCTCCTTCAGCATATAATCAACTTTTGGGCGATAACCTTTGATAAAAACGCACAACAATCGAAATATAAAGCATTTTACCCTCCGATTTCAGTGATATTTGTATTTTAAACTCTATCTAATTTTATTTTAAAACTGTTTTATGCATAGTTTTCATTAGCTCAAATGGTAGAGCGCTGGCTTCACAATCATGAGGTCAGTGGTTCGAATCTTGTAAATGTCTTTTTATTTTTGTTATTACACTTTTTTTTTTTTAATAACAGGATTGCTTATAATCGTTTGCTATATTTATTGAATGTTGAATAATACTTTTTCATTTGCAATTTCACTACGATAAAGAATGCCCTGTAAATATAATTGTGTTGATTGAACCATATGAACTATGGAGTCCCTAGCACGTCTATAATGGACATGGTCTGCAAAGACCAATTGTTATGTAAATAAGAAGCCAGTCGGCTTATATCCTTGAATCGATTTTTTTAGTTCCTTCAACACAGATATTTGTAATCTTCAAAAAAGAGAGTTGTATCTTCAAAAATACATTACGCAGTTCACGGCTTACGCGGCCTGGTATGGGCGACAGTATTTTGGCGTAGATTTGATACCGTGCTGAACTCATCATGCTCATCGCTGCAAGAGCGCAATTATAAAATGCTGTCCGCTGTCCTAAATCTCTCTCGTCTTGATTCCCGGTCCTGAGCACATCATAACCCAATATTTGTATTGTGCCACTACTGTGAGACTACAGGGCCGTAAGACACTTTTTTCAAAGGGGGGGGGGGGGGTTTTAAAAAACAAAATAACCGGAATATTTTTGTGAGTCAATTATGCGCGTGTAGCGCGCGAAAATTTTCGATTTTGCACCTATTTTGTGCACGATCGAGGTACATGTTGGCTCTAAACAAGCTTGTAGCAAAGAATATTTCATTTTGGGAAGACAAATGCGCGCGTAGCGCGCGACATTTTTTAATCTGTGTACAAATTTTCCGGGGAAGATCGCCACCATCGCCCCCCCCCCCCCCCTCCCCCCTTCTTACGGGCCTGGACTAAATAAGTGGGTATGCCGACTATAGTTTTATGTCAAATCTCAACATAATTGAGGCTACCGACGTAACGGATGCGCCAAAAAGTGGCTCTATAAGTTGTAAAATAAGCTGAAACCATCTAAAAATGCTCATTTATGGTTTTGTTCATATAATTATACAAAGACCGTTTGAACCAATATATCTATCCATTAATATATCCATCTATCTATATATCTAAACACGTTCTTTTGATACCCTTTTAAACTTCAGTGAAATAATTCAACAAGTTAAAAAAAAATATCTGAGGCCCCATGGCCATATGAGCTAAAATGTTTGATCGCATAACTTAAATAAGACACATTGATTCAACATGGTAAACACGTGCTGATAATTTTTCAGATTTTTTTATATTCAGGCGGCTTTTGCAAAAACAAATTGTCAACAAAACTTCAGTTTTATGCTAACATTAAATACATGAGACGTACTCCAAAGTGTTCAAAATCTTCAGTTGTATGCTAACACTAAATAAATGACACGTATTCAGAGAACATTTCAATGTCAAATGCGCAAATTGTCCAATTTCCAATTTTGTGCATTTATTCATATACAGGCTGTCCCGAAATGATATAGTAGGCTGCGCCTACCCATCGATGCCCATCATTAAAATCAATGAGATTCAGGTCCAGGTTTTTTCATCATCTTTGACATAACCATTTCATTAAAATGTTACGATCACGAATATCGGAATTATTTCACCTCTTTGGCAAAGTACAAAAGGGTGGGGTGTGTGTTTTAACACTTTCCACGCGGCAGGCGTCTATGAACCGAACAAAATGTTTCAAAAATGTCAAAATGATTTAATTTCCATCACCATATTTGGAATCACCACAAGAAATACATTAAAATAAGTACAAATATACCTTGTATTGATTCACTAATTCTTGAGATTACTTGAAATTTCGGAAAGGCTTTTGAAACATCTGTTTTGTGTGGTAAAACTAAAATAGCCGCGTGGAAAGTTTTAAACTTGTTTGAAAGAAACATAAATAGTCTCTCAATGCCTTGTCTGCTATTGTTCCCGTCTGTTATAAACTGTTGTTCGTTATGGTTGTTCAAATCATTAACATCCTTTAATTTGAAGAGTAAAAATGGATCGTCACACATCACTTAAGTGTGACGAACTTCTTTATGTGTTAGGGTGTACTTTGTTTTACTTTGATTTCATTGCAATATTGTAGATTCTTTACCATGTTTACAGTGGGTGTGGTTTTGGATGTCATGGACTGTGATTGGTATTTTATTGCTGATTTTCATCCGATACGCAATATAAACTGCTCACAAAAAGTATCGAAACACTTAGAAATGATCCAATACATAACGGCTCGAAAGGGTATGCATTATTCGAAGCAAATAACCTAGTGCATAATTTTGTTTTGCGTATTTTGACACCTCGATCGTTGAGATACGATGTTGCGGGGCGGAGTTATTGTCATTTCAATGATCGTGGGTCCACTTTCCAAAGTGACACTCATCCCTATTGAAAAACGCGAATTTGATCATTCCAAACAGTAATGCAAACCTCTTTCTATATCTATAAACAGCTCGATGGATTCGCCGATTTTATAAAGGGGGAAAGTTGTTGTACGTTTAGAGAATAAAACATTCTTAGCTGTTTTGCTATAGACGATGGTCTTATAGTGTATAGGCTGTACCATATTTGGAGTCGTGTATGGTCGCCGCAGGCGTCAATACACGACGACACAAATATGGTACAGCCTATACATTATAAGACCATCGTCTATAGCAAAACAGCTAAGAACTATGTTTTATTCTCATTCTAATATTTAGTTTATTAGTTATTAGTTATTTTGATCTTTTATCATAAAATAACGCAGTTTGTTAGATTTATTTTAAACAAACAACAACAAATTTCCCCCTTTACAAAATCGGCGAATCCAGCTGTTTTCCAACATCCTGCTTCAAATTAATCGCGTTATTTAGCACACACGCACCTGTCATCGCTGCGTTATACCCACAACGCATACGGCGGCGACTTTGTGTAGGGGACGCTAACGCGATGACGCCAGTGGCGTAGCTCGGGGGGGGGGGGGGCAAATGCCCCCCTCCCCTGACAGAAAAAACACATTTGTGCCCCCGCCCCCAGCCCCTCTAAAAAAAATAAAAAGGAGGAAAAAAATGAAAAATCGGAAAATAATGATAAAAGACCGAGATGGCGGGCGGTTATATATTGGTATATTCAGCCCAAATAGTCAAAAAAAGGCAAAATATTACATGTACTGTGCGATTTTTTTTGACCGTGCGAAATTTTTTGAACGACTTGGTGACTGGGAAAAAAATTGGGGCAACCTTTTACGAAAATTTCAGAAATCTTGCCCCCCCCCCCCCCCCCCCTGAAAAAATCCCAGCTACGCCACTGGATGACGCGTTGATCATACGCGCTGAAGGTATTATTTTTCGAATGAATTAAACCCCGCCCCAAACTATACAACATTGTCTCATAATGCATGGGCGAGTCGGTTCAAAATCAGCCAAAACCAATTAAATTGCCTGCTGACATCTCAAACCACACCCACTATATAATAATGTTGTTTGATTATTATTTTTGTTATTAAAATAAATCTAACAAACTGATTAAAGACCAAAATAACCAATAATCTAAATATGAATGAGAATCAAACATAGTTCTTAGCTGTTTTGCTATATACGACTCCATGGTACAGCCTTTACATTATAAGACCATCGTATACAGTATATAGTATTAGAACTATATTTTATTCTCTAAATACAAATCTGATGTTGGTTTGTATACAGGGTGAGTCAAAATATTCAGGTCCCGTTTTTAGAAAATCACGACAAATACTTTTGTTAAAAATTAACCAATGTCTTCATTGCATATATGGGTACACTAGCTACTTCTTTATACTTGAATTTATACATGAAAGTGTTCCAAATATACCCCATTGTCCATTGTAGGCATTGTGAATACCAACACGCCATTGATTGACATTTCAAAATGCGTGAGTTAAACTTTTGCATTCATAGAGGTACCTTGGAAAAGTGCACATATCTCCCGTTTGAAATGACCAATTTGAATTAAATGAAATTCAAGTTATAGCTGACAATGCGTTCGGGTGCATATCACCCTATGAATAATTTTGGAAGATGTTCCAATTTTGTAGAATAAATCTTGTGTCTTTCATGTGTAAATTGTGTTTGTTTCTTGTGCACATCTTGTGCTCGGCGCATAATCACACATGATCAGTAGACGCAAGAAAACACAAGAAATGACTTGCTCATTATAACTATAGGTGGACAATAAGATCAATACAATTACAATAACACTTGACAACAGTCACCATACAACTTATAAAGCCACGCATTAAATTAACTAAATGCTGTTTGCTTGACCAGTTAGTAGGCCAGTTTAACTTTGATGTTGATAACTAAAAATAAAGTTTACATGCCTGATTTAGCATACCAGAATGGTATAGAATTTGGTGCTACCTTTCCTGGCGCTACTCATCATCAATGTATACTACTAGTACTAGTATCAAGCATTGGTCACATTACTTGTTTACTATATTACCATATTATTGGTCAGTTGTTGAAATTTAATGGGTACATGAAAACAATTTGGGTATTCCCTTGACCTTAAGTATTTTTGTTGTGACAATTGAACCATAAAGAAATTAGTTTATGCGAAACAAAATTATATTTCACATTGGAGACACATAGCATGCACAGGTTCTCACATAAAACATATCACTGTAACACGAGATTCCAAAAGAAATGACACACAAAACCAGGAAAATTGAGAATCTGCTCTGACAAAGCACAAGAAATTATACACATATATTGCAAGATTACACAAGAAATGACACACAAAATACAATGAATTATACACTATAATGCAAGATTACACAAGAAATTACACACAAAACACAAGAAATTGTACACCCCAACACAAGATTACACAAGAATACGCAAGAAATGCGCAAGAAATTGTACACTATTCCTGCTATAACGCAAGATTACACCAGAAATGCGCAAGAAATGACACACAAAACAAGTTGCCAAAAAGAATTGGCCCAAGTAGCCCAGTCCTGATTCAAGTTCATGGTGTAAACTGAAAAAATAAACCCATCAAGTTTATATTGTTTGAAAGTTGAGATAAGCAGTTGCTCAGAATTCAATATATTGGCATTTGTTTCATTATTTAACACATTAACAGCAATTAAGAATGATACTGTAGAATCTAATTGGGCTACTTCATTGTGAGTTAGTCAACAAGTGTGCAGCACCAATCAACTTTATAACTCTGACCATGTCTGTCCCATAACAATGACCAAATAAAAAATCAATAAGATTCACAACTGGGTGCCATAAGTTGGCCAACACACCTTTTGTACTATTGTTATCGATGGAATATAACTGTTCTGCCAAAGCACATGATTCACACAAGATTTGAGAGAAGCATATCCAGTGGGGATTAAAATGTCTTGTGTATTTTTGTGTGTTTGGAGTTTTCATGTATATTCTGGTGTAATTGTTCCAATTTGGGCACACATTTACGCATAAACCAGACATGAAATACACATGTTTTACACAGGAGGCACACAGGTTCTTTTGTTTTCTGAACGCATTAAATGCACATGAAACATTTCTTGTGTTTGATTTTTTTAATAGGGTATCAATAAATTATATTATTTTTATGCATATTAGCTGGTTTAAAATATCGGTTGGGCCCGCTGATACTAGGGGAGAGCCTTGCTTTTATTTTGAAATAGGATTGCGTACAAGTAGCGTATAGTCAGTGTCATAATGCTATGGTCAACTCCATTCTATGCGTGCGAACTTGTGTGCATTCGTATGTGCGTAAACCCAGAGGTGCGTACCGGGCACATTCAAAAAATGACCGCGCGTCAATCGTGATATCGTCACGCACGTTAGTTAGCACATTTCAGGCATCTGGACGCAGCTCCGCGAACAACGACGAAACATGCTCGTGTGAAATAGCTTGAATTTAGTAATATACCATTATGACAGTGATTATAGACAGTGAAGCTAGCAGTTAGCATTTGCGCAAACGCGACACGCAACGCGATACCACGGTATGATTACGCGGCAGTACGCGCAACGCACAATGTTGTTCAATTCTAGTGGCATTTATGAGCCAAATCTGAGAGGTGATTTGCTGTTTTTGGAGCAAATTGTTAACCAATTTCACTGGAATAAACTTTAACACACCGTTATTTCCTCGATATTGCATGCAAATTATGCGCCACTTTGATCAAAACTAACGGAGACATAAGGATACAAACACACACACCCCACACAGATTTATAGTAAGATGCTCGCAGCAGCAATGAACATGATGAGTTCAGCACTCAGTCAGTGGCGTACCCAGCTTTTGGAAACTGGGGGTGGGGGGGGGGGGGGGGGGGGGTAGTTACGAAAGTCATGATGTACCGACAAAAAAATCGCAAAAATGACCCAATTTTCTTCTTCTCGTCAGTAGCTGAAATATTGAAAAGTGGGGGTAGCGATGACATTGTCAACAATAGCTGAAAAAATCGCCTGGTAGAAATCGCAAATCTACCCAGTCAGAAGTCAAGGCATGAAAATACAGTCTATGTTCGCCCCGGCCGCCAGTGAAGTGAGATTTCAAAAAAAAAACCAAATAGAAATCGGATCATTTACAACTCGCGATTGTGAAGGATTGCCTCCATCAATTTTTGATCATCTTAGGCTCATTTTGAAGGGGAAGTCCTATTTATGTAAGATGTCATTTCCGATTTAATAAAAAACACGATTTTTGTTACTATCTTTGAGTCGATAAAGATGCATTTTCAATGCGATCGTAAACATCGTATTTTTGATGATTTTTAGACATCATAGCAAAAACTTTATGCACAAGAAATGTTCCTAACGTATTAAACTTGATCAAAAATATATTTATTTGTAATACATTTTTGGACAGGGGTCAGGGCCACGACTTTTATTCACCTACGGTAAAAATATACGCCATTTTCCAACACACAGAGACTAAATCGTTTTTTCTAAAAAAAGGTATTCAGCAGGATTCGAACCGAGGAGGGGAGAATCTATTAGATTACTAGTCCATATTCGTAACCGCTCGGCCATAACTACTTACTGACGTGTCTATGTGTTCTCTATAATAATGAACTAGTGGTGAACTATTGAGTATTCGACGAAATGTAGCCAAATTGAACCCAGTTTCTAAATTGTATTTTTAATGTGAAAACGGTGTCGCTGCAAGCTAGGTTTGGATTCAATGTAAAGAGCAATACATTGATGATCGTGGAAGGTTATTAATTTGAAGCTTTTGATGAGACAGGGGTCAGCGCCACGGGAAATATCCCCCTAGTCACATGACGTTGAACCACATTTAAATGCCTTAATGTTGTCATTGTATAAGGCTGACATTTTGGCATAAATTGAATTGCACGATATCGACATCCGCTTTTCAAGGGAAAAAAAAATTCTCTTCGTATACAATAGACTCACTCAACGTTGGCATCTGACTGTACCGACGGAAGCTCAAGTTTACCGACGGGGATATTTCAGGGGGGCACCGGCCCCTGGACCCCTGGGTTCGCCACTGAGCACGGTATCAAATCCACGCCAAAATACAGTCGCTCACACCAGGCCGTGAAAGCCGTGAACCGCGTAACGTATTTTTGAAGGTACCACACTCTTTTTTTTTAAAGTTTGGAGCAAATCAGCAAATACAAATATCGGTCGTATAGGAAATAAGAAAATCGATTCAAGGACATATTAGCCGATTGGCTTCTTATTTACATAACAATTGGCCTTTGCAAATCATGTTCATTAATAGACTATAGTCGATTCGCAGACATTGGCCGATTTTAGCGATTTACCATTTCAGTAAAGAGGTAACAGAAGCAAAAGAGGGGGAGGCACTCGAATTTAATCGTAATATGCAAGGTTAATACCGTATCTTCGTGTGCATGTATTACTGTGATGTAGTCACCACTATGTACCTAGTGACAGGGAACTTGCGGTTGGATTATCGGCATAACGATAAAGAAGTGTATTGTTATTCAGATAAATTGATAAAGGTATTCAGGTAGTCTCATAGCTAGAAATACTTAAAGTAACGTTTATAATCCGTATCTTGGTTGATATAACTGGTTTTTTTTAATTAGGACAAATGGTTTTGTACCTAGGTATATAAAAAAATGATTATTGAATTATTTTGCGGTTTTTTCTCGCAAATAAATACGTAGAACTGTTATTTTCATTTTAATGTTTCCTTTATTCCCCGTGCATAATAAAAACGGAAAATAATAAAAAGTATCCACTAAATTATGATTAGGTAAAATGACATACATAATATTTTTCTTTCGAAACCTGTATACGGTCGATGATAGTCGATTTGTTTTTATTGTGGTAACCGCTTCCAAAGGGATAATACATTTGAAGCTGCTGGATTAAGTTTTTAGTTGTCGTGATTGTAAAGCTATATGATCAGCCCTATTCACAAAACCACACTATCATGAATAGCATTTGATTATGGAGCGCAAATAATCATGATAATAACATCTATAAAAGTACCGCTGTTTCATCATTGGTCAAAATGGGTTCCTCTAACGCCCAATGGACGAGGTCCAAAATCGATACCGATGCGCCAGAGTTTATGAATCTACTATAGCTAGGGTCTCCATAGTTCAATTGAACGGAATAGTCAACACAATATATTTATAGGGTATTCTTTATCGCAGTGAAATTGCAAAAGAAGAAAAAAATATCATTCAACATTCAATAAATATTGCGAACGATATGCAATCCTGTCAATTTCTAAAAATAAAGTGTAAATAACAAACAGAAAAAAGTATAACAATCCTAGGATTCGAACCACTGACCTCATGATTATGAAGCCGGCGCTTTGCCGACTGAGCTAATGAAGACTACACATAGATATTTAGAAAATAGAATACATAAAGTTCAAAATACGAATATCACATGAATCGGGGCAAAAATGCGGGCTAAAATGCTTTATATTTCGATTGTTGTGCGTTTTTAACATAGGATTATCGCCCAAAAGTTGATTATATGCTGAAGGAGATTGTAATTCTGATTTCATTATAATGCATAACACTACTTTTCGAAACGATTCTAGACACCTTAGTATTTCGTTCGTACATAAAATGTTGGCCATTACGTTTTTTCGATTGGAATTCGGCGCGGCAAATCTATTGCACCATGGGTATTATTACATGGAAACACGGAGACTCAGATACGTAGGGAGTCATGTGATTTTTGTCCAGGACAATCACTTGAGATGTACACGCCCCTTTAACCATTTCTTTTCCATACAATGACCAATTGCAACCAAACTTCGGTCATACAGCGTGTTTTTATTAAGCAAACCGGCTTTTACCCGTCTTATAAAAAGCAGGATAAAAGCCGGTTGCTCGTGTGAGAGACGTGTTTTTATACATACAGGGTGTCCCAAAAGTCTATGCATGTTTTTGAAGAGTCATATCTCATAAAATATAAATCATATGGTATAAATTTAACCATATTTTGATAGACGAGACTTGGGAAATTATTTTGATACCAAACACAACCCTATTGGTGAACCTAAAACATTATAACACTGGTTGGAAGTTTTTGGCCATGTGCCAGACCCACCCATACCAAATACCACACATTGTTGCTAAAATCAGGTGCGCATAAATTAACAGTATGAAAGCAACGTTGCGCATTAGTCAAAGTTCACATGCTTACCTTGCAACATTAATGTTATTACCAAACTCGGTCACTCATAACATAAATAGGCGTAGTAGACAACATTGCACAGTAAAAGTCTTCATTCAAGATGGTAAACAGCATAGGATAAGCGAATACAAATTGTATGGTTCTACGCTGAAACAAATTCAGTTCAACTTACTCAACAAAAGTTCAGAAAACATTTCAAAGTGAAACGCGCACCAGGAAGAATATCCATTTTGAAGTTAGTGGATACATCTTTTAACACAGAAACTGTGCATGGTTTGTATCGATGTGGTAGAAAGACTGGTAGATCAACAAGTCACATTGATGTCATAAGACATGCAGTAGCCAAAGGTCCAAAGAGATCTATTCGCCGACTTTCCGCAGAAAACAAGATTAAAAGATCAATTGTTCACAGAATTTTGCGTAAGGACTTGAAGAAGTTTCCATACAAGATACAAGCGGACAGATATAGTTTGTTATTATGATGGGATCACTGTAATGTAAATTATAAATATCAATTGACGGATCACTTTCCGTGTAACTAACTCTACCCGTCTTTTGTTAATCTCAATAGGTATGGATTTATGAACTTTATTCCTCCAAAGTATAAAATTACATTTTTGCAGTAATATATATTTTACTTCTAGGGTGGCATTACAACCAGATGTTACTCCAATGTTTGGTATCAAAATTATTTCCCACATCTCCTCTTTCTAAATATGTATTCATATTTTCAATACGACTTATATTTTGTGAAATACAAAGCTTCAAAGTCGTGCATAGACTTTTGGGACACCCTGTACATACATACATACATATACAAGGCATTTATAGGGCGCCATTTCATATAGATCACGGCGCCGTGATGATGGTAAACAAATATGAAAAGAAGCGAAGAGAAAAAAGCAAACTAAAACAATGCGGAAGGGCTATTGAGGGAACAAGTAGGTTTTGAGACCCTTCTTGAAACTAAAAACAGATGTAGCAGAACGAAGTTCTGATGGTAACGAGTTCCAAAGTGTGGGTACAGAGAGTGAGAAACTCCTGTTAAAAGCGGATTTCAGACCTTTATAATGATATTTTGGCACGGTGAGGCGCGAAGTGTCTAAGGCTGAACGTAAACCGGAACGGCTTTGTTCATACCGCGGGATTGATGAGGTGATATAATTTGGACCAGACCCATTCAGACATTTGTATACATATAGAAACATTTTGTACAGGATACGCTGCTTCACGGGAAGCCAGTGCAATTGTTGCAAATACTGGCTGGCATGGTCACTCTTTGAAGCACGACAAATTAATTTTACGCTCCAGTTTTGTAAGCGTTGCAGTTTCATGATGTATTTTGAGTTAGTACCCGTTAATAATACATTACCATAGTCAAGACGTGATAGTACAAGAGATCGAACTATGTGGTTGCAGGGATCGAACATTGTGGTTGCAGGTGTCATTATCAAGAAAGCGACGGATGCGACTAATATTGCGTAGGTGAAAAGTGACATTCTTTGACAGAGAAACAATATGTGGCGCCAGACTCATCACATCATCAAAAATAACACCTAGATTTCTGACGCTTTTGGAAGGGCGGATGATATCATCACCAATACTAAGGCTTACATCAGGCATCCAGCGTTTATTGTGAAGGGATGTATTGTGAAGGGATGTAATAACCAGAAATTTATTGCAGTTCGATAAACAAACTTGCCGGCTGCCGCTGACCTCATTATAATAAATGCCAGCGAAAGGTCATACACATCTGTTTGCATTTAATTGTCAGGTGATCGTGCATCGTGTGCCCACTTCCGCTTTTCCACCGGCAAACGCGCTGAGCAGGAACCGTGCGTGTTTATACTGACGAAAGACTGCTTTTCCTAATCGGTTTCAACCGCTATTATCCTTGGTTTCGAAGGATAAAAGGCATCTAAAATCCAGGAGAAATAAACCGGTATGAGCGGGCAAATGCCGGTGGTGGTGTGTTTTTACTGGGGGATTTTAATCCGTTAGCAGTCATATGCCTGCTTTTTTTCTTCAGTAAAAACACGCTGATAGATGCAACATGGAAACCTTCATATGTTAATGAGGTCAAAGGTCACATACCAAGGTCAAAGGTCGTCTGAGGTCAAATCAAGACGTAAAATTTAGCACACACATTTTGTATTGTCCATTTCTTTTCCATACAATGACCAATTGCAACCAAAGGTGGGTCATAGATGCCACATGGAAACCTTCATATGTTAATGAGATCAAAGGTCACATACCAAGGTCAAAGGTCAACTGAGGTCAAGATGTAAAATTGACTGCATATGTAAAATTGATTACATTTAAACAGATGAAGTACAATTGCAACCAAACTACCCATATAAACGGACGACCTAATTGGGACCGCTATCCCTATTTTTTAGAGGGGGGGAGGACATATTTTAGTCCAAACCGACCCGAAAAAATGCTTTACACAATGGGGAAGGGGGGTGGGGGCGTTACGGGCCTGTGCGTAGTTATAGCCCCATTATAGTGTTGCTGTGAACACGTATATTACCGGTGCCAATTTATTTTTAAATCGGGCATAATCTAAAGGGGAACCTATTTTTGTTGAGCTGTGTATAATGGGCAATATTGTGCTTGCCAGACACCTCCTTTAATTAATTTGTTCTAGTATACCCCTTGAAAGTTGAGATCAACAATATCAAAAGATCACCTGAAAGATGAATATCGTCAGCCTGCTTCAATAATTGCCTAACTCACTTTTCAGCAAAATCGAGTTTTTTGCATAAATCATGACTTCATTACATTATGCAAATGCTGTTATAATACCTAAGTCATTGACCAATCAAAAGTGTTGATAAATGAAGAGTTTTGCTGCAAAAGGGCCACCAGACCACTCCAACATGTTACTCATTTTGCATTATTGAATATGCATTGACAAATCCATGGAATTAATCAAATTATTGTATGGGGTCACAGGTCCCTAATAGGTATATCAAATAAGGTGGGGCCGTTTCAAAAAATCCTTAAAATCGTGATACGTGTCTCTATTTTAAATAGAAGTTGTCAAAAAAACATAACATTTTTGGTATCATATTAAAGACAATTTATCCAGCTAAAAAACGAATAAAAAAGGATTAAAGCCACATGTTTAGCAACAGTGAAGTTATCAATCTAAACGTCGAGTGAGTCAAGGGTGGAGCCGGTGGATGAGGCGCCGGTGGATGAGGCTCCCATAGGTTTCTACACAAAATAGCGGAAAACTAGAACTTTTGAAATTGATGCCATTTTAAAAGTATACATAGGAAAGTTTTCAAACTTCTCATATGAGTTAATAACATGTGCCTGCTACTATGAATAATAATATTGAATTGTTATCTAGACATTCTCTACTAGAATATGATGTTCAATTCAGGGAGTGTTTTAATGTAAACAATACACAGTTTTATTCATTTTATTGATTAAACAATGGCCAAATCGCAGTCTCTCTATTTCATTTGTGTGACTCTTCGGTCCTTTTCTACCCTGGGTAGTAAAACATTTAACTAAAAAAGCCAGAAGTGTTTCTTCACAGAATTGTTCATAAATTTATGAAAAAAATTGCTATTTAGACCTATTTTGGACCACCCTGTATTCAAAATAAAAGGAACTTTAATGATATTCATGTAGTTCATTTTGATAACCATTTTCCTTTAAATTAAATAGTCCATGCTAACTAAATTTCATAAAATATCATATACAAACCTTCATTTTATGCATTATTTCATCATAATTTTAGACACCCTGTACTTTTCCTGTGTACATTTTGGGCAGGTGATTCTTAGCAAATTTGGTAGCACCTTCTGCGGTTGTTCTGATTTTGGTGACTATCTTCAGCTAAACCCTAATTGTACAAACTATCAAAATATTTTGTGAGGAGCAAAAACGATTAACTTTTTTATGTTCCACCCTGTAAAAATGTTACACACCCTGTATAATTTGATTCTTTTTTGCAAAAATGAAAAACCTTGAATCATAAGCTTTCCAACAATATATAGTTTGTGGTCATTAAGTATGTAGAACTTAAGTTTTGTCCCGTTAAATCAGAAGTGGTGCATTTCTCAACATTATTAGAAGTGAAACATTTTTTTGGACCAGTTTGTGACTTCTGACCATGGCTGTGTTCATCTGTTTCTATATGACTTGGATTAGTGCATCCATGCACGCCAATTGAGGCATCAACAATACAATCAACATTCCACATAATGAATAGTCATCCATTCAATAATGAAAAATGAGTAATAGGTACACAGGTAGCAGGTTCCATACTTTTGTTGTTTTCTAAGAACTAGAAAAAATGAGTTAGGCAATTATCGAAGCAGGCTGACAATATGAAATGTCGGGATATGAAATGTCACCCCTTGGACATAAATTTACTACAGAGTTTATATATGGAGTGTCACCCCTGGGACACAAATTTAGGACAGAGTTTATATGGAGTGTCAACCCTGGGACATAAATTTAGGACAGAGTTTATATGGAGTGTCACCCCTGGGACATACATGTAGGACAGAGTTTATATGGAGTGTCACCCCTGGGACATACATGTAGGACAGAGTTTATATGGAGTGTCACCCCTGGGACATACATTTAGGACAGAGTTTATATGGAGTGTCACCCCTGGGACATACATGTAGGACAGAGTTTATATGGAGTGTCACCCCTGGAACATACATGTAGGACAGAGTTTATATGGAGTGTCACCCCTGGGACATACATTTAGGACAGAGTTTATATGGAGTGTCACCCCTGGGACATACATGTAGGACAGAGTTTATATGGAGTGTCACCCCTGGGACATACATGTAGGACAGAGTTTATATGGAGTGACACCCCTGGGACACAAATTTAGGACAGAGTTTATATGGAGTGTCACCCCTGGGACATAAATTTAGGACAGAGTTTATATGGAGTGTCACCCCTGGGACATACATTTAGGACAGAGTTTATATGGAGTGTCACCCCTGGGACATACATGTAGGACATAATATAAGTTAAAAGTTTAACGGGTTCGCCGTCGGACGAGTTTTAATCTGTCAAGCTTTCGTCAGGATTAGCTCTGACTTCTTCAGGACCAAATTATTATAATATTGAACAAAACATAGAGATTGCCACTTCTCTTGTTATCATCATTTGGGCTGCCCCTTGCCCGATGATTTGAGAGTAGGTGTCCTTTCTTACTTGTGAAAGAATTGGTGGCTCTGAAAAGAGCCGTTCAGATGGATTGCCGCTTCCACTGAACACGTAGGTTGCCCTTTCCTACTTGTGAAAGAATTGGTGGCTCTGAAAAGAGCCGTTCAGATGGATTGCCGCTTCCACTGAACACGTAGGTTGCCACTGGCCTACTATATATAAATTTGGTTCTAATAGAACCTCCAAAGGACTGCCCCTTGACCAATGGAAATAACGTAGAGACTGCCCCTTGTCTACTACAGACTATACAAAAGTCTAATGCACAGTAGTGCGGTCACTGATCTGTAAAGATCGTTTGACGCTGTGACGAACTTGAGCAGGGTATATAATGGTTCATTGCGGACCTGGCTGAAAAAATTACAGGACATATAAACTCTGTCCTACATGTATGTGTCACCCCTGGGACACAAATTTAGGACATAGTTTATATGGAGTGTCACCCTGGGACATACATGTATGACAGAGTTTATATGGAGTGTCAACCCTAGGACATACATTTAGGACAGAGTTTATATGGAGTGTCAACCCTGGGACATACATTTAGGACAGTTTATATGGAGTGTCACCCCTGGGACATACATGTAGGACAGAGTTTATATGGAGTGTCAACCCTAGGACCTACATTTAGGACAGAGTTGATATTAGTGTCACCCCTGGGACATACATTTAGGACAGAGTTTATATGGAGTGTCACCCCTGGGACATACATTTAGGACAGAGTTTATATGGAGTGTCACCCCTGGGACATACATGTAGGACAGAGTTTATATGGAGTGTCACCCCTGGGACATACATTTAGGACAGAGTTTATATGGAGTGTCACCCCTGGGACATACATGTAGGACAGAGTTTATATGGAGTGTCACCCCTGGGACATACATGTAGGACAGAGTTTATATGGAGTGTCAACCCTAGGACCTACATTTAGGACAGAGTTGATATTAGTGTCACCCCTGGGACATACATTTAGGACAGAGTTTATATGGAGTGTCACCCCTGGGACATACATTTAGGACAGAATTTATATGGAGTGTCACCCCTGGGACATACATGTAGGACAGAGTTTATATGGAGTGTCACCCCTGGGACACAAATTTAGGACAGAGTTTATATGGAGTGTCACCCCTGGGACATAAATTTAGAACAGAGTTTATATGGAGTGTCACCCCTGGGACATACATTTAGGACAGAGTTTATATGGAGTGTCACCCCTGGGACATAAATTTAGGACAGAGTTTATATGGAGTGTCACCCCGGGGACATACATGTAGGACAGAGTTTATATGGAGTGTCACCCCTGGGACATACATTTAGGACAGAGTTTATATGGAGTGTCACCCCTGGGACATAAATTTAGGACAGAGTTTATATGGAGTGTCACCCCTGGGACATACAGTACAGATCGCATTAGAGTAACCGATATCAACGGAGGTCAACATACTTTCATCGGAATATCAACCCAATTACATCCCGTTGTCAGTGCATTGACAGTGCGAAATCAGCGCGCTGATTTCGCAAGATCAACGGAGTCCCTACACGACAATTGCGCTGAACAGCACACTATCATCGCGCTGTCAGTGCATTGTCAATGCGATGTCATTGCGTTGTCAATGGACTATCAACTCAAAGTCAATGGACTATCATCGCAGTTGCGTGGTGCACTCTATTGTGAGCTGTACTGTACATGTAGGACAGAGTTTATATGGAGTGTCACCCCTGGGACATAAATTTAGGACAGAGTTTATATGGAGTGTCACCCCTGGGACATACATTTAGGACAGAGTTTATATGGAGTGTCACCCCTGGGACATACATGTAGGACAGAGTTTATATGGAGTGTCACCCCTGGGACATACATGTAGGACAGAGTTTTATATGGAGTGTCAACCCTAGGACATGCATTTAGGACAGAGTTTATATGGAGTGTCACCCCTGGGACATACATGTAGGACAGAGTTGATATGGAGTGTCACCCCTGGGACATACATTTAGGACAGTATTTATATGGAGTGTCAACCCTAGGACATACATTTAGGACAGAGTTTATATGGAGTGTCACCCCTGGGACATACATGTAGGACAGAGTTTATATGGAGTGTCACCCCTGGGACATACATTTAGGACAGAGTTTATATGGAGTGTCAACCCTGGGACATACATTTAGGACAGAGTTTATATGGAGTGTCACCCCTGGGACATACATGTAGGACAGAGTTGATATGGAGTGTCACCCCTGGGACATACATTTAGGACAGAGTTTATATAGAGTGTCAACCCTAGGACATACATTTAGGACAGAGTTTATATGGAGTGTCACCCCTGGGACATACATGTAGGACAGAGTTTATATGGAGTGTCACCCCTGGGACATACATGTAGGACAGAGTTTATATGGAGTGTCAACCCTAGGACATACATTTAGGACAGAGTTTATATGGAGTGTCACCCCTGGGACATACATGTAGGACAGAGTTTATATGGAGTGTCACCCCTGGGACATACATGTAGGACAGAGTTTATATGGAGTGTCACCCCTGGGACATACATGTAGGACAGAGTTTATATGGAGTGTCAACCCTAGGACATACATTTAGGACAGAGTTTATATGGAGTGTCACCCCTGGGACATACATGTAGGACAGATTTTATATGGAGTGTCACCCCTGGGACATACATTTAGGACAGAGTTTATATGGAGTGTCACCCCTGGGACATACATGTAGGACAGAGTTTATATGGAGTGTCAACCCTAGGACATACATTTAGGACAGAGTTTATATGGAGCCTGGGACATACATGTAGGACAGAGTTTATATGGAGTGCCAACCCTAGGACATACATTTAGGACAGAGTTTATATGGAGTGTCACCCCTGGGACATACATTTAGGACAGAATTGATATGGAGTGTCACCCCTGGGACATACATGTAGGACAGAGTTTATATGGAGTGTCAACCCTAGGACATACATTTAGGACAGAGTTTATATGTAGTGTCACCCCTGGGACATACATTTAGGACAGAGTTATATGGAGTGCCAACCCTAGGACATACATTTAGGACAGCGTTTATATGGAGTGTCACCCCTGGGACATACATTTATGACAGCGTTTATATGGAGTGCCACCCCTGGGACATACATTTAGGACAGAGTCTATATGGAGTGTCACCCCTGGAAAATAAATTTAGGACAGTTTATATGGAGTGCCACCCCTGGGATATACATTTAGGGCAAAGTTTATTATAGAATGTCACCCTGGGACATAAGTTTAGGACAGCTTATATGGAGTGTCACGGTCTGTCACCCCTGGGACATACATTTGGGAAAGAGTTTATATGGAGTGTCAACCCTGGGACATACATTTAGGACAGAGTTTATATGGAGTGTCACCTCTGGAAATTAAATTTAGGACAGAGTTTCAAGGGTGCATCTTACTTGGAGTGCCACCCCTGGAACATATGGGCATGGACGGTTGATATGAAGTGCCACCCCTGGGACATAAGGCCATAAATCAATTGTGCGTTTCACATGAATTGCCACCCCTGTGACATATGGGCATGAATCTATGAACGCTTTGATATACAGCGTCACCCCTGGGACATAAATCCACAGGATGCATTTTACTTTGAGTGCCACCCCTGAGAAATAAAGGCATGGATCTATAAACGGTGTGATATGGAGTGCCACCCCTGTGGCATAAGGTTATAAATCAAGGGCGTTTTTTTACTTTGAGTGCCATCCTAAGGACATAAAGGCATGAATCTATGAACAATTTGATATGGAGTGCCACCCCTGGGACATAAGGCCATAAATAAAGGGTTCATTTTACATGGGTGCCACCCCTGGGACATAAGGTTATACATCAAGGGCGCTTTTACTTTGAGTGCCACCCCTGGGACATTAATCAATAAACAGTTTGATATGGAGTGCCACCCCTGGGACAGGAGGCCATAAATCAAGGGTGCATTTTACATGGAGTGCCCCCCCCCCCCCCCCCACTCCCATGGGACATAAAGGCATGGATCTATGAACAGTTTGATATGGAGTGCCACCCCTGGGACAGGAGGCCATAAATCAAGGGTGCATTTTACATGGAGTGCCCCCCCCCCCTCCCCATGGGACATAAAGGCATGGATCTATGAACAGTTTGATATGGAGTGCCACCCCTGGGACATAAATCAAGGGTGCATTTTAAATGAAGTGCCACCCTGTGTGATAAAGGCCGGGCATAAACATGATAAAGTCCTTGAGCTCTGATATGGACTGCCGCCCCTAGGACATAAATCAAGGGTGCATATTACATGGAGTGCCACCCATGGACATTACATGGACATCGATAATTCGTCGCTGTTCTGACATACCAGCACATCTCTTTACTTATTTCTGTTGTGATGTGCCATTATGTCAGAACAGCGACGAATGAACAGTTTGATATGGGGTATCATTTTTGTGTCAACGTTTTTTCTGAGAAAAGAGGGGGGGGGGGGGGGGGGGGGGCGGGGGGGGGGGGGGGGGGTGGCTACATAGATATTTTGAAGGGGAAAGCATTGTACTTATGTGGGCGAGTGTAAAAAAAAGGCAAATGTGCCATTTTCTGTTACTAGTTAATGTATTGTACGGTGAATTTTGAAATTTTGATACTTCATTCACTAATTATATCATAATCACATTTCAAGGCTCAAACATAATTTGTTGTCAACAATTATTGAAAATCACAAATACTCCAGGGGGAGGGTGGACAGATTTCCATCACATGGGCCCCTTGTCTCCTACTCTGGATAGGGGTCGTCCCAAATTCTCATGATTTACACTTACATACAAAGTGTATGTAACAAGGGGAGGGGTAAAATTTTACCCTTAGCGTACGTAACTTAAAATTAAATGGCAATCTTGAGAGGCGGGCATTTTTTTTTTATCATTCCATGACATTTTCGCCATTAATTGGGTACGTAACTCGAGGGGGAGCCTCGAGGGGGTAAAAAGTTACATACGCTCTACATTTGATAAAAATTCCCTTTAAAAGGGAAATCCCAGCTTCAGGTAAAATTCCTTGCAATGAGGTGAAGTCCACTTTGGGGACATGGTGAGAGTCTCAGTTGTAGCTCGTCAGGTTCTGCTATGATAGCGCTACGTCTGTATAGTATTTTCCAGGTATATAACGTTCATGAACCCTAATTTTCGAGGCACATTTCCAAAGATTTTTTTTTGTGGCCAAATAGCGAGGGGATAAGTGCCTTGAGCTCATTGCATGACATTTTATAGGACTTATTAAAAATGGTATAATGAGACAGTGGACATTCTGGTTCAGGCTACAGCTTTAGATAAGACGTTGTTATATTTAGGATATTACATGGTAAATCTTTCCAATTTCTCTTATTGGTCATATCATTGTTTACAAATAAATTATGCATGATGGAACTAATTTTGTCGGATCAGTGATCCAGGAAGATGTTACCTATTATACAATGTCCACGTTTAGGACAATTTGTGACGCGATCAAGAGGAATGAGTCGGATGTCGACCCTGGTCGAAAATGAGTTTTTAATACAGTTTTAAAGAAGAGCTTTCAGAAACGGAAAACCCCATGTCGATACGACGTTTTGTTCCAAAGTTATGTCAAATTGTATACATGAATTTCCATCAAAACTTATGTAAGCCGCCATTTTGAATTGGCCATATCTCAATTTGGGATTCCCCGACATCCGACTCATTTCTCTTGATCGCGTCACATTTGAGTAAGATACCTTTGAGTGGGAGCTCTCGTTTTGGTTTAGCTGAGTTGATAGTGTTATATAGAATAGGTGTATAGAATTTCATATCATAGAGATATTGAACTGGAGCTTTGATGTATTTCAGAGAAGTGTGGGGTTTTGAAGTTTCAGCTAGCACTTATGTTTTTTGTAAATAATTCAAAGAATACAAATGAGATACTAATTGTAATGAATTTATTTTGTTTTAATCCGTGAAGGTACCTATTTTTGTAGAGACAGTATGGGGGTTTTCGGTATTTTTCAATGCCTGTTTTTAAAAAGCTTCCAACAAATTTGCACTATAAACACTTATATAGATAGAACAGTGTTCCAAGATTGTGAAAAATTGGTATTATTTAAGTCGAAATTTAAAGCAATCATTTTGTGAATGCTATTAACTTTGGGACTCTTGTGCATTTGAAGTGAATGCTATGTTTGGAATTAGTTCTCTAAAGTTTGGTATACTGGCTGGTTGGATGAGTATGAAGAAATATTAGTATTTGATTGAGAAATTGTTCAGTAGTTCTTTCACAATATCATGCAGTATTCACTTTAGATATGTTTACACTTTCCATGTGGCAGGTAGTTGGAGGCGACATTCCAAATGTTCATAAAATGTTACAAATTTCAAAATTATTGAATCGCACTACATCTTTGAATCCCCATGAGAAATGCGTTGAAATTTGTACAAACAGTATTATTATTGTTTCTTTAATTTTTGAGATAGGCCTTGAGTTTCGAAAGGTTATTGACAATTTGCTTTGTAAATGGAAAAATCCAAAAACTGCGTGGAAAGTGTAAGCGTTTATAAATAATCGTTGAAACTTGGTAAAACTGTCCATGTTAAGAAATAAATTCATGGCTTAATATGTTTACATCATGATACTAGTTTTTAACATTGTTATCCATGAGTGGGAGTTCATTTAACTGTTTAATGCATAGTCAGATTCAACATGTATCTATTTTGAAATGTTATATAGGGTATTAAAGGTAGATGTCCCGATCACATTTTCATAACACAGATGAACTACTGAAATTTGACGGTCCACGGATCAGTATGATTACGAAGAAATCGGTGAAATAACATCGAATTACCGCGAAAAGTGGTAACCACCAATATAGTGTGTGTACAACTCAATGGGCACATTTCACGGCATTTTGTGCGTCTAAAATAAGAACCATTAGATGCAACTCAAACTTTGGAATACGACTTTTTTGAGGATGACCTTTTACATGTCGAATAGAAAACTTCAAGTTGAAAGTCGGAACATCTGCCTTTAAGTCGCCTGTCTCATTCAGCACTTATTTGCACTCATTTCAACCAAATCATGTAATTGAAGGACTATGCTTTTTTAAACTGATGGCTTAAAAAGAGTTGCATACTGATGCTTGGTATTGCTTTTAAAATGGCGTTGTTCGAAAACTGGTGACTTACTCTCTACATAATGTACATACTTTTAAATTATAATGTTATTTACGGTTAGTCGCCAGTTTGTGGTTACTTGTCAAAATCGTGTATTTGCATTGGTCGGCGCTAATTTAAAACAACTTCGGGCATCAACTATGCAGCAATTTACGAGTGCTGGATCTCTCTGATACACACGTCTTCAAGCAACCATATAACGACACAACAATGCTTGGCTAAAACGCACGTTTTGACGGGATGGGTGCTGACGAATTACACCCTCCCTAATTCCGCAATACAAATAGGTCGCGGGAAAAAAACCATTATTTATCTCAAAAACATGGCCTTAACTTTTCAATCAATGTGATAATGATGCGTCAAAAATGTTACTAAATCCTATCATAGATAAATATAATTCTTAAATTGTAGATTATTTCTTAATATAAACTTTCAATATTAGCGGAATAATAAATACCAATTATTTTTAGATTCCAGGGGCCACACCGCAAAACAAAGGACCCTTCACCCATGCAAAATGAGTTCTCTTTCTAATCAAAGAATATTAGATTTATCAAAAAAAATACACCTCGTATCATATCTATGCACATCATATCTGTATTCCTTTCCGATTCCTTTGCGCCAAATTAAATCAGTTTATCAAAAATTACTATAATTACTAGATTTGGACTACAGGTGCATGGATATAGTCGTCAAGGTCTGTGGTTAATAGGCCTTATTTATGTAATACGCAGTCTCTGGGCAAACTTTCATCGATGAACCGCAAACTTCCATTGGGCTATTCCAGATAAAAATCCGCACCCCCCCTATAGAGGAATTAGGATTTCCAAACTTTTTTTCGATTGTCGGGCCTTGGAATTCCAGACTTTTTTTCAAAAGGATGGTCTGGAATTTCGTCTCAAAATTGGTCTACCCATGATCAGCACCCCTATAGAGGAATTCGGAATTCCAGACTTTTTTCAAAGGATGGTCTGGAATTTCGTCTCGAAATTAGTCTACCCCATGGTCAGCACCCTATAGAGGAATTCGGAATTCCAGACTTTTTTCAAAGGATGGTCTGGAATTTCGTCTCGAAATTAGTCTACCCATGGTCAGCACCCTATAGAGGAATTCGGAATTCCAGACTTTTTTCAAAGGATGGTCTGGAATTTCGTCTCAAAATTAGTCAGCCCATGGTCAGCACCCTATAGAGGAACTCGGAAATCCAGACTTTTTTCAAAGGGATGATCTGGAATTTCGTCTCGAAATTAGTTAACCCACGATCATCACCCTATAGAGGAACTCGGAAATCCAGACTTTTTTCAAAGGATGGTCTGGAAATTCGTCTCAGAATTAATCAGCCATCCCATTGAGGAACATTCAGACATTTTTCAAAGTATGGATTCAAAATTAGCCAGCTTGTATTGCATATTTATTTAGGCCTATTTATTTATTTATGTATTTTTATGAGAGTGTGTGTATATATATCGATTTATTTATTTATTCATTTATTTGTTTAATTATTTATTTATTTATTTATTAGTATATTTATTTATTTATTTATTTATTTATTTATTTATTTATTTATTTATTTATTTATTTATTTATTTAGTTATTTATTAGTTTATTTATCTATTTATTTATTAGTATATATATATTTATTTATCTATTTATTAGTATATTTATTTTGTTAATTATTTATTTATTTATTAGTATATTTATTTCTTTATTTCTTTCTTTATTTATTTATTTATTTATTTAATTTTTTTAATTTTTTTAAATTTAAATTATTTATTTATTTATTTATTAGTATATTTATTTATTTATTTATTTATTTATTTATTTATTTATTTATTTATTTATTTATTTATTTATTTATTTA
>CM069451.1:7317192-7365222 GCA_035610835.1 Ophiura sarsii | reverse complement strand
TCATGTTAATAAACATGTATGCCATTTAATGGAATTTTTGACCATCATTCTAGCGGCCATTTTGAATTAAAAGTATGTAAATAAAGCAATATGAGCTTCCAAGGGTCTAAACACATACATCCCATTGTTAAAACTATACTCTTATCATACATGTTGTGTTAATGATTGCCAATTTATGGAATTTGGGATTTGTTAGGCGGCCATTTTGGCAGCCATCTTGGATTTAGGTATGTTAGCAAAGCAAATGTACTGGATATAAATGTCTAATGGTCTAGGACATACATCCTACTATTAAAACTATACTTTCACACATACATTTTGATCCTGATTTTGATTGATATGTCATTTTATGAAATTTGACCTTTTTGGCGGCTATTTTCGACGCCATTTTGAAATACCCCAAGGCATACCAAAATCATTTTTTGGTAACATACTGAATGTTTTAGGATCATGAAAGGATCGTGTGACTTCAGATCACGTGATACGTAAGCGCTGGGTTTCCCTATTGTTTAACTTGAATATACTCACAGGGTAACAGGCCTTTGTTGTAAACACTTGTGGCAACTTCAAGCTCGGTTAGTAATATCTGACTTTTTGAACTTCCGCAAAATGTGGATAATTGAACATGGCAACAGGGTATCAATCTGGCATCACTGACTTTTTTTGAAATCGATTGGCTGTTTGACCAGAGATACGGGCAACTCATGAAGTCAGTTTGGGCAAACAAATTAGCACCTTGGTTTATGGCCGGTTCTGCCACACTTTGACCTTTTTTGTTGCTGAAATCAGTATAATTAGGAGAATGTTTCCCTAATGAGCAAAAACAAGATAGGCTCGTTACCGTGGCAACAAAGGGTTACTGAACTTTTTAATACCATATCTTTACATAACTTAAATGTCTTTCACCTCCCAAACTATAGGCAAAATTGAAGAGATGGCGTGTCCCAAAGCTTGTCAATCTAGAAAAAAATCACTCTTAATAACTTAAAATGTCGTCATTTTATCTGTCTCCCGGACGGGTTTGTTTGATTAATACCTGTTTGCAAATACCAAAGTGTCACAATTGTTAACTGATATAAAGCGAGAATGTTAAGATACATCTTAGACGTCTTACCCTTACACGTTCTACGCGTAATCTTACACGTTCTACGCGTAACCTTACACGTACTACGCGTAACCTTACACGTACTACGTGTAACCTTACACGTACTACGTGTAACCTTACACGCACTACGTGTAACCTTACACGTACTACGTGTTACCTTACACGTACTACGTGTTACCGTACACATACTACGTGTTACCTTACGCGTACTACGTGTTACCTAGACGTATTATCTTACACGTTTTGTTTATACTATGGCCACTCATAATGGGTTTCATAGTGATGTAGAATATACAACTAGCACAAAAAGTCCCTGATTAGGCGCTTTGATGTTGGCTTATCCAAAATCAATAATCGGTCACCAATAATCTGAGATGTACATTAAATGGGCAAATTCGTAATTCTTTTATTCATAAAGATCGAATGGATACTTTGAAGTTATGATGATTTTAATAACCACAAGTAATGACAACAAAGTTGCACTACGGTCATTGATTTGTATTGTCCACTGTGTGCTATCTCAATCAGTCAGGTGTGGGATGAATGGGTAACATCAGACATCGACAGGGAGTCGGTACACACACATTTTCAATGCGTAATCACACACTAAGCAATAATATCCCATTGAATCCCAATTTGAGTGCAAGAATTGTTTTGGTAGATGTGGTCGTTTAAATAATCATAACATCAACAATATCCACTCGATTTTTATTATTGAGGTATCAAGCTACGGAGAAGAAATTTTCAGGGCCTTTTAAGGTTTAAGTACCATCGGGTGGGGGTTAAACCAAACTGTTAAGGATAGGCCTAGAGTTATGATAGTGGTGTTGGTATAAGTATCGTCGGGTGGGGGTTTAAAACACGGGAATCGGGAAATGGTTTAGGATAGGAGGCTTAGGGGTTGTTCACCTAGCAGGACACCGAGCGTTATCATATAACGAAATAATGGATTAATGCCTCCTCTTCAATTTGATATATCTTTTTCAGGAAGATCAGTTAACAATTAAGAACACCACCGAAAAGAATGAGACAAAGTACAACTTTCATTCTCGCACTTGGGTATAGAACACGCATGATAAGAGTGTGACGAGTAATGTATGTGCAAGGACTGTACTTATCAATAGAAGCATGCATCCACAATCCTCATCTTACTATCAACCGGTGTGTTACACCAAAGCTGCTTGTAGAAGAACCAAAAATGCTAACATTATTATTACGTGATCTTCACATGTAATATCTCAAATTAAAGAGAAGAACTTTCTTCACAAATGTATAAATAATATGGTTTACGTTGGAGCTATAGTTCAAAGTTTAGAGCATATACGTTACCCGGTCAGTTACTTTGTTAGGACTGTACATCTCTTTCAGTAGAAAGAAGTGGGGTCGAGACAGGGCAATACAAGCACCGAAATAAAACCCATGCTTACTACAGTCTAGCTAGAATAAATTAACTTTTAAACACTTTATTTCAAAACATAAGATACATAATTTCAGAAATAACTTCATGTCTATCAAAGACAATAATTCAACATCTTCGAAAACTGTTCTAACTTTTAGAAAATAATGAGTGTTCTAATTGTTTCAGTTTCAATGCATGAAGTCAGTTTGGGCAAACAAATTAGCACCTTGGTTTATGGCCGGTTCTGCCACACTTTGACCTTTTTTGTTGCTGAAATCAGTATAATTAGGAGAATGTTTCCCTAATGAGCCAAAAACAAGATAGGCTCGTTACCGTGGCAACAAAGGGTTACTGAACTTTTTAATACCATATCTTTACATAACTTAAATGTCTTTCACCTCCCAAACTATAGGCAAAATTGAAGAGATGGCGTGTCCAAAAGCTTGTCAATCTAGAAAAAAATCACTCTTAATAACTTAAAATGTCGTCATTTTATCTGTCTCCCGGACGGGTTTGTTTGATTAATACCTGTTTGCAAATACCAAAGTGTCACAATTGTTAACTGAATAAAGCGAGAATGTTAAGATACATCTTAGACGTCTTACCTTACACGTTCTACGCGTAATCTTACACGTTCTACGCGTAACCTTACACGTACTACGCGTAACCTTACACGTACTTAACGTGTAACCTTACACGTACTACGTGTAACCTTACACGTACTACGTGTAACCTTACACGCACTACGTGTAACCTTACACGTACTACGTTTTACCTTACACGTACTACGTGTTACCGGTACACATACTACGTGTTACCTTACGCGTACTACGTGTTACCTTAGACGTATTATCTTACACGTTTTGTTTATACTATGGCCACTCATAATGGGTTTCATAGTGATGTAGAATATACAACTAGCACAAAAAGTCCCTGATTAGGCGCTTTGATGTTGGCTTATCCAAAATCAATAATCGGTCACCAATAATCTGAGATGTACATTAAATGGGCAAATTCGTAATTCTTTTATTCATAAAGATCGAATGGATACTTTTGAAGTTATGATGATTTTAATAACCACAAGTAATGACAACAAAGTTGCACTACGGTCATTGATTTGTATTGTCCACTGTGTGCTATCTCAATCAGTCAGGTGTGGGATGAATGGGTAACATCAGACATCGACAGGGAGTCGGTACACACACATTTTCAATGCGTAATCACACACTAAGCAATAATATCCCATTGAATCCCAATTTGAGTGCAAGAATTGTTTTGGTAGATGTGGTCGTTTAAATAATCATAACATCAACAATATCCACTCGATTTTTATTATTGAGGTATCAAGCTACGGAGAAGAAATTTTCAGGGCCTTTTAAGGTTTAAGTACCATCGGGTGGGGGTTAAACCAAACTGTTAAGGATAGGCCTAGAGTTATGATAGTGGTGTGGTATAAGTATCGTCGGGTGGGGTTTAAAACACGGGAATCGGGAAATGGTTTAGGATAGGAGGCTTAGGGGTTGTTCACCTAGCAGGACACGAGCGTTATCATATAACGAAATAATGGATTAATGCCTCCTCTTCAATTTGATATATCTTTTTCAGGAAGATCAGTTAACAATTAAGAACACCACCGAAAAGAATGAGACAAAGTACAACTTTCATTCTCGCACTTGGGTATAGAACACGCATGATAAGAGTGTGACGAGTAATGTATGTGCAAGGACTGTACTTATCAATAGAAGCATGCATCCACAATCCTCATCTTACTATCAACCGGTGTGTTACACCAAAGCTGCTTGTAGAAGAACCAAAAATGCTAACATTATTATTACGTGATCTTCACATGTAATATTTCAAATTAAAGAGAAGAACTTTCTTCACAAATGTATAAATAATATGTTTACGTTGGAGCTATAGTTTCAAAGTTTAGAGCATATACGTTACCCGGTCAGTTACTTTGTTAGGACTGTACATCTCTTTCAGTAGAAAGAAGTGGGTCGAGACAGGGCAATACAAGCACCGAAATAAAACCCATGCTTACTACAGTCTAGCTAGAATAAATTAACTTTTAAACACTTTATTTCAAAACATAAGATACATAATTTCAGAAATAACTTACTGTCTATCAAAGACAATAATTCAACATCTTCGAAAACTGTTCTAACTTTTAGAAAATAATGAGTGTTCTAATTGTTTCAGTTTCAATGCAAACCGTCGTCAAATTGGCATTGCACAAAGTAAAAACATCTTGTAATGCATATTTTGAGATGCACAATAATACATTGTTTTATTAATAGCAAATGTAAACAATAGCCACTATTGATTAGAAAGCAAACTGGTGACTGAACAAAGAGTTCAGATGGGCCTCTCGTCTGATTCCTGTCTCCATCCTGGTGCCATAACTGCCATTCAGACGGGGGGAAACATTGTACTGTATTATGAAAACAGCGAATACGACGAAATGTGCCTCAAATTGTGTAACAAATTACAGCTGCCCATTAAAGGATGTAGCTGATGATGTATTGAATATCTCAAACTAGTTTGTTGAAGACAATGGTTTGAAATTGGTCATTACCAATGTATAAGTGTATTTACCTCTTCGTATTAAGAAATATACAATTTTTTTATTTGATTTCATCTCATTAAATGTTACAATTACTATAATGTATCTCTATGTTTTCATTTATTTGTATACCTATAATATTGTACACTGTGAGAACGTTGGGCAAACAATTTACCCAACGTTGGTTCAACTATGAACAACCCAGTTGTTGGGTAAAAAATTACCAACGTTTGGTAAAATGTTGGCTAATTACCCAACGGTTGGGTAAAGTTTTGGCTAATTACCCAACCGTTGGGTAAAATTTCACCAACAGTTGGTTAATATTATTTACCCAACAATGGGGTTGTTCGTAGTTTACCCAACGCTAAATAATTGCCCAACGTTCTAACAGTGTATGTTTTAATTATTCAATCATTATTATTATTCTCTTGTACATTATATATGTATATTTGTTTCTTGAATGAATTCATCAGGTTTGTTTCAAAGGTCTAAAACTACTTTGTCTATCAACACTTCGTCCCATAGCTAGTTATCACATTCTATATTCGTTCGTATAAGGTGACACGTTAAACACATTTACTTGCATATCATGGATTTTTGCTCTATTTTTTGCTTGTATTTCTAAACCTGTAACTACAGACAGGTTTCATTGATCACATGATTTAATTTCCTTCACCCTAGGTAGTAGCTTTTTATTTGAAATCCAAGATAACCGGGTTTTTCCCCTTCTATTCACCCGTCAGATATTTCCTTTGCCCTTCTTAAAGCGACTAGATTGCAAGTGAGAACCCAAATTGTATAGTGTCTTCCTGTCAAGACGTGTGCCAATTGTGAGTAATACACTATTGACATTTACCTGTAAAAAGAATAACACAAATGTTCTTATCACAATTTGTTTCTTGCGTAATCATCGACATGCTATTTCTATCTCTTTCGTTTCATTTCCGTTGACAAAATTCGTGTGTTAGGTATGCTGCCGCGTAACTTACAGAGAAGTATTCAAGTTACCTCGCTAGTACCTATATACTCTAACTGCAGCGTGCTAGCAATGTAATTTTGAGAGTAAAACTTGAGCGTAAAGGACCTCTATCATGTCTATGGATTTGAATGGCAATCAGCCCATGATGAATGTTTGTAAATTCTTTAAAATAAATTCACTTGATTCTGCCAGGTGCATATCAATAAAGATTGGTATATAACTGTATTCAAGAATAACGTTATCCATGTTATCTTCCAGGCAGCGGTTATTGTACAGCCGCTGTATTTATATAATATTGAATGGCTTTGAGGGTTTTACAAGAATATATTGCACGAACTATTTATAGCGAGTACAATATATTCTTGTATCACCTGAAAATAAGACATTCAATATTATTATTATTATTATCATTATTATTATTATTTATATAAAACGTTAAACACATTTACTTGCATATCATGGATTTTTGCTCTATTTTTTTGCTTGTATTTCGTGTTTTATAACCTATAGAGACATTTTGTATAAAACTTCAATACAACACACACAAGTATGCCGTCTCGTTACGTCACGACGTGGGACGGTTTCCAATTCTAAACCTGTAACTACAGACAGGTTTCATTGATCACATGATTTAATTTCCTTCACCCTAGGTAGTAGCTTTTTATTTGAAATCCAAGATAACCGGGTTTTTCCCCTTCTATTCACCCGTCAGATATTTCCTTTGCCCTTCTTAAAGCGACTAGATTGCAAGTGAGAACCCAAATTGTATAGTGTCTTCCTGTCAAGACGTGTGCCAACTGTGAGTAATACACTATTGACATTTACCTGTAAAAAGAATAACACAAATGTTCTTATCACAATTTGTTTCTTGCGTAATCATCGACATGCTATTTCTATCTCTTTCGTTTCATTTCCGTTGACAAAATTCGTGTGTTAGGTATGCTGCCGCGTAACTTACAGAGAAGTATTCAAGTTACCTCGCTAGTACCTATATACTCTAACTGCAGCGTGCTAGCAATGTAATTTTAAGAGTAAAACTTGAGCGTAAAGGACCTCTATCATGTCTATGGATTTGAATGGCAATCAGCCCATGATGAATGTTTGTAAATTCTTTAAAATAAATTCACTTGATTCTGCCAGGTGCATATCAATAAAGATTGGTATATAACTGTATTCAAGAATAACGTTATCCATGTTATCTTCCAGGCAGCGGTTATTGTACGGCCGCTGTATTTATATAATATTGAATGGCTTTGAGGGTTTTACAAGAATATATTGCACGAACTATTTATAGCGAGTACAATATATTCTTGTATCACCTGAACATAAGACATTCAATATTATTATTATTATTATCATTATTATTATTATTTATATAAAACGTTAAACACATTTACTTGCATATCATGGATTTTTGCTATATTTTTTGCTTGTATTTCGTGTTTTATAACCTATAGAGACATTTTGTATAAAACTTCAATACAACACACACAAGTATGTCGTCTCGTTACGTCACAACGTGGGACGGTTTCCAATTCTAAACCTGTAACTACAGACAGGTTTCATTGATCACATGATTTAATTTCCTTCACCCTAGGTAGTAGCTTTTTATTTGAAATCCAAGATAACCGGGTTTTTCCCCTTCTATTCACCCGTCAGATATTTCCTTTGCCCTTCTTAAAGCGACTAGATTGCAAGTGAGAACCCAAATTGTATAGTGTCTTCCTGTCAAGACGTGTGCCAATTGTGAGTAATACACTATTGACATTTACCTGTAAAAAGAATAACACAAATGTTCTTATCACAATTTGTTTCTTGCGTAATCATCGACATGCTATTTCTATCTCTTTCGTTTCATTTCCGTTGACAAAATTCGTGTGTTAGGTATGCTGCCGCGTAACTTACAGAGAAGTATTCAAGTTACCTCGCTAGTACCTATATACTCTAACTGCAGCGTGCTAGCAATGTAATTTTAAGAGTAAAACTTGAGCGTAAAGGACCTCTATCATGTCTATGGATTTGAATGGCAATCAGCCCATGATGAATGTTTGTAAATTCTTTAAAATAAATTCACTTGATTCTGCCAGGTGCATATCAATAAAGATTGGTATATAACTGTAGGCAGCGGTTATTGTACGGCCGCTGTATTTATATAATATTGAATGGCTTTGAGGGTTTTACAAGAATATATTGCACGAACTATTTATAGCGAGTACAATATATTCTTGTATCACCTGAAAATAAGACATTCAATATTATAATTATTATCATTATTATTATTATTTATATAACAGTCTGTTTTAATAAAAACTAAATAAGTTAGCCCGAACTGACCTTTCCTGCGTAAGCACTCAAGCGCACATCTTCGGCGCCGCCCAAAACATTTTTGACGGCACTATTTTTTTAATATTGGACGCACATCCGGGAACTTGGTGAACAATATTCAATACGCACTATTATTGTACCGTTTGGAAGTCCTATATAAATAATAATCATTATTATTATTTATGTCAGGCTTTTTAACAGTACAATAAAACTGTGTATTGAATAATATTGTCGTCAAATATTCTTTTTGCGGCGCAGAAGATGTGCGCGTGACGATTTTGTTTGACCGTGCGATTTTGTTTTAACCTACACCCCCCCCCCCCACCCCCACCCCCCCCCCCCCCCCTACCCCACCCCCTACTTACGTGAAATTCACGAGGTGTCTGCAAACAAAATTGGGGCTACCTTGTACTATTTTGTTGGTACATCGGGGGAATGTAGGAAAATCTGAGTCGGGGGAATTTCATTTATGGCGAAGTGCCCCCCCCCCCCCAAGTCACAATATCCTGCGCACGCCACTGAGTGTTACCACTAGGCCTAAAGCTCAACGGTTGTTTAAAGAAAGAAAGGAATATGAAAAATTGACGGAAAATATGCATATCCCCCTCATATATTGTATTTTTATATTAAAATCAACTAATAAATGACAAAAGTTGGTAGTAAAAAAGTGGTGAGTTTCTTAAGGAATATAACTATAGTCGATTCCACTTTCTCTGAGAAATTACGTCACCTCTAATACATGCACAATAATAGCCCTTGTCCTCCTGGGCTAAAAAGTTGACACATTTTCCCTTCAAGGCGTACGTCAAATGCAGACAGTCGAAATACAGTGATGAGTGGTTTTCAGACATTTTTTTAAATTTCTTATAATAGTAACTTAAAAGTTCTGTCATTAAAGGGACATCAAGTGGTGTTGAAAATTTTAAATGTTTAAAAATTTACTTCAGAATTCAAGATGAACATTAAAAATTGCCATTATTGTTGTTTCTACTAACAAAAACACAGCAAAACTTGATTAAAACAATATCATCGTTATTTATTGAAAAACGCCCTCTATGCAAATATGGTTCGCGTTATGTATCACGCGTACTGCAGGGGGATAATGCCGGACGTAAAATGCTCGTCGCGGCTGTACGAGCATTTTTGAATCGACGTTTTCTTGTACAAAGAGGGCTGATTTTTCTTATTCCTTATACAGTAGGTGTAAGTTCATACATGTAATACAATTGTATAAATATACTAATCCCAGTTTTTATCATAATTGAGAGCGCAGCCTCCAACACATCTCTTAGTGTCCCTTTAATTCAGTTTGATTTCATCGTTTTTGTTGGCGAGTACTTGTGATCAATTGGTGGTGCTTACGTAAGATATCACCGTCTTAATTTACAAGTAATAAGTCACTGGTTTTTTCATACACGTTCATGCTGGGAGGTAAAGCATGTCATATGCTCAAGTAAACTGATGATGTAGTTCTCGTTTTGTAATTGCAACAACTAAATATATGGGATCATTTTCATCCGTAACCGTTTCCTATTCACCTGCTCATTAATTATATTTAATAATATAATGTCAAGTGTTCGCAACATTATTACGAATTAACTAGTATTCTGTGCTATACATGTAGTAATTACTTCTTTATTCATCCACCACCTGCATGCTCGGCGATCAATGCATGCATGCCATTTAGGTAGTTGTCTTGTTATGCAATTTATGTCATCAATTAAACAATACGGGGTACCTTTAAGGGGTCCAGTTGCATTATCGCTCATTCTACAAACTAGGTATTAAAAGCAGGAAAACTCACTCGTTAAAAGTCTGCACCTGATTGTCCCAGATACTCGTATCACCGTTTTTAGGTATAACGTATCACTCAGTCAACCTGATTACTTGTTATACATGTACTTACTGAGTGTTATACTCACTGATATTAACATACTGGGGAGATGCCGCCTTTCAAACACACCCTCATATCCTCAGACAATAGATATAATGCACATTTGACTTACTAGATTCGGATAGTGAGCTGTGATTCATTTTCTGAACGTTGCATCCAGAACGTTACATTCGTTGGACTTCCCTTTACAATAAGGAATTCGAATCTGATTTATCGTGAGGCTTTCAAAGTTAATTGACATGCGTCATTTGACAAGTATATATACACGAGTTGAATAAACTCCTCTAGAGCAGATATCTTAATGGGCAAATGATTCACTGTGCCAATGTAGCATATATTAGTATCCTATCATTCACACTACATATTACATACATGCTGTTATAATGTACACGGCGCCCTACCTCGGGCATTAACGGTACAGTGCCCCTGAAACCTGGGACATGAGTTTTTGTAGGAATTGTCTTCGCTTGATAAATAAATGTTTTTACGATTGCATATTTCAATCATGTGACGACTTGAATCCCATCCCAATTTGCATCCATCCAGCCACCAATCCATAATCAAATGCAGATTGATATACACTAATGTTATAGTAAATCAGCGTTGTTAGTATTTGTACTAAAGGGTTCAACAAAAGAAAGTATACCACTTTGTTTATGTCATTTTGAGTAACTTTCAATTTGTTTTTGTCCAAACAGGCTAGATAGGCATTTAGATGAATCTTTTAGGCATAATTTGATACCAAATTTTCCCCCTAACAACAAAGATAAACCATGATTAGCACCATTTAAAGGAAAATATCCCATTTTCAAAAGTCGCATTTCCAATACACAGCACGAGAAGAAAGGGCCAATTGTTAACACACACATATGCCGTATTTATCCCGTACTGATCACCGCGCATATCGCTCAATGCGCGGGCTAATTCAAATGTAAACTGATGCATGGGTGAAGGATTTAATGTAAAGGAATGTTATGGATGGGTAGAACATGGACAGATTAACCAAATCTTCTCGTGCTTGTGTATTGGAAATGCGACTTTTGAAAATGGGATATTTTCCTTTAAATGGTGCTATTCATGGTTTATCTTTGTTGTTAGGGGGCAAATTTGGTATCAAATTATGCCTAAAATATTCATCTAAATGCCTATCTAGTCTGTTTGGTCAACAACAAATTAATAATTACTCAAAATGACATAAACAAAGTGGTATACTTTCTTTTGTTGAACCCTTTATATATTAATGTTGCTATTTCCATTAGATCACACCAGCTTTGTTCATCAGTGCGGGTGAATTGATTTATTTAGTTATATTTCTAAATTTGAATAAACCAGAACGTCTATAAGAACTTATCAAACACTGAGATAACACTGATAGCACACATATTTTGACTATAGTGTGTGTTCACTTGCTAGGGTGGTGTCCCCGATCTACGATGGCTCTACACACTTGTCAGTCCTTCATTGCTGTCTTTATGTTACTTGTCTCCAATCCTGTATCTTGCTTGAGTAAGTCAATGAATGTCAAAGCAGGTCTTCCCGGCTTTCATATGCCATGTTTGGGGGTCCAGTGCACCAGTTTAGAGACTGGCTCTTCACTTCTGTAACAGTGGCCAGCAAACCTTGTCCTTCTCTTCTGAATCTTCTGGCTTATTTTGGGGAGATCACCATACAATTGGGTATTTGGTATGTGTTGTTTTCAGTTGACATTGAGTAACTGCTCTCAGCATTTTGGTGTAGCAGCCATCGAGCTATTTCTGTAACTTAGGAGTGATAGTCCAAGCTTCGCAACCATATAACAGAACCGACTCTACTGAAGAGGCAAATAGGCGAAGTTTGAATTTCCGAGAGAGAGTTGACTTCCATATTTTGGTCATTTTACTACATGCTCTCCTTGCTGCTGCTTTGCGTTGTTTAATGTCCTTAACTGTATACTCTCCATCCAGGCACCAAGATTTTTTTTAAAATCTTGTACCTCATCCAACTTGGTACCATATACTTTGTCTATATAGATCCCTTCTGATTTTGGTTATATTATGGCATACACTTCGTCGTGCCAGCATTGTAGAGGAACATACGTAATATTAATGTATTATACGCACGAATTCCGGATAATGAAACACTTTCGGCATTCTTCTATTATACCAACGAATATAAATTACACTATTATAAAAACTCTATCTACGAGTAGACAACTCGAGACCTACGTTCTATATTATATCGTTAGTGGAAATATCAAAGCCTGGGTTGAAAGGGTAATCGGAGCTTGATTTCGACAATGTAAAAACGTCTTATACTTTGGAAATTGAGTCAAAACCTGATCGAATATAGAATAGGGAACTTTATCCCTTAAGTGCACACATATCTGCGTCGGTTAGAACATTGAAGTATTGAACTACACTACTGCACCGTGAGGCTTTTATGTTGAAGTCTACCTCCTCTATATCGTGTTGTGTTAATGTTAACATAATTCATGTCAATTGTTGATTATCTGGCCCTCTAATAGCTTTATAGTAATCGAAAAAATGTTATGCTGCTTTGCTTCGGATTTCTCACTCTCTATTACTTGGCCTATATCATGTGTGTGAAATATCAAGATAACAATCTTTTGCTCATGGACTAAGTATATCATGTACTTGCTGTTGCACCAGGTAATCTATAATACATCTATATCACTAGTCTGGCGCCAATGGGGTCGCAGTAAACTGATCTTACAATAATCTTTCAGATTTGACTATGTATATTATACAACACGAAGATGCAGTTTCAACCCTAGGAATATTGAGGCCATTGGATGTTTTGACATTGAATCTGCAACTCACTTTTTCGTGCAAAGAATGAATGACATCCAAGACAATAGACCATATTCACGCGGCATCCATTTTCTAAAATTTGCCACCCAAGCCTCGTTCCCGTTACGTAAACCCGCTTTGGTACAACGCTTCTCTCGCAGTTTTATCGAATGCGCCGAGGCGCAGATAGACCAAACGGGAACGAGGCTTGGGTGGCATATTTTGGAAAATGGCTGCCGCGTGAACAGAGTCTATACTGATATGTCAAATAACCAACATTGTACTTTTAATTCTCTACTTTGTCAAATTCCTCGAAAAGCTGAAGGTACACCTACCTATATCTTTGGAAAAGTTTGATTACAGATTAGTTATCGTCCTCACTGCAACATCAGCGATCACAAAATTCTGTAGCTGGCATCTATAAGAATAGTAATACAAAGATATAACATTAAAAGTAAGCAATTTCAGTAAGCGTTAATCTACATAATGGTTAGTTCCCTAAAAAAAACACATGGATTTTAATAATATATAAAACTGAAAACAGTAGGTATATAGCTACAATCTCAACATCCGGAGGTGTACAGCATTAAGTGCACACATGTGAGAAATATTATAAAGACACACATCGCAATCGAAGCGGGAGAATTAAATACGTAACAAGCACCCATGAACAACTTCTCGAGAAGAACAAAAACAGACTGGCGCGGACTCATTGCGCATGTCTGTACAGTTCCAATCAACTTGAGAATTTCACAGAGTTTAATCTTGTTTAGCATCTACCAGTTTGTGGCGGTTTTAAAGACAGTTCTGGATGCATCTAATCATGTTGCTATTGTTGTAAGTTGAAATAGTCAAAAAGCCGTTTGGGATCTATCAGTTCAACACTTTTTAAAACGTTTCAATGATTTCTTCAAACATTGTGGCTGAACACGCTACCTAAAAATTTCGGATTTTTTTATTCAATTGTCTTCCTTATATATGTTGATTGTAAACATCTCATTTTGGAGGAAAATGTTAACTTTTAGGTTTTTTCTTAGAAATTCATATATTTCTACGCATACCATGCCATCTATTTCATGTTCTTTCATACTTAGGGAAAATAACCTACATAGTATGCATTCCCTGTAATTTTTCAACACAAAAAAGGAAGTTAAAGTTGCAATTGGTTGCCAATTTTGAGGTAAAAAGTGGAGTGTTTATGACCTGTTTGATTGTACAATGTATGTGGTAGCATGACTCTCGAAAAATGGGAAGATCTCTCATTTAGTCCATCAATATTTGAGTACCAACAAAGCTTGTTTTCTCTCATTTCTGGTATTATCAAGCATACGCGACATTAGCACACTGAAGGTTATTCAAAGTATTCTGAGAATAACTATCTTACAATCAACATTGTTAGTATTTCAAGGATCATTTGGACGGTTCTCTTCGAGAGAATGCTTTGCGGTATAACCTAAAGAAACTTGCTTTGAGTCACTGTACAAACATCCTTTTATTTCAAAAAAGTATACGTTTCAACACCAGTGACGTCAAATATATGCGTGGTCAATAATCTAAATTGTAAGTCAACAAATATAGCAAAGTGAATCAGATTATTTGAAAATAATAGGTATGTAAATATTTCCTTGAAGATATAACAGGAGCATTAGCTCACGCATTCTATAACATTAAAAGGGTAACTTGTTTGTGTATAAGGTGGCATGGTAATTAAACCCATTCCTCTGAATATTGATTAATATTTGGTTTAATTCCGTTTTTAGATTTATTTTCAATTCGTACTTTTATTGCTTATGCTTCTTGAGCGATGTTATACGTGTCTTTATTAAAGGCATACTATATGATCTTTTCGAAGTAGCGCACTCTATCATAGATTTTTACTATGAGAGTAGATTTTCTTGCAGATTTACATTTTTGATCATAAATCATAAAGATCTTCCAAGTTACAAATCGATACGATTCCTAATTACTTTAAAATCATGGTTTGAAAATAGATTGTACTGCTCCGGTACAATCTATTTTTTCAAATGTTACTCTAAATTCACTCTAAAACCATGATTTTGAGGTAATTAGGAATCGTATCGCTCTGTAACTTCGAATATATTTATTATTTATGAGCAGAAAAAGTAAATCTGCAAGAAAATCTTCGAGGATTGAGGGCGTCCCTTGGAAAATATCACATAATGTACCTTTAATTACGTATTCCGCTTCGTGACGTCACAACGTTTTTACAGTTGTATATCACTCTACCTTTGACTGTAGATAGTTCGCCTTTATCGCATTATTATTTAATTTGCATTGGTGAGTAGCTTTTTATTTGAATTTTAAGACAACTGGGTTCCACATTCTTTTCACCCGTCAGATATATCCTTATATTCTTTATAAAGCTACTGCAGTAGTATAATATCAATAAGTGGACCTACCCAACTCGTATTAATGCACAGTAGTGTTTCCTTAGCAGGCAGATATGAAATGTGTCAAATGTGAGTAAGATGCTTTTGATATTTACTTTGTGACGAATAACAAACCATTTCTTTTTTCGAAATGTTTCCAATTCAGAGTCACGGAAATGCTATTTTTATCCTGTCTTGTTAATTCTCATTGCGCTATTCATTTGCTGGGCAGAATGTTATTAATATACAACGCAGGCAACGCTATTGTTAGTTGCGATAACAATTATTGTACACACAAAAAACATTGTAAAGGGCGTGTAGAATCAAGTAAAATATGAAAATGAAATGTAATTAGAGAATAAAGGTATTGTTATTAGACCACACCCGTGTTATATTGTCTGACATAAATGCGGACGGTAGTATTTTAAGTAGAGCATTCATGTCAGACAATATAACGCAGGTACGGTCTAAAAACAATACCTTTATTCTCATTCTTAAACAATCACACTTAAGACATGTATCAAAGAAATAAGTACATTTTATTGTCCCCATTTGGCAACTTTTACCCCTGCTAGGATCGAATAACCCACAAACATTCCATCCAATCCCATGCGAAACGCCATACGTAAGCGTCGCGGCGCCGGCATAAGCGCAGGAAAGGCGCTATAGACGCACTGCAGAAGTGCGCGTTATGGAGCAAACTACGCATTGTGAAGGTCGGACGCATTGTTAAAACGTAAGCCCCACCTCCCCGTGTTCAATTGTCTCATCTAAATGTCGCCGATTTCTCTAAGAACCAATGGGATTGCTTAAACTCTCTTAGCTGTTTAAGAATGACATTTCAATGTTTGTAAGTGATTTCAAAAGTCATATTCTCATGACAAAATCTGTATCTTATCATATAACTGCTTAAGATCTCGCTGGAGTTACATGATTAATAACCCTGATCAATAATAGTGAATAACTATGAACTATGCATCCTACACAAATATTATTAACGCGCAAACATTCTATTCACAAATCAGACTTTGAAACACATCCGCAGTTTTCAAGGGCAAATTCTAAACCTGTTCTATTGTGGGAAAGGAAGCACTTTGAAAGGGAAAAACCTAGCGTGCTTACATAATTCATTCGAGATATTTGTTAAGTAGTAAAAGAAGAAGAAAATACCAGAACAAATGCAGATATATATATTTTCTTTAAATCTTATGTTCATTGCTTGCTTACCTTTCTGTATGTATGTGTAATTGTTTGGTTATTTACGTTTTCTCTATTGTAATTCCTTGGGAGACAGATCTTTCGCTTTCGCAGCTCCTCGTCTCTGGAATGAACTTCCTTTCCATATAAAAACTGCAAAAACGGTTACAATTTTCAAAAAACCATTGAAAACACATCTGATGTCTAACACTTCGTTTTTTTTAATTTATATTGTAATTCTTTATGTTTTGTGCCTTGAACGCTCTTATTTAGAGTGGATATGTGCATTGTCACTATTATTATTAATAAATATTACTCAACTGCATTAGCTTGTAGAACGCAAGGCATTTGCTTTTATTGCTCCTCCTCCACCATATAAATTGTTAAATTATCATTGTAACTTGTCTTTATTGATATGATGGAAACTAAATATTGATTTATCGAAGAACTTTGCATTAATAAGTGAGTTATAACATCCTGCACTAACAATAATAGCAGAATATGAGCGTATGACTTTGCAGATATTATTATTTTTAAAATCCTTTTAAAAGATCGCAAGGCATGATTGTACGTATGAATCAAACGTGTTGCAATTTAAGCAAATGTTGCTGACATTTCGTCGGCAAAGTTTTAACATCTCTAGTATGTTCTTGGATTATTTTATTATCGCGCTTCACCCGTAGGACAAAGCCATTAAATATGATTACAGATGCGTTATCTAGCAAGTGAAGGGCACTTTTTTCCCGGGGTATCAACGGGTTACTGACCGAAAACCTCTTCTTATAATAGCACAGTCAATCTTTGCTTAATGTTGGCGGCTTAGTTGCGATTAATACCGCAGATATCGTTTCGTGCTGTATTACCGTGGTATTTCGTTGACCGGAAGCCAATTGGGGCGTGTGTATGGCAACTAGGGATAGAGCAGAATAATTACTGGTTTTGTAAAGGTTGATTATGATAAATAACAAGATTTCTGTAAAATGGAAACTATGAGAGCAAAATGGTTTCGGAAAATAAGTGTATTATAGGTCCCAAATACTGTTATACCAGTATCGCTCAATACTGGAACATAAACATTGCCAGTATCGCTCAATACAGGTACGATTTTACAGTTCTAGGTATCGTTCGATAATTATAGTACCAGTATCGCTCAATACTGGTACGATTTTAATGTTCTAGGTATCGTTCGATAATGACACACCCAACATGTGACCCATTCCAAATGACGTCAAATGTGGCTACCTATACTATAGTTGTTGACTTCTTGAAAGAAATATATCACAACCTCTGTGAAATCTGTAAGATGTGTATTAGGCAGCGTTCGCGTTAAGTGGTTGCCCGGTTGCCCGGGACACCCAAAATTAGCACCGGGCAACCAACATGTACTTATTTGGTTGCCCGGTGGGCAACCAATTTTTTTACAAGAAGTGAAACACTTAACACATGCATTTAAATATTTTACAGAACGGGCAACCAAAAAATCTGCCGGGCAACCATAATTTCCTGCTTGGTTGCCCGGCGGGCAACCAGATTTTTTTCCTTAATTCGGACGCTGGTATTAGGTCACGTCAAATGTGTGGATGATATTATTAATTTAGACATGCAGAGTACACGCAAAACGTCAGCCCCGTGACCACAGGAGCAGCTGTAAAGAATATAGAACTCTGCATCGTACATACAAGTGGAATTAAGGAAGATACCTTTACATGCTTTACAGACATCTTGCTTGTGCTTGTTAAGGGGGGTGTGGACTCTCAGGTACAGCCTCCGTAAAACTACCGTAACTTCTTCAATATTCATTTAATCTTTATAAACGTATACAGTTTTTTGCAGAAAAGGGTTCAATGAATCCAACCATGATAATGAAATTGACCATTTTATTATGTTTTTTGACCCATTTTAGGTCAAAAAACGTGTTTTTTATAATTTCCCCCCCAAATGGTCAATTTCATTATCATGGTTGGATTCATTGAACCCTTTTCTGCAAAAAACTGTATACGTTATAAAGAGTAAATGAATATTGAAGAATTTACGGCAGTTTTACGGAGGCTGTACCTGAGAGTCCACACGCCCCTTAATAAGATGAGCAAGAATTCCTCGGCAAATGTCTCTTGCCCTCTTGATATGATTCTGCACATTAATAAGTACTTTAAGTGTAATTCTTCTTTATCTAGTTCTTTTATTTCTGCAAAGAATGTAAAAGTCCCTTCCTTAATTCCACTTGTAAGTACGATGCAGAGTTATTACTTCTTTGCAGCTGCTCTTGTGGTCACGGGGCTGACATTCTTCCGTGTACTTTGCGTGTATAAATGAATAATATCCTTCGCACTTTAGACTTGATATCATACATATCTCACAGATTACACTGAGGTTGTGATATATTATACTTCTTTCAAGAAGTCAACAACTAATATAGGTAGCCATTGATGTCATTTGGAATTTGAAGTATTGTAGCAACAGAGAATAATAGAAATGACTATGTGAGGGTCAAAAACAAATATCTAGCCATTTAATTTCTGAGTTTATTCTATTTTTGGCTGATATATGACTTTTTCTAGAATTTAGCAACTCTAGGCGACCGTTTTAGGTAGCCATTTTAACCGTCATCTTAAATGTGATGTTCAGTAGCAAAATAAAAATCCAGAAACTAATTTGTAATGTTCCTATACATATTAAATATTTTTTATGTAAGCTTTCATCTTATATTTTAGCCGATATGACTTTTCTCAATTTGACCACTTTTGGCGGCCATTTGGTCCACCATTTTGTCCTCCATCTTGAATGTGAATTTGACTTTCAGCAGCTCGAGAATTACCCCCTGCATCGCGCATCGAATACGAGTTATTCCGTCAAAAACAATCGGGTTCCAAAGTGTCGGCAATAACCCTTTCATCTTCAAACACCTAAAAGTGAGATTCCTTGAATGTAATGTACCTTAACAACATCAAAATGCTAGAAATTAAATTGCAATGGTCAAAAACATATATCTAGTCATGGTACAATAAGCTTTTGTCTTATATTGTAGCCGATAAATGTAAATATTCTCAATCTGACCACTTTTGCGGGCAATTTTGGCAGCCATTTTGTCTGCCATCTTGAATTTGATGTACAATAGCAAAATAAAAATGCTGGGAACGAATTTGCAATGGTCAATAACATATATCTAGTCATTTTATGTATGCTTTTGTCTTTCTCAATTTAACCACTTTTGCAGGCACTTTTGCGGGCACTTTTGGCTGCCATTTTGTCTGCCATCTTGAAATTGATGTACAGTAGCAATTTAAAAATGCTGGGAATACATTTTGCAATGGTCAATAACATATATCTAGTCATTTTAAAAGTATGTGCATCTTTTTTAGCCGACATATATGAATGTTCTCAATTTGACGTCGTCCGCCATTGATGTACATTAACAACATAAACATGCTGCACATAAATTTGAAATGGTCAAACACATACATCTAGTCATTCTATTTATGCATTTACTTGGATATCTGTCAAGCATCGGGTTTTTGTCCTTGATAACATCCCTAATGTGTTTAAGGACCCTAAAAGGCACCAAAAATGGGTTGGTTGATTACTTGGGGGGGGGGGGGGGGGGGGGGGGGGGGGGGGTCCTCCGACTAAAAGTAATTATAAAGAGAATATAAAAGCAACAATTGCAAACAGAAGGTTCATCAATATCAAAATATCAATTGTCACGAGTTACAACGACAGAGCTTAGATTGTCTTGCTGTCGAATATATCCTGCATCTTCTCTCGAATTCCTTAACGATTCGTAGATTAAGGCGTTGTGTGATACGACACAAAGTAACCCCCAAAGTTCTTAAGGGCTTTCACCTCTCAATGAACAACTGCAATGTATGCAATGTATCCGGTCTCGATCGGCGTCTCCTTACCTGATTTCAAAAAAGTATCACATACTTAACTGAATGTGACTCTACTCGTAGAAATGTCAACTCATCATACACCCCGCTATCCGGAAAAGATAACATTCGGCACTTAACCATGTTAACTGTTTTAGCTTTACACAATTCAGATAATTCAACCCATATTTCTATTATAGACATAGTATACATGTATGTATTATATATATGGCGGATACAATAATACTTGACTGAAATGGTAATCGGAGCTTGATTCCGACGCGGATAAAGCGCTTTACACTATAAAGGTTGAGTCGAAACCTGATCGAATGATAGAAGAGGTGAACTGTAAGCTCCAACAAATCTGCTGCTGGTTGTTCATTCAAGTATTACTATATCGAGGATATGCCATGATTCCCCCTCTTTGGAGCTCTGTTCAAACGATCGAATGAAACTATATTATCTAGAATGCCAAATCGTCGGACCACTACTCTTATGGGGGAAAGGTCTGCAACCAAGTGAACGTATAACACTTACCCAGTAGACGTGCCATTACATACGTTTGCTTTTGTGAGCAGTTCTTTTTTTCCATAAACTCTAACACAGCTTTCCCCAGCTTTCTGGGGAAAGCTGTGCGTTACATTCATACACACCCCTCTCCCCAGTAAAGCTGATGGGGAAAGCTGTGATAAAGTATATGGAAACGACCCCTATACTCGATACATTTACCGAGCGACTGTATCGGGGCTCGATACGTTTTGAGCTCGATATTTTTTTTAAAAGTTGAGGCACGATAAAATAGACGTTGGGGCTCGATAGCGAACGCGATATCGGGGCAGTATACCAGTAGTCACTAATACCCCGAGGCATTTTAATCAAATGCACCAGGAAAACATGGTCTGTATCCTTGAAATCAACACGATTGTGATAAGAAATCCAGATTACTATGACAGGTATTATAGCGATGATAACCTTTAAAGTGTGCATAATGTGTATTGTTAGATCTGTACGGTCACAATTTACCAGAGGGAATTGTACTTGTCTAGTTTCGATTTTGGTATACAAAGCCGCACGCAACTTTCGGAATTTGAGTGGTAATATCCTTATCACGTCTTGGTATGTCATAAACATTTGTTTGTGTGTTATGTCAGGTATAACAATCCGTTACAACATTTATCGTTTAGCAAGTGTAAAAACTGCAATTTCATTGGTTAACACGTATAAAATCTGATCTACATGTATATCGTGTTAACATGACAGTGGCGTATCCAGGGGGGGGGGGGGGGGGGGGGGGGGGGGGGCCACCCCCATTGATGCGTTATACCCACATATATTTATAAATATATGGTGCTCCATTACTTTATTAACCCCTACCTCTCAAACCACATTAACCCCCTACAACCACGCCCCCCCCCCCCCCCCCCCCCCCCCCCCACCACCAAGACAGGATGCTGTGTTTATTACAAACATAAGGGTACTGATACAATTAGAATGTAAACAGAGGGCATCAATACAGAAAGGGAAATGAAGAAGAAAACAAATATATATAGTATCGCTGGGAAATAATGTGAATTTGTCAGAGTATTTTCAGATTAAAAGTATACAACTACTTGACACTTCTAAAACCGAGTGAAATTTGAGTAATGTAGATGATCGGGTCCTCTTTAATGTGATTTACTAAAAGGATAGCAAAAGATGACAGTAAGAAAACAACAGGCGTGGAGGCATATCTATGGAAAACACTCTGATATTCTATAACATTGAAATGGATATAATGTGCTTTCGTATAAAGTGACGTGTTTCACACAACCGCTTGCATACAACTACATATTTGGTTATTTTCCATATTTAAGATTCCAATTTCAATGCGTATTGTAGGTACCTTATATCTCCATTATAACTCACGCACTATGAATAATGACGTCACGAAGTGATTCTAAAACATTACGTTACTTCGCTTGACTAACAGATAGTTTGCATTGATCACGATATGTAATATACTTTATTTAGACAACTGGGTGTTCCCGTTTTTTCACGCGTCACATTTTCCCGTTTATCCTTCTTAAAGCTACTAGATTACAAGTGAGTACCCACATCGTATTAATGCAAAGTGTCTCCTTGTCAAGCAGATATGAAACGTGTCAATTGCGTGTAAAGGCATTATTGACTGTAGTCATTGACATGCTAGTTTATCCATTTCTTTTCCGTTTCCATTGCGATATTTTTTTAAATTTTAAAACGTGATAATATTGAAGGCAAGTAAAGCTGTCAGTGCAGTGGTTGTGATAAAAATTAGTATTTCAGTATTGTACACAATTCACAAGACGCTCAAGAAGACACCTTTGGATCGGCATGCTGATTAATCACCGTGACCTTTAATTAGCAAGTGTTTTACGGGTTAAGTAGAGGAATAATTCGCTCTCGTGGGAATCTCACAACAACTCAATTGCCGAATCTATACCATTACCTGAAACTTGAAATAAGTCGGATAAACCGGGTTGGTCATAATAATATTGATTAAATTACTAAAATCAACCTTTCGCAACGTTAATTAATTACTGCATGTTCTTTCTTTGTGTTTGTAAGGTGACTAGCACGGCTACGGTGACAGGCAGAGATTTGCGTCAAAATAGCCGAGGATGTATTTAATGAAGAAAAGATGATTTGCCAAGTTTGATTTTTTTTTTCGCTCAAAAGGGCGTTTTTGATTCACGGAAGTATCATGTTATTGAAAAATCCGTTGACTTACTACAGAAGACATTGCCAAATGTCCAAACATTGCCAAATATCAGGAAATATATAGGCCTACTGTTGTACATACAAAGAATTATCTTCCAAATCAATATATGCTAATTTGAACGCCTAAACATCAAAGTATAACACAAATATTTGTTTCCAAACCTGATTGTTGATGGATGGTATTTTCACTGGGAATGTTAGTATTTTCTAAAATCACTATTTTACCAGACATTGTGAATATCTACAGAATATACTATATGTTCAATGTGTACAAACAAGGTGTTATATAAAAGTATAGACAATTCCTTTGTGGGCTTGTCCCAATTAGGGGTTTCTAGACTGATAAACAGCCTTTTTGAAAATTTACCTGAAATAACAATTTAATTTTCTTTTTTTCAAAAAGCAAACACTGAATTTGAAGAAAGAAAAAAAACGATTAAATGTAGGTAATATAATAAGCAAATAAATCAATTTCAATAGTTCGACGGTCATAGCACTTTCCCTTCTTGTTGTCATGGCCATATAGATAGCAATTTTCCTTCTTGTCTATAGAAATTCCAGAATTTGAAAATTTAGGGCATTTTCAAAAAATATAGAAAAATATTAGACATTTCAGTAAAAACCTATCTTTGCTGTGGTCTCAGTATTAAAAGTATAGATATAATTGATTTATTTAGCTGTTTTTCAGCAATGCGGTGTAGTACTCGAGCTAGCTGCACTGGCAACCTTACATGCCCGCGTTACATGAACTAATTTGTTGAATCGCTATTGTGTCAATTTGACATTTGAAACACATTATTATCATGCTATAAACTAAAGAGGCCATTGTTGGAAATGTGCACTTTTGGCCCCATATTCTGGACTGTACTAGTATCGTCAGCTACTGGAACACCCAGACTAGTTCGGAACAGGTACAAAGTCAGTGTTCAAGTATCGGACGATTACTGGCACATATAAAATGTTCCAGTATCGAACGATACTGGAACACGATTATGTACAAGTATTGTTCAATACTGAGACAAATCACTCCTGTTAGCATGTGTACCGGTATATCGACCGATACAGAACAGAAAAATCGTACCAGTATCAAGCGATACTGGCAAATGATATGTTACAGTATTGCTTACTTAAGGCGTCCCGAAGGGACGGACTTCTGTGATGGCCTTCCATACTGGTCTTTCAAGCATGCAGTTTTTCATGTCCTGCCTAGTAAGTCCTGTATCCTCTGATAAAAGCTTGATGTAATTCTTTCGTGGTGGTCCTCTAGCCTTGTGTCCATGCTTGGGTTGCCACAGGAGAACTTTGGAGACTGCTTCCTCATCCCTTCTGGCACAGTGGCCGGCAAATTTTAATCTCCTCCGTCTTAGCCTCTCTGATATTGGTAGCAGGTTCCCATATAGATCTTTGTTGGTGGTGTGAGATTGCCATGATACATTAAGTGCTTTTCTTAAGAGGCGAGTGTAGCAACCATCCAGCGCTTTTCTCATTTTAGCTGTTAGTGTCCAAGTCTCGGCTCCATAGGTCAAAACAGATTCAACAGTGGTGGTAAACAGCTTAATTTTCAGGTTTCTTGGGAGTTTACTGTTCCATATTTTTGTCATGCTGTTACAGGCTTTCCAAGCTTGAGCCTTTCTTATGTTGAAATCTTGTTCACTACTAGCAATCCAGGCACCAAGGTATTTGAAGTCTTGGACAATTTCAAGATCATTACCATCCAGTGTTTTAATTGGTGTTGGAGCTTCTTTGTACAGCATTGCCTTTGTTTTTTTGGCGTTCATCCCAAGACCAACTGTAAGCGCAGCTGCTTCCACCAGATGCAGTAGTTCCTCTGCATCCCGTAGATTGTCAGCAAGGAGAGCAATGTCGTCTGCGAAGTCGAGGTCTGTAATTGTCTGCGGCCCTATTCTTCTATCATACAGTACTAATACAGTTAATACAGTTACAGTATTAAACGATACTGGTAGACCAGTATCTTGAAAAGTACACTTTTCCCATTGTTTACTTAATTCTTCTCATACCGTGATTGTAATGTATTTTGTTTTATAAAGGAAAAACAGTACAAGATCAAGGGACATGGTTTCAGGTGAACCAAAACGGTGATTCAAGTATATTTAATTCGATGGGGTATGTTAAGAAGAATATAATGCAAAAATAATTTCTGTAAATATTGTCCAAGGTAAAAGATATACATAAAATCAATCAAATTGCCATTTTTTTAGTGTGGGATAAACTGTATACGGATGACGCGTACAACGTAGCAGGTGTTACTTCCAACTCGGTATCGGTCCGGGTATCGGTCGATAGGTCTGCACAAACAAAAGTCATGAGTGGATGCTTACGCTACTGACCTATTAAGGTTTTGTGTGCGAGCCTGGGTAACACCTATGACGTATTACAGGGTAGTAACCTGCCATTATCAATGTATATGATACAAATTATGCATGCTTAAAAACTCTATATTTTGTTTCCGTTGCAATATTAAAGTGTACTTCTTTTGTTGTTTTACAATATCCTCCATCAAATCAAAAAAACTGTTATCATCATTTTGGTTAACCTAAAGCTATTTCCGCAACACACAAATTGTGCATCCGACAATTTACTGCTCGTGCGCTCCCTGCAGATACACAATTACAGCGATAACAATGAACTCAACCTACGTCAGAAATATTAACGACGCATACAGTTTATCTATTCACACAATTATGAACTGAAGTTATTAATACAATCCGCGTTTTCCAAGGGCAATTCTATAAACAGTTATTTTTCCCTGACAAAAGAAGAGCTGCAAAAAGGAAATGAATACACAGAGTGCTATAATATGACCATTCCAGAAGCCTTATTACATTAAGATGAATACACACATGTGTATTCATAAGAATAAGAATCTCACAAGCATGTCCTTGTATAATGATGGGTCATTTAACTTGTTTCTATTACTACTACCAAAACGCTGCTAGGGTGTCCTCTGCATTAAAGTGCTAACAGCATAACAATTAACATGACAAAACATAGTGTGCATAACGAGATATAGTCCAATAAACATGCCAGGAATCAATTTTAAAAAAAAAACGAATTTTGCTACTTAAATTTGAATTTCGACAGGGAAAACATTGAGCAATTATGACATGCTGATTATCATTGTTTTGTTGAATCTAGACAAACCTGAAAATAAAATGTTTCGACTTAACTCTCATTTTGTGACTACAGGTCTGACAGGTTTTTTTTATTGATTCCTGGCATGTTTATTGGACTATGGGCCGAGTGCACCAATGACGGGTAACTTAATAGGGAGGTAAGCTACCTCCCTAGTAGTTATGCTCTAACTGTAGCATAACGTACTAACGATGTAATTCTTAGAGCATAACTGACGAGTAACACCAGCATAGCCACTAGCGAGGTAAATATCCACATTAATCAGCATCGTCCCCTTACAAAATTAATCGGCGCATATGCCAAGTGTTAACCTATAGTAATACTGTAAAATACTGACGTGAGTGATCCTCCGTAATATTTAAAACGTGTCGTCACTCGCTAGGTCATAGGTGAGTGTACATAATTAACATAAATAATCACGTTGAGTCGGCTTGCGTTCCGAACAAAAAATGACGGTATTTCTTTGGCCAAAAATTTAGAATTTGTTCAACGCTTTTTCAAAAATAAGGACTATCAAGACATTACAAACATATTTTGGGCGAGGGGCACACACAAATATTGCACCAAAAAGCACAATTTTAATGACAAACACAAGCACCCGATGAAAACAATTATATACAATTATAACACATCTCGTAACACAAATACTTCTGTGGTGTGGACACCTAGTTCTTCGCTCAATATCCGCGGGACCACGGTTCGATTCCCAGAACACGCACGGCACGATATATTTTTTTATTTCGTTCTAGTTCTACCCTTCCACTCACAATAATGTTGAAACTTGGCTATTAATTAATAAAAACAATAATTATTTTATTTTATTTAGTCATTATTTGAGATCCTTGGACAATTAGTACATTTTGGTCAAAATATGACCCAAAATCGGTGCGATTAGTGTTTGAATGGGCAAAAGGAGTTGATCTAAATTTTGACTAAAAAAGTCACCAAATTGCATGAATGGATTTTCAAAAATATAAAAACCTTTCAGCTTATGAGGGGTCATATTCCACTTCAAATAGACACCCACTGGGCATGCAAGCTCAATTGGTCCTTCAGCATCAGCGAATCATCCCCTCCAATGTTCACAACAAATTTACGCTACTGCTCAATCGACTGACTTGTGGCATAAAACGTTATGCTCCAACTTACTCTTGGGTCCGGTCAGGTATAACATTTAGCGTAAATTACCCGTCAGTTACTAGCCTAGTAGCTTACCCCGCATTGGCGCTCTCAAAATTTTGGGTTACGCCTCAGTTACTAGCGAGGTAGCGCTATTCTTCAGCTACCCGTCATTGGTGCACTCGGCCGTATATCTCGTTATGCACACTGGCAACTTAACACTCATTTTGTGGTAACAGGTCTCATATATTGTTCTTGTTTTGTCACGTTTACCGCACAATTCGATGGGCGTAATATTAGGTTAGAAACCTGCCAGATGACGGTTGAATGAAAAGAGTAACTCAAGTAAACAAAGTAACGTAATATCCATGTATGTATCCCGTTCTCTCCTCCTGAAGGTGAAATGTAACAGTATATTACTATTGTGACGCTAATTTTATTCCACTTCATATATCTCTTTAATAGGATGAACCTGTTTGTTTACATACATTAAACTAGTCTGGTTCTTGGGTTTAGCGGTTTTCGAGTTGGGCGATTTTAGAATTTGAGCAAAACCTCACTAGGTCCTTTAGTGTTATAGTCTCAGAGTTGTATTGTAATTATTTACAAAGGGGACTATGATGCCATTTTGGATACACACAATGCGTACCAACGTAACCCCAACCCATCCCCTTCCCGAACCCCACTCCACTCTCCAATTACAACCGAACGTCCCATTCCCTCTCTCACTCCCATATTCCCGCCCATTCCGACCACCCCCTCCCTTTCCTCTCTCCACCCTTCCCCTTTCAATCCAAACCACCTTCCCCCTAAATGACTATTTGTAAATGAAACCAGTAGATAATATATAAAAGATGATTATCAAAATTGATTACGATTTATACCTGGCGTGTTTTGTCGCGTTCTCACTGCCATGCGAGTGATCATCACTTTATACAAATGACTTGTGATCCTTCATGCCCTTTTATTGTTTGATAAATGAATCAAGTAATTGCTCCAACTTATATACTTATAATATATTTAAATTATGTTATAGCCTGATGGTGAGTGTGGCGACCTACCACTCAATTGGATGTATGATCATGACAATTTAGACAAATTAGTTAAATTACAAAAATGGGCAGTAAGAACTGTTTCTAAGAGTCATTACCGAAGTCATACCGGACCTTTATTTGCCAAAAATAATTTTCTCACTGTAACTGATATGCACACACTTGAACTTGGGGTCTTTATGTACACATTTTCAATAAATGAACTCCCCACGTCATTTAAAAATTACTTCAAAAAACGCTCTGATGTTCACGACTATCCAACAAGACAAGTTAATGATTTTAATTTGACAAACAATAAGAAATCATTTTCCGACCATGCTATTCGAACGCGTGGTCCCATTCTTTGGAATTCACTTTCAAAATTAATAAAAGAATCAACATCTGTGAACCATTTTCGAAACAAACTTAAGAAAAACATCATCCAAAAATATGAATAATTCGCTTTTTGAGCTCGTCCTTGTTTGTCTTGTCTTGTTTAAGTCGCTGTCAGATTTTGTTTTATTCATGTATATATTAAATATGTAACATGTACTGTATTGTATTGTATAGGGGTAGGCTATTTACAGGCCTTATTGGCTTTTCAGCCTACTCCTCCATAAGCTTTTGTTGTGTTTAAGTTTTACATTGTTGATGTAGTGTTGTTTTATGGAAATAAATTTGATTTGATTTTGATTTGACGTACAGATTTGATTCTATTTGACATATAAAATGTTCTTTCTGCATGAATAATTCATAATCCATAATTCGTATGTCTATTAATTCTTACAACTAATTATATGTTATTTATAAGGTTTTACAGTATAAGCTTGTAAGTTAATCTATTCAACCGCAATGATATATTCTAGAACATGAATATATTATACATCATTTTAGAAATGTTTCAAGACAACTGGGTTTTCCTAAGGTTACCGTCTCTTTTGGTAGGGTGCGTATCAATGTTATGCAAATAAAGGGTTGAACAAAAGAAAGTATACCACTTTGTTTATTTTATTTTGAGTAACATTCAATTTTGTTTTGACCAAACAGGCTAGATAGGCATTTAGATGAATCTTTTAGGCATCATTTGATACAAAATTTGCCCCCTAACAACAAAGATAAACCATGATTAGCACCATTTAAAGAAAAATATCCCATTTTCAAAAGTCGCATTTCCAATACACAGCACGAGAAAAAAAAGACCAATTGTTAACACACACAAGAAGCACAATGTCGTAAGACCCAACGCATTTTGCACCGTGCGATCGATAGCCCCGTCAATCCTTGCTAATACACACACCCCGAGAGACCCCAATTGGTCCTTTCTTCTCGTGCTGTGTATTGGAAATGCGACTTTTGAAAATGGGATATTTTTCTTTAAATGGTGCTAATCATGGTTTATCTTTGTTGTTAGGGGGCAAATTTGGTACCAAATTATGCCTAACAGATTCATCTAAATGCCTATCTAGCCTGTTTGGTCAAGACAAAATTGAATGTTACTCAAAATGACGTAAACAAAGTGGTATACCTTCTTTTGTTGAACCCTTTATGTGCCTTGTGTGTGACCCCCTCTGATAAGTGGAAGCATATAAAATAGCGCCCTCGCTTGTTTTGGGGTTACATAGCAACTATCATCATGGCTGTCTGTGTGCACAGAGCCTCCCTGGTTCTCTTTCCCACCCACTGCCTCCCTATTGGTATTTGTCATTACTCAGCCTCTCTATAGGCTTTCCCATCATTGCTCTATTCTTTCCTTGGGAAAGTAGCTGTATCTGACGATCGGTAACCGTGAGGTCTTTCTCACGTAAGTGGGCGATCGGGTCAGCGTTGGGTCCTTCTCTTAGGCCCCATCACGCTTCCACTTCAGTCTGGTCTTTGGGACAATCAGTCTGTCTGTCGCCATTACATTGTCTCAGCTGATCTGGACTGGGGGTTGGAGCAGCTACTTCCCCCGTTCCGGCAAATCGGTTTCCTTGTATGCTTGTCTCCCGCGTTTAGTGGGGGAGAGTCCCTGCTTCGGGTGGATTGGTGGGAGCCCCCTGGGCTTCATATTAGTGGTCCGTATTAGTGCAGTTCAATAACTCCTACATAAACATATTAAATTATCTCTTTAATTTGAGACATTGCACGTTAGGTTTGGTTGAAAAGCAAAATGCGAACATGAAAATCGTACTTAACCTTACATTTGGGATTGTAACTTCCTCTATAATCAACCATTCTTAGCGTGCAATATCTCACATTAAAGAAGAAACACTTCACAACAGCTTTATAATTTAATAAGTTTATGTAGTAGATATACTTTTAGAGGTATCAGCACATTGTATTACCTTGTCAGTTACTAATTTTGTTGACTATATATTAAACATACATATACACTTGATGATATCGTTTCATGTCGAGTGCGCGTAAGAGCCAGCCTGCCATTCATAAAAAAATACATAAATCTGACATTTGATATCGTAACCTAATTGCAATACGGCAGTATAATTATCCATCCCTGTCTTATTGTTAAATAGCCTCTCCTATCCAATTTAGACGTAACCAGGGGGTGTATATACAAAGCATTGACAGAGTTGATCAGGTACCTATCTAGCAATGTGAATGACCTCGTATCACTATCTCGAAGATTCACTGGTAACGTATAACCATGATTACATTTGTTACGAAGTGCAAACATTATATCGCATATCGGATTTTGTTTTTTATTAATCATAGTGATGAAAATCGTGAAGATTGAATATTAGACTTTTGGCAATTACATTCTGAATTTGATAAACAAGCGCTATGCTATTAACATATCAATGTATAATTTCAAGGATGATATATAGATGTAAACGTATACACATTGCTGTACATTTAAATAAGGGACCAATCAGTACTAGATATTCGGGGCTAGAATAAGGTAGATGTGTACAAATCCAGGACACTTACAAATTAACTTAAGACACAAGCAATTATACTGTAAGTACAAATCTGATGATGGCTACAATTCCAACACTTAAACGTTTTACTGACCACCCGATAAGACCACGAAAACAATAAACCCTGATCTACGGGTAAACGGACCTTTCAGGTTGGGTCGGTCGGTAGGTCGGGCCTTTTTTATTTTTCCAATTTTTTCCCCTTCAAAATGAACGTAAACAAGTAATAAAATCTCGAGAAATATTGCTTTAATTTGCCTTTTTTTTATTTGAGGCGGTATTCATTTGCACGTGATTTTCTTGTTCCTTCATCAATTTCAAAAAAAATGGGCGTCGGGCCCGAAGAACAGGATTTCTTGTTTTCGTCGCCAAAACACTTTCGACGCGGCTATGGGCTTTACCATGTATGAATCAGATTTGTCATAAACCTTTGCCAAATTTCAAGGTCTATCTCAAGAATTGCTGAACCAATACTAGTCTTGTTTGTACTTATTTCAATACATTTCTCATGGTGATTTCCAATATGGTAATGAAATTCAATAATTTTGACATTTTTGAAACATTTTGTGACATTTTGAAATGTCGTCTGCAGACGCCTGTCACATGGAAAGTGCAAAGACATACATTTTGTCTAGATAATCATAATTTATTTTGTTGTTTTTGACACCGTGTAGAGCTATTCGGAAAGCTATTTCTTATTGCACTAGATATTATCTCTAGCAAAAACAAACGTCTTTATCCAACGCAATTAAATGCTGTGAGGTTAGAACAACTGGGAATTAGGATCATTCTAACACAAATATTGACTTTGTATTTGATTCCAAGAGGACAAAGTATCACTGTCCTAACGTTTCATATGTCTCTTACAAGTCAGTCAAAAGATTGTACGTGCTGGAAGGAATACAAACATTTAATATTATTCTTGTTGCTCTTTCTATGAAACTAAAGGAATAGGGTTTTTTTTACGGCTTGGTATTAAATCAATAGTGTACATTTCCACCTACCAGCGACTACTGAAATCTGAAATATATTTGTATGTCTATATTAACCAATCAGGTAGAGGGAGAAAATGTAATCGAGACAAGCTGTCAGTCATCGAAGAGTATTGTCGATCGGGAATTACCAACAGTGTTCTATATAATGCTATTGATGGACTTCGGATGTATGATCGATAGAGTTAACGTAATCATTGCGATCATAATCGCTCCACCTTCCACAAAATATCGCGGAAATGGGTCTAAGATGGGATCTTAAAATCAATGTAACGTCGCTTTCCGTCAGCAAATATTTATTTCCGTTGGTCAAAATATGTATAATATGTTATATTTTCATTACTTGCCTTCTTCCCACAATATTCCTACAATGAGGGGTTCTACAGTCAACAGGAATCAAGTGTCCAGTAAATTTACTTGGTCAAATTTTCTCTTTACACCTGACTGGTAAGTGGATTTGCAAAACACTGAAAAAAACCCACCAAGAACTACCGGAAAATGAGTATTTCCAAAAGTCAACACATTAAACGAAACGTTTCCCTAAAGACGAGAGAAACACATTTTTAATCAAGCACAGTATTTGTTTTCTATACATAACTGAAAAAAAAACCCAAGTGTTACCGGAAAATGAGTATTTCAAAAAGTCAACACATTAAATAAATCGTTTCCCTAAAGACCAGAGAAACCAGTTTTTAATTAAGCACAGTATTTGTTTTCTTTACATACGTAAGTGGCACGTGGCACTTATTGATTACTCATGTATACTGCTGAATAGTATTGGCAAATTCAAAATATGATTCTGTCGAGTTTATCGAACTCTAGCTGCAGTGAGAGATGGGGTTTTGGATCCGTTACAAAAATGAAATGTTCCCTACAGCAAAACGATTTCAGCTTTACACCAGCGCAAATAGCATGTCTTGTCCATATTTGGTGTCGATATTATATCTTATTTTCTTGAGGGGATGAGCAAGGAGAAATTTGAAATTGAGTTCCAAGTATGCTAAATGTAAGCCTTGAAGCGTTGTGAACTACCAGACGCGCACTGCCGTCACCATGCCGTACAAACACACCACTGTACATGTTGTCATCGGCAGCTGATTATCAAACTTTAACCCCCTAAGCACTACCTGCATGTAAACCATTTCTGATTGGTTTAATCAAGTGATATACTTATTTGAATGACCAAATATAACACGACATGGAATCACGAATTGGTCAAATTAACGGTCAATCCATCTTTATAACCAATCAATCAGAAGTTCCAAGTTAGATAATGCATGGTACGGCTTCTAGCATTTTGTATTCCCTACAGTGTTCTAACGGAACAGTGGACAGTAAATAGTTAACGCTCACTAATGGTGTGAACAAAGCTTGTTGGAAAGTAGATTGAAATACAAATTACATAGGTGACAAAAGTTCTTGTCCAGATGCGATATTTATCTTATGATCAAGTTTGATTCGTTAGACTTATCATTGAAAAAAATAGCATCGAAAGCCTTCCTTCGAAACCTGACTACTTCAAATGATGTAGGACATTTCTGCCGGTGAAGTATTTGATTCAGGTACCAGATAGGTCGTGGCAGGCTTAAGATTGAACCTGTTAACTGGATGACTATACAGTGCACATACAATGGCTGATTTGTTTTGGAATGTCAACAGTTGTTTTGACGTAAAGTTAACAATCCTAATTGCAGTATCTTTGATTCAAATAACATCAGCAGTTAGCGACATATTTACAATTTGTTTGCACAATATCTAATGATTTTAGGTCGATTTATTCCTTGCTTGGCAATTAATTGAACAAGTGTTGTGTTACAAGCTGTCGCATGCATATTTTGTATATCTATACACACAGGTAACACACATTGGCAATTTCATGTAATTATTATGATACATCTGCTCCGTATTCGGGTTTAGTATTGCCGTCCAAAGTACGGTGTCTACATTTCGTTCTTGTGTGGTAATCAAGTTGTAAAGAACAACCGATAATTATAAACATGTGTGTAGCGGACAATATCTCGATAACATTTTTTTCAAATACATTTTTTTTCAGGAGAGGATATCTTTTAGGAAACAAGTTTGCGAGTGTATCATCTTAAGCTGTTCCAATTATGTCTGTCTGAAAAAGAGAAGATATCATCTACAATTCGGATTGCTAATAATTCGCCAACATTATGCTTTAAGATGGGCAGTGCTTAATGGTGAAAAGCAGTACACGGTCAGTCACCCATTGACACTCCAGGACAAAATACTTCTGCACTGGCACGATAACCTGTCTTTTATATTAATCGATGACTCCCTGAAGTTAATAACGCGTGGGTAAAATAATTGTGGCCATGTAAAAAGTGCAAGCTGTTAGAACATGTCAACAGAATTTCACAGCATCTCAGGCCAAAGAAAAGTTTGTCTCTAAGCTTGCGAAGACTTCAATATTTTTTTTTTGTGTGTCAATTTTCTACTCTTTTATTTGCAACCGTTGACACTTTCTGATATTGTTTTATTCTTATTTGTGAAATGAATATTGCGATGTAGTTGTGTAAAGAACAATTGTGCACCGTTTTTCGAAGAAATGCGTCATGTAACCGTTTGAGATAAGGAAAATGTGCCAATATTTTTAATAAATAAATAAATTAAAAAAATGTAGGGAAAAAAATATATATAAACATTTCCTGCATTTCAGACGCGGTATTTTTTGGCATTTGAAAACCAATACGCGCGCAAGCTTTGAGACAAACCTATTTTTTTGTTTGGCCTAAAGGGTTTTAAAATTTCAATAATATTATCCAGATTTTGAGTTCAATCTGAGCAATACTAATAATACACTTAAGTACGACCATACATTAATTTTTTTTTTTATTGAATCTGTGTCTTATATATACAAACGATGTATGGGATAATTGACTACCATGGAATGGAATTAAATATTTAATGTATTTGAAAATACATTTTTGAAATGTTATCGAGATATAGGCTACATGTTGATATTGATCAACATAACCGCTTTTCGCATTTTATTTGAACGTATTTATACCGTTTCAAAGTGCTTTTGAAATACTTACCAACGCTTACGACTGCCCTTCCATCCACTCATATGCATACAGCTCCTCATTTTACACCATTCAAACGAAATATCAGCACCGAAATCTCAATGTCATGCATTTATAATGAAAAAAGTACTGTTTGTATGCATGTTGAGGATGCCACTTGCTCTTTTACATCATGCACACAAATGAACCCACCAGATTACAAGACTATATACCCGTGCGAAGCTGGCTCTGATGGTAATTTGTTATTATTTATTTCTGAATAACAGAAATAAAATGCACCGATTTATTGTGGAGTGCATGAAGGCAATCATCCGTATCTTGAGGACAGCTATCATACAGGCTAACTACGTTCTAATTGTGAAAGTAAACCATCTTCGAGGATGCCACTGACCCTAGCACTTTATGATTTGAGGAATAGAATGTTTATTTCCAGATAATATATACTTATGTTTTGAGGGTCAAAGATCCCTATAAAACTATTCTTGCAGTGACCACCTGTGTCCGTAGCATACGAGTATGCAAATTAGTGCCGCCATTACCGAAAATCATTACTATCGTATATATCTGTCAAAATTCCGAAAAAATGAGTTACTTTTTTTTACCCTTCTGAGGTCAAAAGGTCAAATATATTATAACAAAAAAAACAATAATTTCAATATTTATAAACAATTATGCGAAAGCAAGTTGTTTTTCTTTTAACTTGTAACCAATTTAGTTGTCTGCGTTCTTTTTCAAGTAGACCAAAATAAACACAATTTTTTTCATATATGTAACCTTTAATTATGTATCAAAATAGTGTTTATAATGGCTTGTCTTAACATATTTATGATGAAAATACGATATTGGGGTATTTCTGGTAAAAAAAAGTGATGTTTGGTACAAAAATCGATTTTACACGGCCGACACCGCAAAATTCAGACAAGACTGACCCCATCAGATGCTTGACCTCTCTCGGTCCATTAACAGTCCCGTAGCTGTTAGATAGGGAGCTGATAGACTAAAGCGTTCCAAGTGATATGGACTTGCATGCACCCTTCAACATTTGTTTTGAGGGTTTAATTGTTTACAACTAAATAAGGATATCTGTTTCGGCAGAGAGAGTTTATATTTAATATAGACGATGATCCAAATACGAATCAGTATTTCATATATTGTCACTTTACCTGATTACACTGAAGCTATATGATGCATATCAGTGACTGCTAATGTATAAGCCTAGTCTGCTTGGCAGGGTTTGTAATGAATTTTGAGAGTTATCAGTACAGGCAAATTACGAAACTTGTTTTATGCTTATTTTTCCTAATCGCAAAATAGTGGAAAGAAAACGAAAAGTCCATTTTTTAATGATAGTTGACGTATAATAGATATTTAATTTACATTTTCTTATATGAAAATAGTTGGAATGGTATACACTATGTTTAAAATGTAAATAGTAAACAATACTGACAGTTACAGGGTGTCCCAAAAGTAGCGCCACCATTTAAATCTTTAACAATGTATTCTGGGCGTCGACAAAGCTGGTTTATTTAGTTAGCGCGATCTTATAGAATTATTTTGATACAAAACTTGACCCCATCGATGACCATTAAACATAATTTATTTGGACCCATAAAACAGGGCTCAGCAAATATCTAACTACAGCGAAATAGGATTTATCCCTGTGAATGTTAGCAGTTTAATCAAGCGCTTTGGAATGCCAACAAATTAAAGACAGGAATTATAATAATCAAAACAAATGTAGAGCATTGACGTTTACTACTTGACAAGTTGCAAAATTAGGTGAAGTATAGTTAACGCTTTCCACGCGGCAGGCGGCTGCAGACGACATTCCAAAATTTCACAAAATGTTTCAAAAATGTCAAAATTATTGAATTCTATTACTATATTTGGAATCACCATGAGAAATGCATTGAATTAAGTACAAACATGCCTATTATTGGTTCAGTAATCCTTTAAATAGACTCTGAAAATTACGGAAAGGTTTCCGAAAATTCTGTTTTGTAATGGTAAAATTAATAGCCGCGTGGAAAGTGTTAATTAACAAACTGTGTTAATACGGCAATTGTAGATTATATGTCGAAACTGTACTAATAATAATGATAATAGCAGTGCTTATATAGCGCTGTTTCAAAAATGATCACAGCTCTTAACACAAAATATAACATAAGCAACAGTGTACCCCAGGCATCATACAAAAGTGTATGGAAATAATTATAAAGCCTAAATGTACAAACATCAGCTACTAAACAAATTATTCTTGAGATTATGCTTAAAGGTTATGATACTGTTGCTGTAATAACCGAAAAGGTAATACCCTGTCATTGCACTTAGTAAACCATGGCTGGCTTAATACTATGAACATGATGAAGAGCTTCTCTAATCTTGTCCTCAACCATGTCAACGTTTATCATCAATGTCATAAATCTTCTGAAAATAGATATTATATTTAGGAATCCCCTGGGATTGTAAGCTTTCATCTTCACCCTTTAGTTTATAAGCCAGTGGATATTGCTAGAATTCGTTTCGAAATATGACCAAAATCAATATTAATATGTTTATCAAGTATTTGTGAATTATGTTCAACACACTTCCAAAGCAACCCTATGGATTTTATTTTCGTTAGACTCTGTGTCGTTACGAATTATCAGAAGAAAATATTAGTTTGGCGATTATCATAACGTCAGCTTAATAAAATAATTGCCTAAGTCATTTTTTTAACAAATTATTTTTTTTGCCTAAGTCAGCTCTTTACCATTATGGGAGACTCCTATAATGGTTTAAGTGCCCATGTCAATATTCAACTTTAAATCGTGCTACCAAATCAAAAGGATTATTGCCTTAGTCACGCGTGTGACTATGGGCATATTTATTGTATTGCCTAAATCAAATTGTGTGACTTAGGCAGTTTGGAGACTAACTATTTAGACAGTGAAAGTGTTTTATTAGTTTAGAAAGGTGATTGTAGTGCCAGAGTCTGGATGTTAAAAAGGTAGAGTACCATATAGTGAATTTCTAAGAACTTTTATATTGTGAGAATGAGCATAGTCACATTGTCAGGGTCCAAGGCTATAATACGCAACACTATACGCAATGCGACAATACGCAACACTATACGCAATGCGACAATACGCAACACTATACGCAATGCGACAATACGCAACACTATACGCAATGCGACAATACGCGGGCGTCGTGGCGACGGAACCATGCGGGAGAGAGCAAAACAAAACAAACAGAAAAGGGAGAAGATAGGACGCTGGAAAACGGGACGGAAGGGCGGATGCCCTGAAGGCCAGGACGGCAGGCCGGAAAACCTAATAGCGTATTTGCCAAAACTAGTGGAATGTCTAAACGGTGAGGCTTTTGATATTTATGCTCAGTTGAATACTGACGAGAAAGTTATTCTGCGCTGAAAATTGCGTTGTGTGAAAGATTTCGGGTAGACAGAAAAAATGTCGGCAAACAGCGGCCGAATAAAATAAGGCCAGCGAAATGTGGAAAGCGCTCCACAACAAACGCAGGTGTTTTCGTGAATACAAGTCGTGCTGATTTTTATGTTGATACAAGAGAAATTGTGGTGATTAGTCAGGCAAATGCCAGGAATTGTTATAGAATGACGAAAGGTCGGGAAGCTAATAAAAAACTGATGGATGATGATAGGTATGTTACTTTATGTAATGGGTTTTAGATTGTACATGAAGAAGATCCTAAAACCGGGAGAATTGATGGTAAGGATATTGTTGATGTTGTTAATGAAGAATATTTGTGTAGTGTGTTATCGGAGAGTGTGTGCTTGGAAAAGGTTGTGAGTGAAAATGTTGCCATGGATATGCAGGTGACTGTGAAAAGTCGGGAACGGTTGGTTAATGGGACAATTGGAGAGTCACCGGTAAATGTTTTGGAGGAAATGACTTGTGTGAATGACTTTGGAATAATTTACGGTGATGTTGATGCAAGTGGGAAACAGCGGGATTTGGATGTCAAGGTGCATTTTCCAGAGTCACAGTTGGATGATGTCATGGGGTGCGATCATGATGTTGCTGGGCAGGAATCTGGAAATGCGGATAAATCCGTGGTTGCTTTTAGTCATATTTCCGTGAAAGGGAAGACTGAAAGTCAAGTAAACCAAGTAGGGATTCTGGAAGATGTTGTGGATTCTGGGAATGTAAGTACGAAGTTTCATGGTTCTGAAATAGGTGCAAAGATTGACAGAGATGAAGTGGCTTGTAATGTGGTGGCAGAGAATGTCGAAGAAAGCGTAAAGACTAGGAACGAGTTGTGTGGAATTCCATTGGTGAAAGGTTGGGGTAACAAAGTTGTAGGGGACAGTGTCGTGTGGATCGGATATGGTTTGGAAAAGGCGGTGGTAAATGTAGTTCATTGGATAGGTAGTCAGATAGACAGGGGAAAACCTTCAGGACTTGATAGGTCACATAGTGTTGGTAAAAGGTTTGAGTATGTCATGGTTTCAGAGGTCAGGGTTGTCAGCGAGTCGAGATGAAGTCCAAATTAAGGCGTTGGGCTCAATGGAATAGAAGGAAAGGGGACAAGTATTTGGGCGCGTATCCGGTGCGCTTAGGATTTGGCGCGCGCATGCCATGCGACTGGAGGCGCAGAAAAAAGTTTGTAAATATATCATGTGTAATTAGTAAATGCCAAGCAGGGCGTAATAACTCGATATTCTAACCACCAAAAGCTATGGGATCTCAATTGAGTTAAACACGAGGGTTTCGATAACGAGGTTGTAATGATTATCGATTGACGCAATATTTTAGTTCAGTGAGATATTATTTTGTATATTTATGACGAATAAAATACGCTTAGGATAGACAAATGCTATCTTAAAAATAGCATTCGCCAAAAGAGGGGGGGTAGTGTCAGGGTCCAAGGCTATAATACGCAACACTATACGCAATGCGACAATACGCAACACTATACGCAATGCGACAATACGCGGGCGTCGTGGCGACGGAACCATGCGGGAGAGAGCAAAACAAAACAAACAGAAAAGGGAGAAGATAGGACGCTGGAAAACGGGACGGAAGGGCGGATGCCCTGAAGGCCAGGACGGCAGGCCGGAAAACCTAATAGATACGGCTCTGCGTGAATCTTCTGGTATCTTTGGCTAGACTATATATTATAGCTCATCCCTGTTGGATGAGGTCGGAGAACGTATAAAGATACGGCACTGCGAGGATCTGCGGTTGTCTATGGCAGGACGATAAGAAGTCTAGCTCATTCCTGTTTAAAATAAGATTGGAGAACATAAAGATACGACACTGCGAACTTCTGTAGTCTATGGCCAGTACGGAACTTTACTGCTGAAGAACTGACTTCGGTATTTTGCCGCCGATAGTGAAGACCTTCAATAAGACTCGAGCCCGCGACAACTGATCTTCTGGTGGAACATTTGATACGATAAGTGCACTTAGTCAACCAAATCAGAGATTACTGAGCGCGTGAAATGTGTTGCTTTGTTTATTCATGATTTATGTTTTATTTATATTAAATTGTTGTTTACAAAGTCGGGGTATTACAGTGAATTGTTTAATTATAAAGTCCGAGCTAACTCGGGTCGTGACACACATTGCCTATCTAAAATTGATTACGTAATACTATTGAGACATGACAACATAGCAATATTTTTTTTTGTCTTGAGTCAACATGTCATTATGCTTTAAACGATTAACAAAAGTAACAAAGTAACAAAACTAGATTTGTTTTAAATTTTCTCAAAAGTAGTAAATATGACTTAGGCAATTATTTTATAAAGCAGCTGACGATATACGAGATTGCGTACAAGTCTTCAAAGTGCAATTACGCACTGGTTTTGTAGTGCGGTCTAGGTCTCTATCATTGATACATGTAAACTAATCTTACGAATTTATACTTTAATAAACCCGGTTAATTTTGATTAAAATAGAAAAATTGTTTTGTTCGACACCTTCAAACCGCATTTAGCATATTTATGATTAAGCACCCTTACAACTGTTAATCTGTAGAGGAGAACCTCAATTTTCACTAAACGCATGTTGAATAATGTGTGCGTCTTTCGTTTGTAAATGAAAGAAGATGACATACAACCCGCCAAGGTATTACAGAACTAAGTGCTATAATTGAGTTAATGTCAAGTCTGCTGTTCATCATGTCCCTTGGAGCAAGCTTCACACAGTACTTATTTATAGTAATAGTAATACAGTACTTGTAATTTATTTCAGACGGTGAAATAGAAAGTGTTCAGAATTCTGTTGGTTAATCTTTACCAAGTTTTTTTTTTTGTAACACAGTTACCATGGAAGCATTTTTTGCAACACCCTTTTAATGTTCTGTTTAACAAATGTCGTACATGTATGCCTTTGTGTTTGATACAATCGTATATTGGCCTACTATTTCCATTGACACCAGTACCAACATTCCCCCATATGACGTTGCTATGATTCCACGTTTTAGAATCCAAACAGCGCCCTCAATTGATCGGAGATTCAACACATTGTTTTTGTCTAAAAGAAATAGCGGATTAAGGCGAATTTCCTTTGTTTAAATGTTCGCCTTTACGTCACTAGGACAGAATAAACGCTATTGTTCTCATTCTCTTTAAGGATAGTTATTATCATTAATTATATCGAATTAAATATTAGGAAATTCCCCTTAATCCACTTTAAATAAGATTATAATAATAATAATAATAATACTAATACTAATAATAATAATTATGATAATAGTAATAATATTATCCCCGGGAACAGGGGGCAGGTATCAGAATTGTTGGCTTAAATAAGCGCACGGCAATCGGTGGTATTACGTACGATTACCATCACTCATTTGACGATTTTTCAACGTTTTAGCGCAACAGACACCCTAGTTAGATGAGTGTTAAACGATGCCGGGAGTAAAGGTAATCGACCGTTTCGCGCGTTAGTTGCTCTCTAAATAGGCCATAGGGTAACGACCGCTATATGCAATGACATTCAGAATTCTGTTGGTTAATCTTTACCAAGTTTTTTTTGTTGTAACACAGTTACCATGGAAGCATTTTTTGCAACACCCTTTTAATGTTCTGTTTAACAAATGTCGTACATGTATGCCTTTGTGTTTGATACAATCGTATATTGGCCTACTATTTCCATTGACACCAGTACCAACATTCCCCCATATGACGTTGCTATGATTCCACGTTTTAGAATCCAAACAGCGCCCTCAATTGATCGGAGATTCAACACATTGTTTTTGTCTAAAAAAAATAGCGGATTAAGGCGAATTTCCTTTGTTTAAATGTTCGCCTTTACGTCACTAGGACAGAATAAACGCTATTGTTCTCATTCTCTTTAAGGATAGTTATTATCATTAATTATATCGAATTAAATATTAGGAAATTCCCCTTAATCCACTTTAAATAAGATTATAATAATAATAATAATAATAATACTAATACTAATAATAATAATTATGATAATAGTAATAATATTATCCCCGGGAACAGGGGGAAGGTATCAGAATTGTTGGCTTAAATAAGCGCACGGCAATCGGTGGTATTACGTACGATTACCATCACTCATTTGACGATTTTTCAGCGTTTTAGCGCAACAGATACCCTAGTTAGATGAGTGTTAAACGATGCCGGGAGTAAAGGTAATCGACCGTTTCGCGCGTTAGTTGCTCTCTAAATAGGCCATAGGGTAACGACCGCTATATGCAATGACATTCAGAATTCTGTTGGTTAATGTTTACCAAGTGTTTTTTTTTTGTAACACAAGTTACCATGGAAGCATTTTTTGCAACACCCTTTTAATGTTCTGTTTAACAAATGTCGTACATGTATGCCTTTGTGTTTGATACAATCGTATATTGGCCTACTATTTCCATTGACACTAGTACCAACATTCCCCATATGACGTTGCTATGTAGGGGGGGGGGGGGGGGGGGGGGGGTACCGCGCCATTTTGTCCCGAAGCAATGGTTATGACGTCATATTTTTGTCGATTTTCAGAACTCTTGTATTGGATTTACGTGCAAAAAATATGCCCTTGGCATCATACTTTCCCAGGTGTGCAGTTCATTTTAAATTTCAGATGTTCTAAAATGGATGGTTTTCTAAACAATTCGAGAAAGAAAATCGAACTGCACACCTCAGAATTGCAAAAAAAGCATAAAACAAGTCAACTTTTTTGTGCCTTTGAACATAGTGCCGGCCGGGATTGTAGAATTTAACACAGTGCATTAACCCATGACCCATGATATAAATAAATTATTTGCAATAATTTTTTCCAAGTAGCGCGGTTAGTGTAGTGGATAGATCGTCGACATGAGGAGCGAAAGGTTGTGGGTTCGAGCCCCATTAGGACCACTTTTTGTTTTATATGCTGGATTTGCTTAGCCTGCCGGTATCATCTGTATGCTTGCCCACACGGACTGCTGGAGTTTACCGTATCAGTTACGCCATTTTTTTCTCTCGAAAATGTCAAAAAGAAAAACCGTTCTTTTAAAAATAGGGATTATAATCAAATTACAAACACATTTTGTGCGAGAGCAACACACACATTTGGCAAAAATGGCACAATAAAAATCCGTTCGTTATAAATAAATAGATATGGTTAAATAATAAAACTATCACAATTACAGTCGTTGATTTCTGTGGCGTGCGTAGGTTGGCCATGTCGTTGGCAATCGGAAATCACGGGTTCGAATATTCCTTTTATTTTTCTATTTTTTAAACTTGATGGTGGATTAATGTAATATCATTGTTATGTCAATTTTTATCAATTATAAATGCCGCCCATGCGTTTATAGTTTTCTTTTTATTTATTTATCTATCATAAATGTATCCTTGATTTATTTAACCTTGTATCTAAACAATTAAAATGCGTAAACAATTATATTATTGCTCGATAAATAGAGTGATTTAACTTGAGTTCAGTTTTATTAATGATAGCAAAACTTGTTGTAAAACCATTTTACCAGTACCAGAGTGTCCAACAATTTCTCCTTCGCACACTTTGGTAATACATTCAGAGATGTCATTTTAGCTTGTTATAGCTAGGCTCAAAATAAGCAAGTTTGCGACAGGGTTTGCGACCTTTATGATTTTAGGCTGGTAACACAATCCCACAGTGCATTTCGTAAAAACAGTGTAAATTATTTTTCCACGATACGTATCACGTGATAACCACGATCGATTTCGCAAAATATCGCAAAATGGCGCGGTATCCCATCCCCCCCTAGTTGCTATGATTCCACGTTTTAGAATCCAAACAGCGCCCTCAATTGATCGGAGATTCAACACATTGTTTTTGTCTAAAAGAAATAGTGGATTAAGGCGAATTTCCTTTGTTTAAATGTCCGCCTTTACGTCACTAGGACAGAATAAACGCTATTGTTCTCATTCTCTTTAAGGATAGTTATTATCATTAATTATATCGAATTAAATATTAGGAAATTCCCCTTAATCCACTTTAAATAAGATTATAATAATAATAATAATAATAATAATAATAATAACGCTAATGATAACCATAAGGGGAAAAATTACATGAGATTAACTAACAATAACATTCATTTACATAAATTACTTAATTATGCTAATTTATTCAAATATTCACAAAATTTGCATAATTTGTACGACGGGCTGTCTTTAGTCACTGTTAGAGACAGCCCGTCGTACAAATTATGCAAATTTATTGAATATTTGAATAAATTTGCATAATTAATTAGCTCATGAATAGTAATTTACTTTGTTATTTATAACGGAATAAAGCGCATTATTGTTTATGAAAGAAATTACGTTAGGGGGAAACAGTATTTTCGACCTAACGTAATAATGAATGAATAACAAAAACCTCTTTCCCCCTAACGTACCTTTAAAGGTAATAATACTAATACTAATAATAATAATTATGATAATAGTAATAATATTATCCCCGGGAACAGGGGGCAGGTATCAGAATTGTTGGCTTAAATAAGCGCACGGCAATCGGTGGTATTACGTACGATTACCATCACTCATTTGACGATTTTTCAGCGTTTTAGCGCAACAGACACCCTAGTTAGATGAGTGTTAAACGATGCCGGGAGTAAAGGTAATCGACCGTTTCGCGCGTTAGTTGCTCTCTAAATAGGCCATAGGGTAACGACCGCTATATGCAATGACATCGAGCTCAAGCGTAGTAAGTTTGTCATGTAGCAGGTTCATTGAATCGAATTAAATCGAGTGATGGTACAAATTAATATAATAATTAGGATAAGATTTAGCCATTCTGATTACTGTGATATCAAAGGATATTATACAGAATTCCTAGGAGGGATTATCAACAAGAATAAGTAAACATAGACCTTAATTTCAACAAGGATGATGAGAATGAGAACCTCTCATTCGTAACCTACACATGATGACAAATACAACCCGCCAGGATATTACAGGGCTAAGTGCTGCAGTGTAGTTAATGTAAAGTGTGTTATTCGATAAGCCTTTGGGACCCAGCTTCCAATAGTAATTTGTAACGATTTATTTTAAAGGTAGCAATAGAACAAAGTGTTCCAAATTATTGCATTGCGGTTTAACGTTGCCGGGAGCAAAAGTAATAAACTGTGTCGCGCCTTAATTACACTCAAAATAGGGTAACAACCGTCATATACAATGACATTGAACTCATCAAGCAGAGAATGGTTGTCAGAAATGTTTTGTTTGCGCCTTATTAGGATTTGTTGATACACTCAGCATAGACATTACAACAGCAAACATATAATTCCAAATAATTTGTATGTACATTTATTAAACATACACAGACTTCGTTGCATTTTGCGCGTGTTATTTATATATTAAGAGCCAATCTATCATTTATAAGTGTACATTAGTCTGACATCTGATATCGTAAATAATATATAGACTCGGAAAAAACTGACGTGAACTATATTGACATGACTTAAAAATACGCAGTCTCGAACCCGGTCCCTCTCCTAATCGGATTACCCACTAGACCACAGGGAATTGTGTTTACATGGGCGCCAGATGAACGAGCGCTAATTTATACTAAGTCTTTGTTGCGAGTCTCAAGCAGCCGAAATACATGTAGTAAATATAACCAATATTGTTAATATTTACTACATGTATTTCGTCCGTTTCTGTTGAAATCAATATTAATATTTACTATTTGATATCGCAATTACAACGCGACAATATAAATACACATTCCTGTAATTTTTATTCTGTGGTCCGCAATTGTCGTACCAAATAATGATGGATGGACAATATTTATATATTTATGTACTTTTAGCCGATTGGCCTGGCATTTAGTCGCTATTATAAAGGTATGGACAAAATACAAGCTATTTTACCCTCGGAGCGTGTTTTGTTGTTGTCGGCGGAGCTGCTTCCAGATGCATGAATTGCGCGAATAACTGTGCATGCATGCGTGTGACGATTTCACGATTTTACCAATGATGACGCGCGGTCATTTTTTGAAAGCGTGCGCTACGCACTTCCGAGGTTACGCAAGTATGCTCAATCACATGTACGCACGAACGTACGCTTTTTCGCGCGCAAGCGTGTCCATAGCATTTTGACGCTGACTATATAGTAAACAAATGTTGATAGCGTTCATTTGTATCTGATTCAGTCTGCAAGTCAAGCCACTGTAAAAACAAAATATGGATGTTGTTCATTGCCAAAAAATACCCATAACTAACAGTTTCTCTAAAAATTATGTAAATGCCACCTGGTTTCATGGATTTTTCAGCTATAACATTGTTACTTATTTAAGTGTAAACGTATATATATGGTTATGCCGAGTTTATCGAACGCGAGCAGAGTTGGTTTTGCTTGTTGGATATGTTACAAAAATGAAAATGTTCCATACGGCAAAACAATTGCAGCTTTCTTTCAATTGCATTTTCTGTCCATATTTGATATCGATATTATATCTTTTTTTTCTTGAGGGGATGAGCAAGGAGACATTTTAAATCGAGTTCCAAGTATGCTATAAATGTAAGCCTTGAAGCGTTGTGAACTACCAGACGCGCACTGTCACCCCATCGTACACATATATCCCTGTACAAATGCTCTGATCAGCAGCTGATGATTAAACGTTTACCCCCTATAAGTATAACCTACATCATGATTAGTTAGTTACATGATATGCTTATTTGAATGACCAAATAAAGTACAACGCCTGTACCGTTTTTCAAATTGTCATCACGAATACAGGATTGGTCAAATTCATGATGTGGCCATCTTTATAACCGATAAGTAGTGGGGCTAAGTATCCACTGGGTTAGAACATGTGTGGTACTGCCTTTATTCTTCATGCCCTGTAGTTGTGTAACGATTACTTATACAGTGGGCAGTAAATAGTAACGTTCACCAATGACGTGATATGACCACTGGCGTAAATTGAATGCTTTTTTGGAAAGTAAACAGAAATGCAGGTGGCATCCTGTAGGTAACTGACTATGACTGTGCTGTGACACCCCCCCCCCCCCCCCCCGAAGGGGGAGGGATATGAGTAAGGGATATTTCAGGCTACCAGAAA
>CM069451.1:7051240-7317092 GCA_035610835.1 Ophiura sarsii | reverse complement strand
TTTATCAACACTTTTGATAGGTCAATGACTTAGGTATTATAACAGCATGTGCATAATGTAATGATGTCATGATTTATGCAAAAAAATCAATTGTGCTGAAAAGTGAGTTAGGCAATTATCGAAGCAGGCTGACGATATGCTATATCGAATCTCAGATGGTGTAAATGTATATACATCTGGAAATGCAACGCTAAGGGTGGCGAGTTCAAATCACATGGCCTTATCCATTCAATGTATGCAAACAGAGGAAACAGACAATGTGAGGAATTACTAGGCTCATATATACTCAGGTTAAAGTGGTCGATGTTTTATTGGGTATATACAGGGTGTCCCAAACGTTTAGAAACCATTTTAAAGAATTGTATCTCTCTAACATAAGTCGCAGAACCAAATTAAAGTATATTTGGAAAGCGAAAACTTGTATATAGAATCCGTTCGGTACCAAATATGATTCCTTGGTGAGGCCCCTCAATATGAAAAAAAGAATACTGAAAGGTTTGGCCACATATCTTGCAATACTATACAATTATTGGATTTGCTGGACGCACTGTATATCTGTAATCACGTGCAGCGTGTCAATTTATGTAACTTTTGTTCGAAAAAGGTGTTCACATATTAAATGTTGTGCACAACATTAATAATGTCCATATTATCCATAATAAAGATTATATCAATCTAAAATATAAAAGAATCATTGTAGGGAACTATTTTCTCTTCCCTACCTCTTTCCGTTTGTCGCATCCTTGACTTTATTCAGCATATATACTACGTTTTATATGAAAGTGCAGTTTTACAGTTCGGAAAACATACGTCTGTATCTTGTCAAAAACAACACCTGTTATTGTAAGTTTGGTACCAAAATAATTCTACAAGTCTTCTCTTTCTACATTTTTATTATCACACTGCTATTTATTTAACCGGGGATATAAAGTTTTGAAAAGGTTTTGAAACTTTTGGGACACCCTGTATTTTTCGCTCCATTTGTACTCCGTTTCAGGAGTGACGCGCCCGAAAGGCAGTATAGATCCCTATTCCAGCATACACTAGTTTCCTAAGACACCTTCCTTACATTTTCCCACAACAAATTCAAAAAATCATCGTTTTTAACAAAATAACCCCATACGTGTAATTGTTATAATATATTTTGCTCATTGGAAGCCATGCGAAACACGTAACAACTGGTTTGCGTCTACCGAGAGTTTCTTCAAATGCCCTTGGACGGAGAAATCATATACCATACATCTATTATTAAATACCACTTACTGATGCCACCAACGCAATGAGATATTTCGACTACATACAAAAGCATTTTCATTTGAGGTATTTGCTAGAAGTCACGAGGGTGCATCAGTGTTATATGGCAGTTGACGGAGTCTCGAGTTGAATTGAGTCATACCTAATCGAGTTGGGAGTTGAGTCTGGCACCCGCGACTCGGTTCGACCAGGGAGGTGATTCAACCGAGTATTAACGTGTCGAATTCGATTCAAGTCAATATTAGAGTCATGGAAGTTTAGTCAACACAAGTCAGGAAAACAGTCACAAGGTTTCTATAACAAATAAAAATGATAACATTGTTGTATGTCAAACATTTGACGGCACAGTCGCGATTTAGTATCGGTATTTTTCTTGTGCAAAATATTAGTTATGACGTTAGCATAACGTTAAGAAAACAACGTAAAAATGCCAATGGATACCAATTGAAATTAAGGAAATAACAAAGAAAATTCTTTCTAATTGACAACGTTGTGTAATATATTTACCACTACGACCTTTCATTTCCATTCCTAGCGACCAGCGACAAAGAACAATATATACATGGTGTTATAAAGGGTTCAACAAAAGAAAGTATACCACTTTTTTATGTCATTTTGAGTAATTTTTAATTTGTTGTTGACCAAACAGGCTAGATAGGCATTTAGATGAATCTTTTAGGCATAATTTGATACCAAATTTGCCCCCTAACAACAAAGATAAATCATGATTAGCACCATTTAAAGGAAAATATCCCATTTTCAAAAGTCGCATTTGCAATACACAGCACGAGAAGATTTGGTTAATCTGTCTATGTTCTACCCATCCATAACATTCCTTTGCATTCAAATCCTTCACCCATGCATCAGTTTACATTTGAATTAGCCCGCGCATTGAGGGATATGCGCGGTGATCAGTACGGGATAAATACGGCATATGTGTGTGTTAACAATTGGCCCTTTTTTCTCGTGCTGTGTATTGGAAATGCGACTTTTGAAAATGGGATATTTTCCTTTAAATGGTGCTAATCATGGTTTATCTTTGTTTTTAGGGGGCAAATTTGGTATCAAATTATGCCTAAAAAATTCATCTAAATGCCTATCTAGCCTGTTTGGATAAAAACAAATTTAAAGTTACTCAAAATGACATAAACAAAGTGGTATACCTTCTTTTGTTGAACCCTTTATTACTCTATTAGGTTAGGTATCAGAGGGGGTCACACACAAGGCACATAATACTCTGTTAGGTTAGGTGCACCTCTTGGTTTGTTCAATAACATTAGTTAATAAAACTTAACCTCCCCTTATACCTTTAGAGTTATCAGCACATTTATTACCCTGGTCAGTTGCTTATTTTGTTGACTGTGTGTACATGTAATGACAATTTGGATTTTCGATAGAGAAGTTCATATTTACAATAAGCTGCAGCATTTTTCATCTACACACAAAATATTTTCCGAGTCAAGTGACTTGCTTTGGTACATTATTAGCAAGTCACTGGCAACCTGGCTCATTACCAAAACCAAATGAGTCAGAAATTAACCTAGTTGACTCACTGAATCGGTTTAATGCATCATATACCAAGAGACTCAGATGAAGCATTCTTCATGGACTCAATATCAGCACAAATCGGAGTCAAGATCGACTTTTGACCCAGTTTGTATCGAAATGAGTTAAAATTAATAATACGACATGGCGTCCAACGGCCGCCATATTTATTTTCGGTCCGGACAGCGAACTAGCCAGTCGAGGTGAGAAACTGACTAAAAAAATCGACAAAATTCTCTGCCATCCAGATATATCCTTATTTGGTCACATTAAAGGCAGTAAGTTCAGCCAAAGACTCAAATTATTTGTAAACATAAATCTGAGTCTTTCGACTCATTTAAGACATATCATCTGAGTCTTTAGTTTGTCTCCACAGAAACACACTTGGTTTTACAAATGAGTCAAATGACTCATAGAAATGAGTCAAATGATTCAATACATGAGTCAAAGGACTCAGTACAAGTGACTCAGATGAATTAAAAGTGTGTAACTGTGGAGACAAGCTAAAGACTCAGATATCTGCGTCACAGTGAGTCAGTAAATATTTTGTTTGTATTCTTTGATTGTTAAAGAGTGAGTGGTTGTACCAGCCCTCTTTTGTGATTTTCGGCATTCCTGATTGGCTATTGAGTTAAATCCGAAAAATAGCGAGAATGTGAGCCGCTCGGAACGCGAGCGATCGTGATTACGCACTGATATCGATCGGAAATCTGGGACCACTTTCTAAGGAGTGAATCTAGACTAGAGTGACCGAGTCCCGGGGCCATGACATAAATTGCCCGCTTAGGAGCGCTATTAATTCGGTCTAGTAAACCTATTGTTATTAATGACTACGAGAGGATTACCTGGTTGTATATTTAAGTTCGAGCAGTACACTCTTAGAAGGTCAGGATCAAATATGAGACGAAAAGGATCAATTTTGATCCAGAAGCGGTATCACATATGAGCTTACCCTTTCCGGATCAAAGTGATCCGACAAGCAGGATCAAAAAGTTTGATCCGAAATGGGATCAAATATTTCTGTCAAATGATACTGAAACGGATCAAAATAATGATCCTTAATCGGATGTACCTGTAGCTTATGATCCTACTCCAGGATCAAACTGAATCAAAGAAAAAGTGAAAACATAGGGGGTCATCGGGTGACAGATTGTAAAAACAAGCATGCATGCAAGGGTCTTTCGGTGACACCGGGCCAAAAAAAGGGGGGTATTTTTGATGGAGCCTGGTGTGAAACCTAATATTGATTGAGTGCCCCCACCCCCGGGTGCACACTGCAGACTATATATCGAGTGCAGTAAGCTTACTACATCGTGTAGGCCTAGTACATCGCAGTGATCGTGACATTTTGTGAGGAGCATTTTGACCGAAAATCGTACTGATGGCACTGGTCAGGTACAAGAAATTTGTTCACAAGAATAGAGCATGTTCAAACATAAAAAATAAAACTACTTTACCGACAAAATCATGTAACATTTTACAGATTAGACTGGATAACTTACCGCGGTATTTCACCCTTGTTTCAACTGTGGCGACCGAATTCAAAAGATCGTCTGCTTGTCGTCTATCGGTTTGCGAAAGAGTGACGTCAGTCACTCATTGACCAATGAACTGTTTCATCGAATTGATCCGGAAATCAGATCAAAGTTGATCAAGGTGAATTTGATCCGTTTGTTGATATCTATCTGGAAACGGATCAAAACGATCCGAAAACGGATCAAAACGATCCGAAAATGATCCTTAAAGGATCAAAACAAAGTGAGCCGGAAATCTACTCATGTATTTGATCCTGACCTTCTAAGAGTGTACTTCTTGCTAACTGCATGGGTGAGTTTCCATTATGTTGCAAATTACATCCATGCTCAAGCGTTTAAACTACTCAATGGGCATTACAATACAGGCGGTTGGTTGCACACGAGAATTATGTCATTTATAGCAACCAGCTTTGATGGAAGGCGAAAATTTAAATTTGTTGCCGGTTTTCAGGGCAACAATTTATAGCGCTGCTAAGCGGGCCTTGTAGCGTAATGGGGGGGGGGGGGGGGGGGTATTGTCAGGTATAATGCATGTTGTAATCATCCGCGTGAACGAAAACGCGGAATAAGGGTGCTTTTTTCGACCACAACGCGGGCCCGTGCTAAGGGTATCAACATCGCCAATTTCAGGGGGGTTCTTGTTCAACCTGAATCCACAATTCCCTTAAACGTTTTTTCCAGTCTAAACTCTGTCTTGAGGACCTACATCCTATGCTATAAGTATAATTCATCGAGCTGATATCCCTGTTAAGGATATGTTTTTCCTTCTTTGAGGGTAGTTTTTGAGAGGGGATTCACACGGATGGATACAATTTGTATACATGAGTGACCGAGTACAAGATATATTTCACTCTAAAAGAGCTATTACGGCTCGAGTAGAGTTACAATGAGATCATGAGTTCTGAGTTAACATTAGAAACAGCGTTGATCTGTTGATCTAACATCGTTTAAAAATCGTTTATATCTTTTGATTTTTGTCTTTGTTTATGCTTTGCCTTTCGCGTTGTTGAACCTCTATGCTGAGTTTATCAACAACTCCGAAGTGGTGAACACTTTAATATTGATGATTCTGCCTGGTAATGTGCCTACCATTTTGGTATACTAACTTTTGGCATCACACTTATACAAATTTGGCCATGTCTTACTCAATCTAATACACCTGTTACACGACAAACAACTCTGCAGCTAGACCTCGATACCGTTGTATATGACGGTCGTTACTCTAGTTAGTGTGTCATTAACTCACGACACCTTACGTTTAAATCCCGGCATCGTTTAACCAAAAGAATTCTGAACACTTAGTTCTATTTCTACCTCTGAAATAAACAGTAACAAATTACCAATGGAAGTTGTGTCCCAGAGGCTGATTGAATAATAGACTGTACACATTAAATAAACTGCAGCACTTAGCTCTGCAATAGCCTGATGGCTTGTACTTGCCTGCCTGAGTCGGTTACGAATGAGATACTCACATATTCACCATCAAGAACGTACAACGTTAAGGTCTTCACTTTAGTATTAATCGTTTGAGGCTGGTTTGTAAAACAAGGATGGTATAAAGCGACGGAAATGTTGTTCAACGGTGGATGGTTTGTCAGAGGTCGTGCGGTTTGTTTTTTTGCTTTTGTTTTTGTGGCTTTTGTGGGTGTTTTATTTGTCATTTCAAAAATTAGATGAATCTAAATGAATATCAGTGGACTTCTTCGCAGACTAGTTTTGTAAGATTATTCTACGCGTGAAAAAAAATGCTAGGAACCTATCATGTTTCATGATATTAAAACAGTGGATTTCAGCTCACGGGAAATATTTCGAACATGATTCTATTCATCTTTCAACAACTCATTAAAACATTATCGAAGTCAAATTTTAACTTATTCCTGTATAAAAAAGAGAAAAAAACAATGAAAGCTTACAATCCCAGATGATTCTTTAATTTCCTTTTTTCTCTAAAATTAACCAAACCTGATAATAAACGAATGATTTAGGGCGATCTTTACAGCATGTATAGAGTGCAACGACAGAATATTACCCTCTCAATTACTTACAGCGTGGACGCAATCTTCAACTGCCGCTGATTACTAAATTGATTGATCAACATTATTTCCCCTATCGCTTTCTCATAGTAATAGTAAGTATAACATCTACCAGAAGAAAAAAGTAAGTACTGTATCATTCCGTAATCTGCATATTGGTGGCTCATGACATGACCGATCGTGCATAGCAATGAATGGGTAGTTATTGAACTCTTAACAATGTAGCTCTATAACTTGTATTGTATATAATTTAGATGCTTTACACTCTGAGCAGTTATTCTTACTTACTTTAATGCATGTTCAAAACAAATACGCGGTCGTACACCTGTTCGCATACATAAATACAACGGAGATGAATCCTTCTCCGGAGCTAGAGATTTTAACAAAACCCCTCATAAAGAAGGGGCCATCTATTTGATGCTAAGGTTACTACAGCTTGTGCCGTTACCGTCGACTAGCAACAGTCGCTTAAAGTTCAAAAGCAGACGAGGATCCTTATGGCGATTATAGTAAGCACTAGCACAGGGTCCGCCGAGAAACATGTGTGCCCTATCATCATTGAAGGCTTGATTGGTTTATAATAAAGCCATAGGTATAGTAAACAGTAATGAAAATAACCAGTCTACTTTGCCATATGGGACTACCATACGAATACATTTTTTGCATTTAAAAAGATTCCTTTTTTTCAGAAGATCTACCTTATTTTCATAGTAATCGTTATAAATGAGGCCGTTTATTTATTATTTGTGTTAAATCATCTGGGCCCAGGCGCGTACGCAGGGGGGGGGGGGGGGGGGGGGGGGGTGTGAAACACCCCCCTTGGGTCTGTCCTAAAAAAAATAAAAAGGGGAAAGGAGAGGGAAGGGAAAGGAGAGGAAAAAGAGAAGGGAAATGAGAGGGAAAAGAGGGGAAAGGAGAAGGAAAAGAGAAAAGAAGAGCGGGGCCCGGACAACGGAGACAGGGGGAGAGGCAGTGGCGTAACCAGAGGAGGTCACTGGGGGGATTGCCCCTCCAATATTGACTGTATAATGTCGGTTGAGATTGGCATTGTCCGTTCATTTGACAAGAGAAATCATGGAGATATGATGGTTTAAAGTACACAAACGAAAAAATTCGCGCGCTACGCGCGGATATATCTCGAAAATGGACTAGTTTGGGAGTAGGAGCTTGTATAAAAACAGAAATGTACCTCAATCATAGCACAAATAAATGTAAAGTCGAAAATGTTCTGTTCCCTTTTCTTGAGGGTTACAAACAGGCGGGGACAGCTAGGGTTCAAAGGGTTAATCACGTGTATTAAACACCCCCTCCAAACCGGGTGAAAAGAGAAATAAGAGAATATGAAGGGAAAAGACAGGATAAAAATGAAAAGAGAAAAATAGATAAACTAAAAGAAACTAAATTGAAGAGACTATTAGGCATCGATGTTTTTTTCTGCCAGTCTGTTAAACTTGAAAGGGAGAATAACCCGTGTCACAGTGGCGTAGCCAGAGGAGGGGGGTGGGGGGGGGGGGGGGGGGGGCGACCGCCCCACCAATATTGACGTCGTGTCGGTTGAGATTGGCACCGTCGGTTCATTTGACCAAAGGAATCATGGTCAAAGTACACAGATGAAATTTGTTCGCGCGCTATGCGCGCATATGTCTTCCCAAAATGCAATATTCTTTGGTACAAGCTTGTTTAGAGTCAAAATGTAGCTAAATCGGGCAAAAAATAGGTGTAAACTCGAAAAAAAATTCACGCTGCGCGCGCATTTCTTCACTCAAAAAATATTGTCGGATCATTTTCATTTCTCACCCCCCCCCCTCCAATATGAATAACCTAGTTTCGCCACTGCCGCGTCATGTGACACACATTGAACCAATGAGATCGCCGGTAAAACCAATGCCTGCAGATTAAATTACTGTAGGCCTATATAATGATGTTTTAGGGTTGAACCCAGCAGAAATTTTGAATATATACATGCAGTTCTTAAATTTGATGCGCTCCCGTATGGGTAACTAGTGTAGTCTATCCATTAGAGGCGATGGGCTATCGCACTTGTCGGCCAAGAATATCAGTTTAACGGCTTTGTTTTGGAGTTTGTAAACAATCCAGGTCCTTTGATTTGGCAACATACATGAGTGCATTGCCGTAATCCAGACGCGAAAAGATGAGACAGCGAATGACATGGTGCTTTGTGTCCTGATCAAGATATTTAGCGATGCGACGGATGTTGATGAATGTTGATGGAAGAGATAAGACCATTGACGCGTTTAGTCATGGACATATAAGCATAGACAATTATCCCCAGATTGCGAACGGAAATACTGGATGTAATCTATGAATATTACGTACATGTTAAACGGTGACGCCAAGTTCGAGGTTGGTTGACAACAACAAACATGGCGTCGTCTGCTAAACACCTGTCGAAGAAATTCGCGAACTAAACAGACGCATATTTGAGGCTTCTTTTGCATAATTATGCGGCATCAAAATCCGTGAAGGTCTGCAGCAATGAATGTGAAGAATAGGAAATGGGTTTAAATGATATGGCTCCTCTGCCAGGGGAATTGAGTCCGCCGCCGCTTCTTGCTCGCTGTGTGTACTGTAGGTGTAGGCCTACTACATGTACTACGACTACGAGCCTACGCGGGAGCAACGTAAGCTTTTTCGATTTTTAATTTAGTTTAGACAATGAAGTGTAATAAAACAAATGCAACATAGGTTTTTTCGAGAAATAATGCAATCTGCTGGCCCTTGGTGTTGAATGACTGGTGACTACCTCCCTCTGCATCGGGAGGTAGTCACCAGTCATCCAACACTGCGGGACCAATAGTTTGCACTACTTTAAACCATGTAGTATTTGTTACTACTTAGCACAGAGAACTAAAGATGCTTCGTTTAATCACAAAGAATAAAACAGAATTACACACGTCGTGCCTTACCACGTAGGCCTTGCCCGAAGGCTTGTTGACTTTGGATAGAGGCATAGTACGAATTACGAAAACAATCAGCCTTGTTTGCCCCTTAGGACTTCAAAACAAATACAGTGTTTGCCCTTAAAACAATCCGTTTTCCCAGTAATATAACCTATGTCAGGGTCCAAGGCTATAATACGCAACACTATACGCAATGCGACAATACGCAACACTTTACGCAGTGCGACAATACGCGGGCGTCATGGCGACGGAACCCCGCGGGAGAAAGCAAAACAAAACAAACAGAAAAGGCAGAAGATAGGACGCTGGAAAACGGGACGGAAGGGCGGATGCCCTGAAGGCCAGGAAGGCCAGGCCGGAAAACTCAAAAGAAAGATACGGCTCTGCGTGAATCTTCTAGTATCTTTGGCTAGACTATAATAGCTCATCCCTGTTGGATGAGGTCGGAGAACGTATAAAGATACGGCACTGCGAGGATCTGCGGTTGTCTATGGCAGGACGATAATAAGTCTAGCTCATTCCTGTTTAAAATGAGATTGGAGAACATAAAAGATACGACACTGCGAACCTCTGTAGTCTATGGCCAGTACGGAACTTTACTGCTGAAGAACTGTTTTCGGTATTTTGCCGCCGATAGTGAAGACCTTCAATAAGACTCGAGCCCGCGACAACTGATCCTCTGGTGGAACATTTTATACGATAAGTGCACTTAGTCAACCAAATCAGTGATCACTGAGCGCGTGAAATGTGTTGCGTTGTTTATTCATGATTTATGTTTTATTTATATTAAATTGTTGTTTACAAAGTCTGGGTATAACAGTGAATTGTTTAATTATAAAGTCCGAGCTAACTCGGGTCGTGACAACCTATTTGAACTTCTATTCGTTATGAACTAGAGGTAAATGTAGCTAGAGTTGAGTAAGCGCTGTGTTTTAGATTTGAAGAATTTCAAGATTCAAGTTGTATACCGTTATCTCAAAGGCTTGTGGTTTCTTTTTTCAAAGTCAACAACATTAAGACGGTCGCTGAAATAATATCACAAAGCACTAAGACAAATAGCATTCCTTAAAATGCTTAGGATTATATTCATGTGATCGAATCGTCATACAATATATATCTCTTCATTTAAAGACCTCATACAGTTCTGATTATACAGTTTTAAAAGGACATCATCATACTTTGCTCAATTTGTTTTTGTTGCTAGCTATATAACCAAATGTTGATATCACCATATTATATTATTTGATAAATACCTGTCATTATCGTGTGGTTTTTGGACAGCGTAAGACATGTGATTGTGAAATATGAGAAAGTCATTAGTATCTATCAGTGTTAGTAACTGACACAGTCGCTAATCACCATGACGAACGATTTCTTAACTTGGCAAATGTCATGGGTGTAATAGAAGATGAAAAATATAATATCTTGTTGGAATGTGCCTGTCAGTAAAATATTGTAATCATTATTGTTCAGTGTGACCACTGAATCTTTGCGAGGTCATTAACATTGAATGCCACCTTCTGGCTCCGTCTACATGTCTATAAGCAAACTCCACCACACATCTTACTCAATTTTCGTCCCTCGTGATGAAGACCGATTGAGGATGTCAACAAGGAGACAAAATTGCAATCTTGGGCGATGAAAAAATCCCTGTTTACGGGCAAACGGGCGAACCTCTCAGGTTTTTCGTTTTTAGGTTATTTTTTACTGAAAACTTGAGAGATGGGGGGGGGGGGGGGGGGGGGGGGCGTCCAAAAAACGGCGCAAATAAATCGAGCTTTTGAAAACCGACAGTGCGCTGTCGTTAAATTATTTAACCAATGTTCACACAATTTCACACATTTTCCAGAAATTTCACCCATCATGTCATGTTTTGCATGTTTTGTTTTTTTTAAACCTGTTTCCACAACTTTCTCTTGGTGGTGAGGTCCTGCAAGTTGTTGTTCACATGAAATTACTTGATCAAAACAATCTGGGATGGAGCATCCAAGTCAAAAACATGATATATCGTGCCAAACTTACCCTAACTCTACCCTAAACCTAACCCTAACCCTAAGATACTTTTATGACTAGCGCACTCGTGGTATAGGAAAATACACGTTATGACTAGCGACCCTTATGACTAGTGGGTAGACCCCAAATAGTATATGACACCTGATGGCTTGTACTTGCCTTCCTGTGTCGGTTACATATTCAAAATGAGCGTAACGTTAAGGTCTTCATGTTAGGGTAGTCGTTTGCGGCTGGTTTGTAAAACGAGATATCAAGTTGATAAGGCGATAATGATGTTTGTATACGCCATTGAAAGCAGGAGCGGAGAATATATCTCTGATATTTTCTGCCCACTGGGCAGGTTTATTATATAACACACTTCTCCTCGGTCCATATGAATAAACAGTTTAGAGGGAAAGTCATTCAGTCTAAAAATCCAGTGATGATTGAAGGGATGATCCCCTCCGAAAAGGATTTCCACACCCATCGCACCAAGTATGGTGAAAACCCCACAAACCCTTTAGCACACTTGGAGGGGTTAATAGAGGATGTGGTCGGGAAATCTGAATTGAATCGCGAGAAATAGTATGAATAGCAGCAATGGAGATAAACTTGTTTGAGGGTAAATAAATGTGAGGATGTATGATTTCAAAACCTTTAATATGCGTGGTAAAAGCAGCAATGTATACATATAGTTTACAATATATAGATTTAAATGAAGACCTAAATTATACAAACTGCAACACATTATCAATGTAAGTTTAGATCTCACTAAAGTAAAGCGCTATATAAATGTGTGTTATTATTATTATTAAATACCGGGGTGCAGAGAAAACTGACTTAAGAAACTGGAGATATCCAAGCTAATTCAAACACTGTCCCTGTGATCCAGAAAGTGAAAGTTGTTGAACTATGTCAAAATCAATATAACGCAGTGTTACAATGCAAAACTCCTGTGTAGCCCTCTCAAATATGTAAAGTCATAATATGTAAAGTCATATAAAATATGTAAAGTCATAAACATGCTAGAAATCACTTAGAACTAATCCTGACAAACTTTCCGGATGCTGTTTGATGAACTTTTTGAAAGCATCCGACTTACAGCGACCGGCAAGTCGTATTTGCGCGTCAGACATTCCTTTTGCCGCTGCTGAGGTCGCTGCCCCTTATGCGGAAGCTATGTGACTTATACCGAGTAGGATCAAAGCCACACCACTTAACCGTCTTCTCCAGACTAAACTATACAAATGATTAAAAACGCTAACTAAAGCAGATGTATACGAGAGAAAATCTAGCTTGACTTTACCTTCCGAGCGATCAGGCGAGAGGGGAAACCCCACCGATGGGACGACATGATGATGGATGGGTGCTTTAGTCAATGGTCGTGCGTCAGCTGTTTTGTTTTATTTTGTTTAGTTTAGTTGTTTTCAAAGATGCATGAACCGAACTGAATTTCATTCGTAGCATACGAGGGTCGGTCAATAAATAATGAAAGATATCATGGTATGGGATGCATGAGTGATTCTATTGGCAGAAAGTGTGATCAATACAGAGTAAGAACCTTTGTCTTTCAAACAATACACTTTTGGATTTCTAGGTGTGAACTATGACGTCATAGCATTAGCTTAAAGTAACTTCACTCTGGACACTGCCTGAAATATGTCAATATTTGGCTGGAGATGTAAATAGGCTGAAATATGGGTTGATTGATTCATTTGCGTATATCTCAACAATGCCAGCATTGAAACAGATAGCACTTGGTGAATAGTAAGAACACACAATAATCTATGTTTTTGACACTCTTTTTGAGATCTGAATTCCTTAAACAAACAAGAAGGGACCATCTCAAAGAAGTTTTTTATTAAGGAAATCTGCTACGATAAACCAACAACGGATAAAAAACAATGAAGGGATTATAATTTAATAAATTGTTGTGGGGTGTAAAGTAATAATAGTGGGAATTTTAAGAGGAGCTGATCATAAAATGTCCTTAAACCGTTTGAATTATGTGACGATTACTTTAACAATGCGAATCTAGTACCTCTAAAAATAGCAGTAATAAAAGATGTTGTGGCAGCAATATTTGATGGACACATTTATGTATATCATCATTTTAAGTATTGTTCGATGTTTCTTATTAGATTTTAAAGGCACGGTAAGCTTTTATCTGGCAAATATCATCATTTTAGCCATTTTTGGCCCAGTTCAAATATAGGCTATATGCCGTCTGCGAATGCGCATATTTTGTGTATTTTTCATATGGATAAGTTCAGCAAATTGGTTACCTATCCTATGGAAATTCTTAGATTTTCTAGTTTAATTCATTTCCCGCAACATTAGCGATTCACTGGCTGTGAATTTGTTATTGAAAATGGGCTATTTGAAATACTGATATTTGTATATTTCGTATTCAATTGCTCTCCCTTACATTTTTCTTTATACTACATATTTCAAATTACACAGGGATTAAAGTTATTGTATTAGGTATCATAATATAATAATAATAATCATAATTATTATGCAAACAATTAATTGGGATTTACCTGCTTCTGGGATCATGTTATGCAATCTTTTTACCACGTGTCTCATACAAACAATTCAAATTTTCCGCCAAATAACTGATTAAGCAGTGTCCCAAGTGTACTCACTTTAAGCCAATGCTATGATGTCTTAGTTCATACTTAGATATCCACAATTGTATTGTTTAAAAGACAAAGGTTCATACTTTGTGTTGATCAAACTATCCCTCAAAAGAATCAATCATGCAACCCATACTATGATAACTTTCATTACTTAATAACCAACCCTCGTATAATGTGCAAGATTATTTTACGCGTGAAAGGATAGGATCCTATAATTTTTCATCTTCAAGGAGTGGGTGTTTAACTAATAACACAGGAAATATGTTTACAATAATTCAATTAGTCTTTCAATAACTCAATAAAAACATTATCGGAGTCAAATTTTATCAACGAATTAAACAGAGAAATAGAGACAACTTACAATCCCAGAGGATTCTTAAGTATTCCTTTCCCCAGAAAACGGCACCTGATATATAAATGAGTGATTAAGGACGATCTTTACAGCATTTAGAGTGCAACGACAGAACATTACCCTCTCGATTACTGCAGCATGGACACGATCTTCAATTGCCACTGATTACTAACTTGATTAATTAAATTAATTAAATGCATCTCCCCTATCGCTTTCTCATACCAGCAGAAAAACTAAGTACTGTATCAATCCGTAATCTGCAATGGCTGGCTCATGACATGACCGATCGCGCATATCTATGACTGGTTAGTTATTGAACTCTTAATCGTAGCAGTAGTTGTTTGCCTTCTTGTTTTATAATAGATTTTGTACTGTTAAAATCCGAGCAGTTAAGCAAACTTGTTTGATTTGTGATTTTTTACCTCCGAAATCATGAAAATGACATTTTTGGCTTTTTATTTTGGTCAATAAAATAACAAATAAATCAGATATTCAAAAGAAAACAAAAAAACCCGCTTCTTAGAGAATTGTATTATGATTATAATAAAACTAGAACGACCAAATTTGACAAAATATATTTTAGTTATCTTGCCGAAACCTAAATTGGGTCAAAAAACGTGTTTTTTATAGTTTCTCCCAAATGGTCAATTTCATGTTCATGGTTGGATTATTAAACCCTTTTCTTCAAGCAAATGTATACTTATATAAACTGCTCACAAAAAGTTGGTAGGAAACTTTTTTGAATCAAGTATATTTTTATTATTTATTACCCTCTTTGTATATGTTAATCTGTGCTAAACAGTCAATGGTCAGAAGTCACAAACTGGTCCAAAAAAATGTTTCACTTCTAATAATGTTGAGAAATGCACCAATTCTGATTAAACGGGACAAAACTTAAGTTTTACATACTTAATGACCCACAAACTATATATTGTTGGAAAGCTTATGATTCAAGGTTTTTCATTTTTGCAAAAAAGAATCAAATTATACAGGGTGTGTAACATTTTTACAGGGTGGAACATAAAAAAGTTGATCGTTTTTGCTCCTCACAAAATATTTCGATAGTTTGTTCAATTAGGGTTTAGCTGAAGATAGTCACCAAAATCAGAACAACCGCAGAAGGTGCTACCAAATTTGCTAAGAATCACCTGCCCAAAATGTACACAGGAAAAGTATAGGGTGTCTAAAATTATGATGAAATAATGCATAAAATGAAGGTTTGTATATAATATTCTAAGAAATTTAGTTAGCATGGACTATTTAATTTAAAGAAAAATGGTTATCAAAATGAATATAATTAAAGTTCCTTTTATTTTGAATACAGGGTGGTCCAAAATAGGTCTAAATAGCAATGTTTTCATAAATCTATGAACAATTCTGTGAAGAAACACTTCTGGCTTTTTTAGTTAAATGTTTTACTACCCAGGGTAGAAAAGGACCGAAGAGTCACACAATTGAAATAGAGAGACTGCGATTTGGCCATTGTTTAATCAATAAAATGAATACAACTGTGTATTTTTTACATTAAAACACTCCCTGAATTGAACATCATATTCTAGTAGAGAATGTCTAGATAACAATTCAATATTATTATTCATAGTAGCAAGCACATGTTATTAACACATATGAGAAGTTTGAAAACTTTCCTATGTAAACTTTTAAAATGGCATCAATTTCAAAAGTTCTAGTTTTCCGCTATTTTGTGTAGAAACCTATGGGCGCCTCATCCACCGGCTCCACCCTTGACTCACTCGACATTTAGATTGATAACTTCACTGTTGCTAAATATGTGGCTTTAATCCTTTTTTATTCGGTAGCTGGATAAATTGTCTTTAATATGATACCAAAAATGTTATGTTTTTTTGACAACTTCTATTTAAAATAGAGACACGTATCACGATTTTAAGGATTTTTTGAAACGGCCCCACCTTATTTGATATACCTATTAGTGACCTGTGATCCAATAGGTTATGATCAATAATCATACCGGTCATGCTTGAGAACCATGAATGGTTTACACAAAGATTTGCACCAGTGTGCACACACCCCCACACACCCCAACCCTCATCTCTTTAGAAAACCATTGTTTGGGTATTTGCAAGACTGGGTTAAAAGGTTGAAGGTCATGAAGGTAAGTTTTCATAGGCCGCGTTTAACAGATTGACAACGCTAGATAAGCACAGATAACGGTAATATTGGCAAATTTGATATGTGACTTTGCCTCATTCTCATTAACATGATTAATGTGGCCAAGTCCAGCAACATGTCATCATTGCACATTTGGTATCATTTTAAAAGTAAAAGAAGAACACTTCACCTTTCCATTGATCTGCAACATATACAAAAGGGTAAAAAATAATAAAAATGTACTTGATTAAAAACAGTTTCCTAACTTTTTTGTAAGCAGTTTAGATTAAATGAATAATAAAGGGTTCAGTGGCAGCTTTGAGCTTATGAGAAAGACAGTTTGAAGGTAATATGGTGCGTAACCCTGCAGAAATCTTGAAGACATACATGCATATCTTAAATGTGATGGGCTCCCGTATGGGTAACTAGATTAGTATATCCATGAGAGTCGATGGGCTATCGTACTTGTCGGCAGAGAATATCAGTTTAACGGCTTTGTTTTGGAGAGATTGCAAACAATCCAGGTCCTTTGATTTGGCTCCATACAGGAGTGCATTGCCGTAATCCAGACGCGAAAAATGAGACAGCGACTGACATGGTGCTTTGTGTCAAGATCAAGATATTTAGCGATGCGACGGATGTTGATGAATGTTGATGGAGGACATAAGACAATTGACGCGTTTAGTCATGGACATATAAGCATAGAAAATTATCTCTAGATTTCGAACGGAACTACTGGAGGTAATCTATGAATCTATGAATATAACGTACATGTTAAAAGGTGACGCCAAATACGAGGTTGGTTTACAACAACTTACATGGCGTCGATCTTCTGCTAATCATCTGCGAATTAAACAACAGACGCAGATTTGAGTCCTCTTTGGATAATTATGCTGCATCAAAAATCCTTGAAGGTCTGCAGCAATGAATGTGGAGAAAGAATAGGAAACGGGTTTAAATGATATTGATCTTCTGCCAGGGAAATTGAGGCGGCCGCTTCTTGCTCGCTGTGTGTACATGTACTACGCGGGAGCAACGTCTTTTTCGATTTTTAATTTAGTTTAAACAATGAAATGTATGAGGTGTATGAGGTGTAATAAAACAAATCGGGAAAATAGTGCAAACTGCTGGCCCTTGGTGTTGGATGACTGGTGAGTGGTGACTACCTCCCTCCGCTACCTCCGCATCGGGAGGTAGTCACCAGTCATCCAACACTGCGGGACCAATATTTTGTACTATATACTTTCCCTCAAACCATGTTGTATTTGTTACTACTTAGCACAGAGAAATAAAGATGCTTCGTTTAATCACATAGTATAAAACAGAATTACACACGTCGTGCCTTACCACGTAGGCCTTGCCCGAAGGCTTGTTGACTTTGGATAGAGGCATAGTACGAATTACGAAAACAATCAGCCTTGTTTGCCTCTTAGGACTTCAAAACAAATACATTGTTTGCCTTTAAAACAATCCCTTTTCCCCAATGATATAACCTATTTGAACTTTTTTCGTAATTATGAATGGGGCATACACTAGAGGTTATGTAGCCAGAGTTGAGTAAGTAGTGCTGTGTTTCAGATTTGAAAAATTTCAAGATTCAAGTTGTATACCGTACGTTATCTTAAAGGATTGTGGGTTCTTTTTTCAAAGTCAACAACATAAAGACGGTCGCTGAAATAATATCACAAAACACTAAGACAAATAGCATTCTTTAAAATGCTTAGGATTATATTCATGTGATCGAATCGTCATACAATATATATATCTTCATTTAAAGACCTCATACAATTCTGATTATGCAGTTTTAAAAGGACATCATCATACTTTGCTCAATTTGATTTTGTTGCTAGCTATATAACCAAATGTTGATATCACCATAGTATATTGTTTTTGGACTTCAGCGTAAGACATGTGATTGTCTATATGAGAAAGTCATTAGTATCTATCAGTGTTAGTAACTGACACAGTAGCTAATCACCATGACGAACGATTTTTTAACTTGGCAAATGTCATGGGTTTGATAGAAGATGAAAAATATAATATATTGTAGGGATGTGCCTGTCAGTAAAATATTTTAATCATGATTGTTCATTAACATTGAATGCCACTTTCTGGCTCCGTCTACATGTCTATAAGCAAACTCCAACACACATCTTACATACTTTTGGTCCCTCGTGCTGCTGAAGACCGACTGCTGATATCAACAAGGAGACAAAATTGCAAGCTTAGGCGATAACAAATCCCTGTTTACGGGCAAACGGGCGAATCTCTCAGGTTTTTCGTGGTTTTTTTTGGTTATTTGTTACTGCCGAGTCAAAAAGCTTGAGAGCTTGGGGGGTGGGCGTCATAAAAAACGGCGCAAATAAATCGAGCTCTTGAAAACCGACAGTTCGCTGTCGTTAAATTATTATTTTCACCAATGTTCACACAATTTCACACAATTTTCAGAAATTTCAACCAACAAAAATAAATTCGAAAATTAGAAAAACAAATGCGTTCGTCAGGCCAGTTGAACAGGGGGGGGGGGGGGGGGGGGGGGGGGGGGGGTTGTGGCCTAACATTGAAATATATTCAGATAGAATTAAGGCCGTCACCAGTCACTGGTGACGGCCTTAATTCTATCTGAATATATTTCAATTTTATATGTGTTCAAGGTCGCATGCTGTGACCGTTCTAGGGAAATGCACTCAATATCTGTAATTCATGCTAATTTGAGTTGCGTACATGTACATAACTCGAATATTTAAGGTTGACTAGTGTCAGTTATAGTCCTACGTGAAAAGTAATTTAACATGATGCGCCTAACAATACGCTTGTAGTTTAAAATTATTTAAATTATTTAAATTGTTTAAGTAATTAAACAGTTGTGGACAATGTGAAATTTGAATTCCAGAAGCAGGTAGGACAACACTTTCGTTTAATTTTGCAGCAATTTTTCGTGAGGAGTTCGATCATTCGTTATCGTTATCCATGGTCCGTAATGAGGTGTTGAAATCACAGACACTGTTACGTTACTTGTACCTACTTACCTGGATGCTTGAGAGTAATCACATACGATTAATAAATGAACATACACTATGTTCGCGGTCAATGCCATTATCAGTGACGGTCGTTACCCTAAGTAATTTACCACGACAAGTATCCGGTTTTTACATAACAGTCAATTACTCATACATGTACTTAAACCACACGAATTTGGTTCATTTAGTTTACAGCTCATCAGGAGTGAAATAGTTACACTTCGGTGCAGTGATTTAGCCGGGCCGCATTGAATAATGGTAAGTGACGATTGAGCGATTTGTATTCATAACGCAGTAACTTAATCCGTCGAATAAAAAGGTTCCTAGTTTATAATAATCAGTCAAATAATTTCCATTGAATTTTCCTTATCATTTACACTAATTACGTCCTCTAACGGACTAGGCTTCTCCAGTCCTCCACCAACTTGTTTTTCAAAGCATACAAACAGATTGAATGGAACTCCATGCTGTGGTCAATACTTGCTTCAGAGCCATGCTATTTCTATCGGTATAGTTTAATTATAAAGTGACAAAACAATAGATGCTTTCATAACTAAAAGGTTAACACATTTAGCCGCTTTTATCCCGCTTGGAGATTGTACGTTTAACTCACTTAAATGTTGACGCCAGACATGGAAATCGATACTTATTTAGTATTAGCTTTTCGTCTTCGAATAGCCAATTCTCTGCGTCTCACCTACAGAGTGACTAGTTCACCGACTTCTCAAATCAAGAAGACTTGGCAATCAACGAGTTTGAAAACACTGATGATTATAAAATCAAATACATTATCTTACTTTGTGATACGCTTTTAATATGCACTGTAAATTCATCATCACAAATTGTCCAAACTATATTCATGTCTTAACTCATTCAAATACTGCCGGTTTGTTTTCAATAGGCTGGCCGGAAGAGTAAACCTACACGACGCCAGGGAAAAACAGAAACTGAAATTTCTAAATAAATTAATGTTATCAAGTCACAATTTTAGTAATATCAGGAAGACGGACCTCTCAAGATGTATCCGTCGGTTTTTTTTAATGTTTTACAAACATTCTGTAAAATTTTGTTTATTTTGACAATCAACAACAAAAACCTTTACAAAATCTCAACATTCATTTGTACATGCATTTTTCAAATCGGTCGCTCATAATCTCAGAACGAATGGTCTCAAATATTATGGGACACCTAAATGACTATCACTTTATCACTGGAATAATGAATGAAAAGCGAGAGATGGCAATTATGTGTATTAGATAGACAAATGACTTTACACATTTATATAATGTTCATTTTAGTCGGTATAATTGTAAATATCATCTCTTTCGTGTTTGCACCTTTACCATCAACCAGTAACATTTATCCATCTGCAAAGATAAGTCGCAGGATATCAACACTGGTACGGGGTTATTCTTAAGATTAAATGAAACGAGACGATGGAATACGTCTTCATTTGAAATGTTTTATTTTGAGAACATTATTATGTTTTGCAACACTATTTTTGATATGATTGAACCTTCAGCTTTTGAAATCAACCTTGGCCATCCTGATTTTGCCCTTGACTTAACTTATTTATATTCAATAATGTTTAGAGTTATAGATCTGGTCATTTTCTGGGACTGTTTTACAAATATTATTGTCTGTAAGTATTAACAAAGCCATTGAAAATAGTTCCTCTAAATGCAGGTATTGTATTCTGATAATTCTGTAATTGCATTTTTCAGTTGCTGTTGTCGGAAAATTAAATTGGTTCGCGAGCAGTTGATAGAGAGAATAAAAATATTGCCATTTGTAACAAACAGTATTTCGTATATTTAATTAATTATTTTTCTTGTTTCCGACAAGTACGAAGATTTATTTACAGTTTTACACACACGAGAGGGAAAACCATAAATTCCTGATCAAAGTCATTATCCTAATGCATAACCAGTCTGCTTCGGAACGGGTCAATGTTTACACGGGGACTCATCATGTAACGGGAGTCCATCTTATCCCAAAAGGAGTTTGATATATCAATAGAGGAGGCTGGGCTTTGGAAACGGGTCTGCGTTTTCAAGGGAACGGTCTCCCGTCACAGTAAATGCCAAGATTGAACCAAATCCTATTTTGGCAATTTTCAACCATAAAATCCAATCAGATAATGTTAACAATTCATCGTTATTTAATACTAAGGCTTGTATTTAATTTAAAATCATTCACGACTGGCTTATATAATTTGTGCGTACCACCGCGCTTCCACTCAGATTGATCGTTATATAGAAACGCGCCGCAAAGCGCGGTGGTACGCACATATATAAGCCAGTCGTATATATGAAAGATTCCACCATTGGAGATTTGAATATCAGCTTCAAATTCATAGTAGATTGGTTTGAGTACTAATTGTTTTTTTCTGGATATGCAGTGAAAACCAAACGTCCATTTAGTGCGATGGAAACGGATAAAAAACAGCCAAATGTCTCCTAAGTGCTATTCATTTGGTCAATTATAAGGGACAAAACGTACCTATCGGTCAATTAAAACCGTTCTAAAGTATAGATATATCTATGAACAACAAAAAAGACTGATTTTTTTGGAGAAAATTCCCTCTGGTTAGCCAGAACCCGACAGGAGAGCCATTATATTTAACCCTACCGTAGAGAATCGCTGCACAAGTCATATTTGCATTTCATTAGATTTATTATTAGAGATCTTCATTATACAGGACTAAATGGATATATTTTAAGTTTCTCGAAAAGATAATTTTCTATCACTGTCTACCTGATTAACTATTCTAATGGTTGTATATATAAGGAAAAACATAAAGTGACTATCATTCGAGGTATCACTGTGTCTTGACTTGTAACGAATATTTGACTGAATAGCAGTATTTCAGTATGCTAAAGGCGTATCAATACATTCGAGTTGATATTATACTATTTGCAAGCCTGCAAAGGTCAATATTGCCTACAATTTGATTTATACGTGATAATATAGTATTATATTTAGAAATCATCTATTGTTTTCTATTTTTAGTATTTAATCGGGCAGTTATATCTAATCATGCAATATGGAGAGAAAACGAAAAAAACATATATTTATCTTTTAGGTAATTTCCCGTGACCAAAATCTCTCTCTGGCTTTGATCGCAACAAAAGTGAAACAGGTATCAATTATCATTTACTCATCTATTGTTTTCTATTTTTAGTATTTAATCGGGCAGTTATATCTAATCATGCAATATGGAGAGAAAACGAAAAAAACATATATTTATCTTTTAGGTAATTTCCCGTGACCAAAATCTCTCTCTGGCTTTGATCGCAACAAAAGTGAAACAGGTATCAATTATCATTTACTATAAATGTGTAGCTATGATTCAGAGCTATAATCATGACAAGTCATGACAAGTGTCATGAGGCTGACATTCATATTAGCGATGCTATGAGTGAGGAGGTAGAACTTATTAAATGACCCGCGTAAATTCCTAGAGTAATGTACCAAACCCTTTGATATTCATTACAACATTATAGCTTTTACACTTGTCCACGAATTAAAACCATTTAAATATTTTCGTTTGAAATGAAGGACAGAAGGAAAGAATGAAGGTGAGCAAGAAAGAAAATAAGAAAGAACGAAAGAAAGAAAGAACTCGCCGTCTTAGATGTAGGCGTTCAATATGATCCACCACGATTGCAGAAACCCAGAAATGAGTCATTTCCACGTGTCTCTGTGGATATTACCAACCAATGTATGATGTATCAACTCTTATTAAGGTGGCAGAGAAAGGAGGTAGGACTTATTGAATAGCCCTCGTATATACAAACACTGTTTAATGGAGAATCCACATTTGACATTTACGGAATGACCGACCATTAATCTTTAATTGCATCGAAACTGACCTTGACGGATGGCTTCGCTTCAAGTTAAGTGTATTTTTAGAGTATTTAACTCAAACAGACGTAAACGAGAATCGCCAGTACGTTATTGCTTTAGCTTCTGTATGGTCCGAGGTTTTTCTTTGACAAATAGTTCTCATAACCCAGAGATTGACTTTACTTAAAGCGGCTGGACTTGATGGAAGACTTTGGTTATTATCTTTGCCATTTGCTCTACGTACGTAAGCAGCGTGTATCCATTTAACGGTCCAATTGATTAATTCGGTTAGCGTTGTATATAATATTTATATGTACATGTTTTGTGTAGATTGATACCCGTATGACGATAGTATATTATACAGTTTGTCCCTAAAATAATGGGGCATTGGAGTTTATAAATAATGAATCAGCTATCTAATTTTGCTTTTATATACGGCTCGTTTTATTATTATTTACTTCTGATATTCAACGCTGCTTCATCACCTGCTACGACATAACAAAGGGTTGTTTTGACTTATCAGGTTTAATTACACCCGACATTTACAGTCGAATTTGTCCTAAATTAAAGGAATAATGCTTCTAATACACAAGCGACAAATATAACAGCAACTGCTGGTACACTTCCCTTGCCTTTGGTCGATAGCTATATTGTAATAGTTGTATTGGCTTTCCCCATCGAACCATTGATCAGCGCAATACATTCAAGGTGGTGATTACGATCTTTATATGCCTCAGTCACATCACACCTGAATATCTTTATCAACCTGTCAAGACTTTTAGTCTGCGTTCTGATTCCATCCGCCGGACTGAGCATATAATACAATTAAAACCCTCATGTAAGCAGGACTTTTGTATGTTGCCCCCCCCCCCCCCCCCCCCCCACCCCACCCCGCATCTTCAATAAGGTACCGGTTGATTTCATAGAGTCTGAATAAGTAACTGCTTAATACTCGTCTGTTGGATTTTCTTTGTTCCAATCATTTGCTGTTTGTTCTTGGTATTTCTTTGATATTTGTTTCTACTTTGTTTACAGTGATATAGATTTAACATTAAAGCTAAATAATAAATGCTAGAATCATAAGCACTTCGACTAGGATCAATAGTATCACAGCTAGGCAATACTCCATATTTCATTTTGTATGTTCACCAAAAATACAAGAAGCTAAAAAATCCTTTAACATAACCATGCGAGTTTACATCACTTTCAAAAATCCCGCGTTGATTCAAAGAATAAACTAAAGGGTCTGAGATACGTCGGTATTCCGGTGAATTAAGAATGGTTGGTTCCTTTTGTTTGAGAGCCGATCGATGCATTCAGGGCCTGGTCATTTCTACACTGGAGCCCATTTATTTGCATTTCAGTCGTATTCACACGTATGCTTTTTTACAATGGATCTATATTTGTAAAACTAAACACTCTGCTTTGAAACATACCATCGGATTATTCCATGTAATAGATCACAAGTATTGTTGAACCAACGTTACCAGGGGTGGACTAGTTGGGCTTGGTTCACATGCAAGGGATTTTAATTTAATTGTTTTATTTTCTTTGACACAGAATATAAATATATGGCTACGTTTAATTACAACGACAATGGACACATCTGATTTATTGGGCAAAATATTTGCCATGAATACATTATTTACATCAATCATTAGTTTGGTCGCCAGTCTTCAATCACACGTATCATTTGAGTCGACACAATGTATTCAGTCAATTGATGCTTTTAAAGGAATGCAACATGTATCATCATGGCCTAGATATCGATTGCCAACAGCCAACGAAATGAGGTTATAAATATCATAATTGATAATTGACAGTGGGTGAGGTTTGACAAATTGATAACACGGAAAAACGGTATACCGCATAACCAATATCAATGAGATAGACTTGTGGTACACGGTTTTAGGGCATATGAGAAATCATACCGTCATATTTTCGTTCACCTATATAACGGTAGATTGCATAGCATTATATTAAAGGGACACAATGTCATGTTGATTTTTTTCAATTTTAATTAATTTACTTTAGCAAAACTTGATTAAAACAACGTTTTAAATATGTTGGAATACCACCCTTAACCATGTAAAATGCTGGTTGCGGCTCTACCAGCATTTTTGAATCGACGTTTTGTTGTACAACGAGAGGATTTTTTTCTTAATCCTTATAGGTGTAAGTTCATACATGTAATACAATTGTAAAAATATTCAAATCCCAGTTTTTATCATATACTTTTGTAATTGAGGGCGCTGCCTCCACCACTCACCTAATGCCCCTTTAACAATTGCCGGTACCTTCAAACCTTAGTGCATCACTCATTGTATCTAGTTATTCTATTATTCTGCCAGTTGGCGGAAATCCCTTATTATTCATGTTATTCACAAACACAAACGCCATTGTGAAATATAATGACAAGCTTTTGTATATATATATGGGTGCCCCTGAGGATCGATATCCAAACTCTACAGTGATTTTAAAGCATTTTTCTAGCGATTTTACAACGATATTCCAACGGTATTAATAAAGTATTTCTTAAAGAATATAACACAACCTTCCTTGCGCCTTTGATCTGTCTGCTTCACTAATGCAGCCATCGAGAGTACTACAATAGTTATATTGTTAACGCCAGATAAGTAGAGAGGTTTCTAGTTAATCACCGATCTTTTTCCGATGCTTTTAACAATAGAACGAAATACCGTTGGAATATCGTTGTAAAATCGCTAGAAAAATGCTTTAAAATCACTGTAGAGTTTGGATATCGCCCCTAAGAGATGAACACATTATGTAGGTCGCCCACATCACTAGTCCAGACACATGTGTGGATATATTTTAATTAACTTATTATAGATCTCTGCTGAATTATAATTACCCAATTACGAATCTATTATCGCGTCATACACCCTTGCAGACGGTGATCAATCATATTATTTCATTATCAATTTGCTCATTAGCAGTACATCATGAATACTAAGTGATCGCTCGGCAAATGAAGGTATGACTGTATTTACTTGTTTTAGCTTAAAATGTAACAATTTAGCGAATTAAAATAGATGCAATTTCTAAGTCAATATGAAGTACCCTTATTAATAAAAATGAATGCAATGATTTATTATAAACATTGTTTGCAATTAGCATGATTAGTGACTGGTTTAATGCGTTCGAGCTTCAAGTCTTTGAAAAATGCTTGTTTTGACGGTTAATAACCGAAAGTTTTTTAATAACTTACACTATATAGTGTTGACTCATAACTGCAACCGTTTAAGGATTCACAAGGTGTCAACAACTACATCTCTTTTATTACAGAAGACGATTGTACTAATTGCAGCATTAAACAAGGGAACGGTGTTATTCTAAAACGGTGTCGATGATGATAATTACTATAATAATTACCATGATGTTTGTGTAAATAATGTGAAACTGTAAGGATCCAAACCTTGGTTTTTTAACTTGTTTTTGAAATCGTTAAAATGTATTTTCTACACGAAGGTGTGATCCGTTGATGTATTTTCCTAGTTGATTGCTTCGAAAGGACAAGGTTGCACAGTTAGGACCTTCATGAATACACATTGTCTATTGATAAAAGAAAATCAATACACACTAGGAAGTTGGTAGGTGACCAAACACCTTTTTTATATATCTAATTATATCTAACACATTCTCAATAAACACGATTCTCTAGGCAATTCCATAAGCGTATCACGTCATTCTCCGTAGTGGTCAGCAGTGGCGGAGGAAGCAAAATGACAAGTACGTATACAGGTTCTTTTAATAAAATGGTTGAAAAACGTTCCCATTTCGTGTGACTGACAAATTAAACTTATTATAGATTATCAAACATTGAAATTAATTCGCGGGGGGGGGGGGGGGGGGTCACGTCACCTGCATTGATAACACTAAAAAGGGTCCAGTATGACGTAAAAACACGTCACCTGTAATGGCTTATTTTAGGATGGTGGGGGCTTTACATTACCTGTATATTTAATCGACCAACCCCCCCCCCCCCCCCCCCCCCTCCTCACCTCCATTAAACCGCCCTTGGTAGTAGTGCTATTGTGTAACGCTTTCTGATTAGATTAGCCATCGGCGGATTCCGAATTTCTGAAACGACGTCCGTCTTCAAAATGTATACCCTATTACGGAAATATTTCCTGCAAAATGTGCATTTAATTTTCTCACAATATGCATCTAATGTAAAACTCTTATTTCTAATGTCTTATATTCTAATCATAAAAGATTATATATCTGACTTTCAGGTTTGCTCTTTTTGGCCTATGTGATAATCAACAGATTGCCCAGACAGACTTTCGTTTGACCTACTACAAATAGTATAAGTTGCTCCTGTGCCTGATAGCGGCAAGTATATTAGCAGGAATAACACTTCTTTTTTTCACATGGGGAATTGACCTTCATACATTTTTAAGGTTAATGGAAAACAGAAGGAAATGAAGCGTACATGTAGGTGTGATTTCCTTAACAAGCTTTAAGGTCTCGGAATTTGAGATTTAAACTTTGAGGCTTTAATAAGTTTGCAGAGATAGAACAAAAAGTCTTTCAGTCAAAAATCAATGTATAAACTTATTTTAAGATTCCCCATAATTCGTTGTGGTACTTGAAATTGTACATTATCACCCGCACATTATCAGTACCTTTACAGAAAATATAATGTGCTACTGTTGCCCTTGATGGAACACAATTATTGTTTACCCAGATTTTTGACCATGAAGTTCTACAATTTATAGTGTAACTTGATTATACATTTCGAAGGATATAACACTTGGCTTTCAGATGCCGCTTCTTTCATCTGATTTGGTTTAGTCAATTCTGAGACATGACCAATTAACTATAAAACCTACCAACAATCTACGTTGAGCCACTTTACAGTTTGAAATGAATAGAAAAGTTTACTCAGAAGATACAAATCATCCACCTGTTTGAGTGGTCTTAGCAAATATGATGCAATCAAAACATTTTTGTATTGGGATTGACAAGGTTTAAAAAAATATAATGAGTGTGAAGCCAAACAGAACTGAATATTAAAAAAAAAATCAGACCGAATGCCTCCATCCTTCCCCAATGTTTCACTACGGATTGATGCCCATTGGAAGAACATTGTAGTATTGGTTGGACGCTTATTAGACGCTTCTTTCTGTAAAAGTGGCACACAATCGAGTTTAGTTAGCTTTAGTTAAAGGGACACAATGTAATGTTGATTTTTTTTAAATTAATTTACTTCAGAATTCAAGATGAACATTAAAAATTGCAATTATTGTTGTTTTTACTAAAAAAAACAGCAACACTTGATAAAATCAATGTGTTAAACTATGTTGGAAAACCACCCTTAACCATGTAAAATGCAGCTGGTTGCGGCTCTACCAGCATTTTTAAATCGACATTTTGTTGTACAATGAGGGCTGCTTTTTCTTAATCCTTATAGGTGTAAGTTCATACATGCAATACAATTGTAAAAGTATATAAATCCCAGTTGTATCATATATTTTTGTAATTGAGGGCACTGCCTCCACCACATCTCTTAATGCCCCTTTAATTGGTCATATCTCAGGAGTGACTAAACCAAATCAGATGAAATAAACGGCACCTGAAAGCCAAGCGTTTAGTCGTTCAATAATATGTATAATCAAGTTACACTCATTTGTAGAAATTAATTGTCAATACGTTAGGTAAACACAGTTCTTTTTGGGAAACCCTGTATAGGGCACAATTAATATTTTTCTTTTAAAGTATACCGGAGCTAAATTAAGACATCCAACTGCCGTGTCATTCAGGCCCTATATTATGAATGAATGCAATAGGGATTCAAAGTTATTTGAGTCAGATGTACGAGGGTCATTCAATAAGTTCTACCTCCTACCTCATAACTTTGCTATTGTACAAGCCAGTCGTATGAAATATTCCACAATTGAAGCTTTGCATCTCAGCTACAAAATTATAGTAGATTGGTCTGAATATTCATTTTACTTTTCTGGATATGCAGTACAAACCAAACTTCCATTTAGTGCGACGGAAACGGGTAAAAAATAGCCAAATGTCTCCTAAGTGCTATTCATATGGCCAATTCTACGAGACAAAATGTACCTATCGGTCAATTTCAATCGTTCTAAATAACAAATATCTCTTGAACAGACTTTAAACAATACAAGTGACTGATCTCGTGGTGGAAAATGCCCTCTAATTGGCCAGAACCAGACCAGGACAGCCATCAATTTTAACCCTACCCTAAAGAACCGCTGCAAAAGTCATATTTGGTTTCATAGGAACCTAAGAGATCTTCATTATACAGGACTAAATGGATATATTTCAAGTCTCTCGAAGATATATTTTTCTATCATTGACTACCTGATTAACTATTCTAAATGTTGCATATAAGTAAAACTGATAAAGTTACTATCATGTTAAGATTTAACATTCGAGGCATCAATGTGGCTTGACTTGTAACAACGGACATTTGACTGAATATCAGTATTCCAGTATGCTAAAGGCGTGTCAATACATTCGAGTTGATATTATACTATTTGCAAGCTACATAGGTTAATATTGCCAACAATCTGATTTATACATAATAGTATAGCATTATATTCAGAAATCATCCGTTGTTTTCTATTTTCAGTATTTAAATCGGGCGGTTATACCTAATCATACAAAACGAAAAAACATGTATTTATCTTTGGGGTAATTTTCCGTGTCCGTTGTCCAAAATCTCTCTCTGGCTTTGATTGCATCATGACAAAAGTGAAATAGGTATCAATTAGCATTTAATATACATGTGTAGCTATGATTCGGAGCTATAATCATGACAAATGTCATGAGGCTGACATTCATATTAGCGATGTTATGAGTGAGGAGGTAGAACTTATTGAATGACCCTCGTATTTGCGTGTGTGTAGGCTATACTTATAATAATTTATATTTTGTCGGCCGGACGTTCTTCCTATGTGAGTTTCAAACAAAGCCACCATGTTAGTCAAATCGTTCGCTTAAGTTCAAATTCCAAAGTCAGCTATGTGAAACTGGCGTCACGTAACGATCATGCAACAACTAGCTTCGTTGTAAATTAAGGCTAAGGTTATCAACTGTGAATACATTTTTAGATCCTATCTTAGTTCTACGACTGGTTTAATATCGGTGCACACAAGGAATACCGAAACGGGGAGAGAGCATTGGCCTTCTGAATGGATCGAAAATGATGGAAATACCAAGCCGATTAACTTAGAACTATCCTTTAAACCGTCTTAGGAAGTTATGAAATCGAGACAATAATATTTCAACGGTAAAGAAACAAAAATCAGGAGGATGACACATCCGAGAACTACTTCCTGGCTATCATATTTATCGTCTGCTTAGTTATATTTATTTATTTATTTATTTATTGTTTATTTGGCAAATTGACAAAACAATACAAAAAATTACAAAGCAATCAATACACAAAGAGCAAATATATAATAAGTACACACAAAAATAGACAACCAAATCAATATGCCAGGATAGCCCATAAAGTTGGCTAAATATGCCAACTTATTTCCAATGGGGTCCAGTAAAGAAAAAGGAGCCTGCAAAAGTGTGAAAAAACAAAACAAAGCAAGACAGGACAAAAGAAGAGGACCAATATAAATAAGTTTAAGCATATTCAGCCAACTCCCGGTTCAACGAACTTTGAGACAAGTGTGCTTTGACAGAGCTGAGGCTATGGGAAATGACCGCAGGATCAGTGTGAGATGAAATGATGACACTATCATCAGCATATAGAAGCAGCTTGTTGTGAACAGAGAATTCCATGTCATTGCTATAACAAAGATAGAGCAAGGGACCTAGTAAGCTCCCTTGGGGAACTCCACAAGAGAGCTGCTCAAGACTGGAATTGATGCCATCAATGCTCACCAGCTGCTGCCTATTGGATAGATAAGATTTAAACCAACTGGGGTCGATTCCCATATATGCTGGGAAAAGTCCCAACAAATTGTGCGGTTTCGAAAATTATAATAAGCCTAACGTATACTGTACCTGTTTGTGTCTAAGGGACTTGGTGCAACCCTACGTACATTCCTTCCACATTTTAGGGCTGTTGGCGAATCTGCCCTCATTTTCCTGATTAGCATATTTTCATGGCGCTATTGCATGACGTTATATGACGATCCTGAGCGCTCTGAGCTCATATCATTATTTGAAAAACGCTCAGAATAATCCGACCTGTTATTTACGTATGCACAGTGTAGGACCTTCCTATCCCAAAATTAATAGTATCCATACAAAGATCGTGTGCGATGGGAAATAAACTGTGAAACCTTAAACATCGATCGATTGTCGTCGTCGTAGCTGTTGCGGTGAATAAAACCATGACCTTGTTGCGCGCGAAATAGTGCAATCGGTATCCGGCATTTCCGTACGCATGGGAGCAAACTGAACCCAAAACAAATTATATAATTCCATCATTTGTGTAGATAGCGAGAAAAGCAATAACGCTGTGACCTTTACAGTGTGGTTATAAAACTCAAAGCGTGTCCAAATATAATTTCACAGTCGGGTGTGCAGGAGTAAATTCGCGCGCTTGCGATGTTCATTGTGTGAAAATCGATAACTACGTTTTAGTGTATACCCTTATATGGGGGGTATAGCTGTCTCACTCACCCGTGGCAATACCACAACAAAGAGATAATCAGGTTAACCTTTTTCAAGACTGATTATACTACTGGTTGAAACTCGATCAGATGAATAACTGTTTGCAGAAAACAGTGAGTTGTGTCACACAACGCTATGCTATAGGAGGAAACATATCGTCGCTGTTCTGACATACCGGCACATCACGAAAAACAGCGTTTTGAGAAAATCGTGTTTAAAAATTTTCCAATTTTTAAAGACTAATTGTTAGAGAGCATTTACATCAAATGTCACTATCATTGTCAAAGAACAATAATATGTTTGTTATGAGCATGTTACAACAACAAATTACAATTATTAATTAGGAGTAATTATGTCATAAAGTCATGTGCCGGTATGTCAGAAAGAAGAAAAAAACTTCATATTCGTCCTACAGTGATATGTCTGTGATATGCTGGTATGTCAGAACTGCAGTTACACGGTGGTCTATGGCAGAATATTGTGATGTGCCGGTATGTCAGAATACAAAATGAGGTTTTCATGCCGGTATTATGTTAAAACCCTGGCATATCACACTAATTAGTGCGGTATCTCATGTTTCATTTGTAGATCATAAAATGCAACTTAACTAGTTTTGCCCCAAATGGCACATGTGCCGGTATGTCAGAACAGCGACGATATTATTCGGAAGCAAACCCATCCATAATTTGAGAATGCGTTAACATTGACTGTGCACTTTAGGTCTACACTGCAAATGTATTGGTCTTTATCTTTGACACATTCGGTTGGGCAAAGCATTTGTGTAATTTGTTAGACAAGCTTTATCTTTGTTTTGCCCATTTATTTTGACTAAAACTCGCAACAGTTGGGTAAAGTTTTTGATATTTGAATAAATCAAAATTGTTGGGCAAATTTGTTGGGCAAAGACGACCGATCCTGCGCACTGCAAGCTAGAACTTCCCAACAGTTGGGCATCATTCCCACCGTTTGCTCGCGAATTCATCATTCATCATCAGCACGGCGAACGTGGAAGTCATGTCGGTATCGCGTCTGCTGCGGTCTTGGTACCTTCCACCGTAAATAATAGACACTTTTAAAGTCACAATTAACAAATGTTTTACAGAAAACCCAACAGTTGGTCAAATTATATTTCATATTACCAAACTGTTTAATCATTATATTTGCCCAACAATTGGTGAAACATTTTGCACAACAGTGTTGGTTGGTATATTTTTAACCACGCGTTGGTTAAAATTTGTTCCAAAAGCAGTTGGTCAAAAGTTTAACCAACAAATTAGATTGTTCATATAAGACCAAACGTTGGTCAAAATGTTGGTAAATTTTTGACCAACCACATTTTGCAGTGTAGGCCTACTTCCTTCCACCAAAACAACGTTTCCCCCTTACCTAGGATATCGCTATGGTAACGTGTTGGCATTTTGTTTCGCTTCCATTTGTAAGTATGTCCCTTGTACTTTATTTATTTTGCTTTAATTTGTTTCGTTCCGTTCAGAGGAGTTGTACCGTATTTTGGTGTTCTCATTATTATATTCTTGTTGGTAACATCATCTATGTGACCAATTGCGGGATTTAAAAGTAGGTCAGTGATCATGATCGAAATCTGAGCGCATCAATGCAGTAAGCTCTGGTGATGTGTCATCTTGTGACAATACTACAGTAGATTCACAGACTTTGGCCGATGTATCATTTTAGTATAGGTAATTTCGTTCAACTGAGTAGGGAGTGGTAGTGATTTGAAATGTTAATCTGATCATTAACTCATATGGCTCTATAGGAATTTGATGCCATGTCATAGCATCGAGACGGCTAGACATTTCCGTTATTGAAATATTCCGTATTTTCCCCCCGAATCGCGGTGTTTGTAGAAAACGTATTCGCGTACACGCGTACGTACGATTGATCATTCTGAATTCTCCCTACTACTTGTACCAATATTATCTATAATGCAACCTATCGTTTGCTGTGCACACGGTCCATCCCGTTAACCCGTAGGGCACAAGGGACAGACCCGACGTGCGGAGCACCAAAGGGGAATGGGGCTCCCATCGTTAACCACTCCTGGTCGGTTGAGGGTCCAATTTAGATTGTGCCCCGCAGGGCTATATAAAGCCGCCTGCCTGCGCCACGTGGTATTAAGGTATAAGCTTACCATTGTAAAGTACATGTACAGAGGCGGCGGCCGCCGGTTCCTTGCAGTTCCGTGAGGTTGCAGCCGGTTTCTATTGTTCTAAACAATGATATGCGGTCCAACCGGGCGGAACCGCCGGTTGCCACGCGGTCGAGTTTTGATTTGCTCCCTAAGTAATAATAAGGTAAGCCTAAAAATCTAAAATGATGTGTTTTCTGTAAAGTGTGTTTATTTTGGTCTTATAGATCGTAAATGTTAAGCATTCTTGGGGAAAATTACATCACAGAAAAATGCAAAACTTACAAAGCGGAAAAACGCGGAATTCGACAGTTACAAAGCAGAAAATTCGTGACCTTAGGTTAAGGGGGCTGTGCACATTCAGGTACAGCCTCCGTAAAACTGCCGTAACTTCTTCATTATTCATTTAATCTATATGAAAGTATACATTTTTTGCAGGAAAGTGTTCAATGAATCCAACCATAATCATGAAATTGACCATTTTGGAAAAAAATTATAAAAAACACGTTTTTTGCCCCATTTTAGGTTTGGAAAAGATAACTCAAAATATATTTTGTCAAATTTTGTCATACTAGTTTTATTATATTCCTCATACAATTCCCTAGGAATCGGGGTTTTTTTTGTTGAAAATATTTATTATTTTTTGAATTAGAGACCAAAAAGTGCCAACAAATGTTATTTTTTACCAAAAATGGTGATTTTCACAATTTTGGAGCTAAAAAATCACGTTTTTTAGCACTTTTGGGTCTCTAATTCAAAAAATAATACATATTTTCAAAAAAAACCAAAACGTTTTAAACATTTGAAAGCTTATTTATCTAGCTACAATGTGTGAATAAATCAGATATTTCTATAACTATATAACTGTTTGGCTGAGATATGATTGATTATATTTCGAAAGTCAGGGGTGGCGGCGGTGGCGTTGTGTACAATCTCTATGGAGCATATAGAAAATGTTCCCAATTCTACGTTCAATTTACAATAACTATTATGTAACAATTGTAATCACGAATCGATTGCATTGTCCTTGGCTTTCTCCCTATTCACTACACAGTGAACTTGCCCTAATTCATTGGTATTACATACATGGCTATAACAACAATATTATTCAACCGATGATAGCAAAATTATACACATTTGGAAAGCTCTCAAATAGGGGAATTCAAAAATGCCGCTTGAATCAGAATAGGGTGAATAGCCAAAAATATATAATTATGTGTAAACTGTAATAAATATGAAATGTAAACATTTGTGCTCGACATGTATTTCCCGATATAGTATATTTCAACAAATTACATTGTTGTCCGCTCCTGGCAGGTGCTCCGCCAGCAACGTGATCTCGTGGCGGACAACAAATGTTTGTTGAGCGGACAACAAATGTTCTGATAGGTAAGTTGCATGAGGATCTCATACAGTAAAATGATGATTGGGATAATAAAAAATATATATTGAGCTTTAATCAAAATATGAAATAAAATCGATATTCTTTGAACAATCTTAATCACCACATGTTACCATTATCCTATGCAAATTCCAATCGCATATTTGGATTCCTTGTGAGATTACCGATCAGAAAATATATACTTGTTAGGGGTAGAACAAGTAGTTATTGCGATATGCTAATTCGAATCTCAGATGTGTAAAATGTAAAAATCTCGACATGCAACGGGAAGGGTGGCGAGTTTAAAGCACATGGCCATAATTATACACAATAATTCCGGAGAATGAGGCGGGGCACAATAGGGTTTGGGGGAGGGACGTTTGAAGGGTTTTTAAGGGGGTTTTTTCTGTCAGGAAGGGGGCAATTTGTACACCAAGTTTCTGAAAAGTTGTTCACAAAAAAAAGAAATCCGCAAATGTGGAAATCCTCAACAAATCACAAAGTCCAGCTAATTAAATATGCATATCAAGTTGTATAAGTAGTAAACCGACCAATCAGTTATACATCTAAAACAAATATGCAACTTAGGTACCTTACGCAATTATTTGTTTTACCATTATTAAATCCCTAAATACTTTTATAATAATAAGTGTTGTGTAAGACTCTACACAACCACTGTTGTGTACATTTCTACCCAACAAACAACCATGTTCCCTTTTTACCATCGTGAAGTGTAGTATTTTACCTAACATTGCTTTTTTTCTAAGAGTGTAGGGCGCATATTTTTAGACCAAAGGTGTCCTCGAAAAGTCATTATAATAGTGACAAATTCTACAGTGTGAATATTGGTGCAGCACTTTTGAATCCCAAAATTACCTGAGTTTTTTTCTCTCCTTGGCCCCATTTTTCATGACTATTGATGATTTCTTTTTTGTATTATAATTAACATAGTTCCTCCCTTTGGCTCTAATTTTCTGATTTTCCCAACATATCGTCCAAATGCACGGAAGAGACGTGTTTAGTCTCCTTAAGTTGTTTCATGTCTTCAAGTAACGCTTGGATAAAAAATAAAAAATGTTTAAGTATTAATCTTAACATGTCAAGTACATCTTATACTAATTTCGATGTCATTCATCAGGTTGTATCGAATGAGGAGGGTATTGTGTCCGAACCGTGTTGCTAACTAACTAACTAGTTTTCAGCTAATTCAAAACATGAATTTCTGTTAGGTTTGCATTAATACGCCCCATAATATTACAAAGTTATAGTTTGACAACAGGTGTCTGTTACATGTTCACAGGCGCAGCCCACGTGTATCCAATTACTTCAGCTATCTCACGCATGTCCCTAGCCGAAATATCATAATTAGTTATTAAGATGCAGTATGGAAATGAGCTCAAAGTTAAATGGTAGTGTATGGAATATTGAACATGATGTGTCCTCCTATGTCCTAACTCTGGGTTGCCAAGAAGTCCTGTGTTATCGTGAAATGGTTTTTTATACATTTAAAATGTGTTCAAGTGCTTTGCACTTCGCATTAAAATAATAATTTGAACAACCGATATTATACATATATTTTAACTACTTCTTAATCTCTAATAATGTAGAAATACTTTCGAATACAAGCTAACAATAGGGGTTTGGGTAACGAGATCTTGTTCAACCACAATCCTGTTAGAGTCATCTCATCAAAATTCACAACGAGGTTAATTCTTGAGGGAAACAGTCCAAAACGTGTTTTGTTTAACAATGTTTACCTTTTGTAAGACAAAAAGTTATGTCATTTTGACAGAAGGTGCTTTACACTTATTACACGCACACAGTCACGGCTCTCGTGTCCCAAGATGAAATGCAATTAAGTTAAATAGCTCGATATAAATAGGTTGATTTCAACACGTCCATTATACGTCAACCGCACTAGATGTACGGAATTTCAACTACGGTACGCTCCCCTTCACTTTGCGAACACGTTGGTCGTCTAGTATTCCAGTGACACCATAACATTTTATTGAACAAAATAAAAATAAAAATGTTAAAACAGAACCTTCTTTACCTACAAATATTCCAGAAACAATTTCGGAGTCGTGTTAAATTGTTATCCTATATTCAACAACTCCCCCATACCTTAACACTTTCTATGCGGCTATTAGTTTTACCATATACAAAACAGATTTTTCAGAAACCTTTCCCAACTTTCAAGGTCTATCTCTGTAAGGATTACTGATCAAATACTAGGCATGTTTGTACTTATTTCAATAGATTTCTCATGGTGATTCCAAATATAGAAATGACATTCAATAATGTTGAAGTTTTTGAAACATTTTATGCAATTTTGGAATGTCGTCTGCAGACGCCTGCCTGCATGTTTACCTTTTGTAACCCAGCACTCGTATTGAATGTACTATCGTCCAGGTGTGATTCCTTTTTGTTGTCAGTAATGTCGCCAAATCTTTTATGATCTAGATAGATTATGTAAAGTACCTGTGGTTGACACAATGAATTCTGGCAAACATTGTTGCCAATCTAGTCAGCAAACAGTGAATTGGGCTCATTTTGAATTGTGCTACGTGTACTACGTGTAACAAAAATAATTTGTTGCTCAAATAATAGCATTTTCTAATGAGATACCCAACATTGGGCCATTTGTTTGTCTTTGTCTATGGCACCTAAAAAAGCACCTAGGTGGTAACAGTGTGCATCTTTTGCTGTAGCTCAAATTGAACATGTACAATTTGGTCAAAATAATGTAGGCATTTTATGATCAGTGGCCCATATTTTCCTTCAAATGCAAGGATCAAGTGTATGCTTGGACTATTTAAGGAGGACATGTATTTGTAAAGCCCATGCTGTAAGTCAGGCCTAAGTAACTCCCTATCTGCCCATTGTTGAGATTTTGTTCACAGTATAGCGCACTCTATAAGTTCATCAACCGGAAGTTAAGCGTAAACTGTCAATCATTCGTTGTGAATGAATATTCAGCTATGACTATACATGACCTCACACGATGTGATCGTCGCGATGTAGCGTCTTTCCCAACTGATCTAATTACAATATTCATAAAATGCAAATAACGCCACGCTCCTCCTCTGTCACCGTCAGACGAAGCTATCCACAATTTAAAATTCGTATTTTGTTCCACGTACAAATTAATTTCAAATAACCAATTCTGAATGTTTCGTGTCATATAAGAACTATATTTTGCTATCATCAAAGCAAATAAGTTGTACTCTAAATCACAATCAGCGTTTTTTGACCATTGATGTACTATTTCTGTGCCACAAATCATGTTTTGAGCCGATAAAATCCACCACGTCTTAGGTCGTCTGGTTTGCTACGACCATGATAGTGCGCCCCCTCTAAGTTCATCATCCGTCAATTTGAGCATAGTAAACGGGGGACTTTGCCTTCAAGATACTTGTCCCATAGTTATAGGGTCTCTGTAAGTATAGGTTCTGGTTATTGAGTACTTTTCTTGTTTGCTATGTGGTTAGTTTAGGCCTGTATAATACAGGCCAACGGTGCCTATTTAAGTTATGGTGTCTTTCAGGTCCCTCAATTAGGAAATTGAGGGACCTGACGTTAGGTCTGACCCTGGTTATGTCGAGTTTATTAACAGAGCAGAGTAGTTGGATTTGCTTGTTGGATCTGTTACAAAAATCAAAATATTCCATCCGGCAAAATATTTGCAGCTTTCCTCCAATGGCATTTCTTGTCCATATTTGATATCGATATTATATCTTTTTCTCATGAGGTGATGAACAAGGATTTTTCTTAAATCGAGTTCCAAGTATGCTATAAATGTAAGCCTTGAAGCGTTGTGAACTACCAGACGCGCACTGTCACCACATCGTACACACATATCGCTGTACAAATGTTCTCATCAGCAGCTGATGATTAAACGTTTACCCCCCTATAAGTATAACCTACATTTGAATCATTTCTGATTATTTAGTTACATGAAATGCTTATTTGAATGACCAATTATTAAGTACAACACCTGTACCGTTTTTCCAAATTTTCATCACGCATTGGTCAAATTCATTATGTGTCGATCTTTATAACCGATAAGTATATGAGGCTAAATATCCACTGGGTTAAGTTAGAACATGTGGGGTACTGCCTTTAGTCTTCATACCCTATAGTTGTGTAACGATTACTTATACAGTGGGCAGTAATAGTAACGTTCACCAATGATGTGATATGACCATTGGCGTAAAATGAATGTTTCTTTGGAAAGTAAACAGAAATGCAGGTGGCATCCTGTAGGTAACTGACTTTGACTGTGCTGTGAAATTCCAGAAAACAATCTATTGATTCTAGGTCGATTGCCTCACTCAATTATTTCCATTAGATAAAGGACGAGTAGTATACCATCATTAATACAAATGAAGAGCTATGTTCCAAAAGGAATCAACTCCTATATCTTCCATTTTGGCTTACAAAATAGTGAATTATATTCATATTTCCGGAAACTTCCGGAAATTACCGGACATTTCCGGAAATTACCGGACATTTCCGGAAATTACCGAGGGCCATAACTTTTGACCCGAACATGCTAAAGATGTAGAACAAAGTTTAAAAGATGTATTTCGTAACTCTCTTTCATTTTCTGCACCTAACTCAATTTTGACAAAAAGTGGAGTCGATTCCTTTTGGAATAGAGCTCTTCAAGTATATGCCCATTATTGTTGTGGATTATATACTATCAATTCTTTATCTTTCATACACCGTATGCGATGGTGCAAATAAACTTTATTATTGATATGTATTCATCTTTTTAAAAAATGATCTATATTAGGGGTCTGTACTAAATGGGCCTAATTTTGATATTACCAAACTAAGCAAGAGTCTAAGTAAATGGACACGGTGCTCAATAAATACCCCATGACGTGATATACAAAAATCTCATTTGACAAATTAACAAACAGTGACTATGAACTACTTTAGAAAAATGTGGTACAAACACAGATTTAATAGTTGATATAAGGCCATGTGTTTTAAATTCGCCACCCTTCCCGTTGCATGTCCAGATATTTACGTTTTACACCATTTGAATTTCAAATTAGCATATCTCAATAATTACTTGTTCTACCCCATTTCAAGTATATATTTCTGAACATATTTTGATTAAAGCTCAATAATATTTTTATACCGATCCCAATCATAGTTTTACACGTGCATATTAGTTCCTCATGCAATTACCCATCAAATCATAATGGTTGTCAAGGGTAACTTGTTGATATATACTATCGGGAAGTAAATGAGAACAAACGTTTAATTTTCATATTTATTAGAGTTTACAAGTATATTTGTTTGGTGGGGTATTCACCCATCCTGATTTAAACGGCATTTTTGAATTCCCCTATTTGAGAGCTTTCCAAAATGTATAATTTGACTAATACTTTTTTTGTAATAGTCATGTATGTTAAACCCATGAATTAGAGCAAGTTCACTGTGTAGCGAATTGGGAAAAAGCCAATGACAATGCAATCGATTCATGATTACTGTTACATCATAGTTGTCCCGTTTGTTGAAACAGAACTTTATAGAATATAAAACAATCTATAAAATGAGACCCGTTCATGTTTGTACCATGCAGGGATGAGGAGTTATTGTAAATTGAACGTAGAATTAGGAACATTTTCTATATTTCCCATAGAGATAGTACACAGGACCACCATCACCACCGCCGCCACCCCTTACTTTCGAAATATAATCAAACATATCTCAGCCAAACAGTTATAGAAATACCTGATTTATTCACCCATAGTTGTTGAGTTATTAAAGAGAGATGGATGGATGATTCGTCACCAAACATGCAACGCCGCCAACCTTTTTTGGGTGGTGAGTTCAAAACACATGGCCATATAAACTATTTAGCATAATCTTTAATCCTATTGAACTGGTATTTCGGATTCAGTCAGGTGTATCAGTTAGGATTCATGTTTAACCAGGTAAACATCAAATACAAATGTCGAGTTCCCTACCAACGCGAGTGTTTGTAATACCAAGACCAAACGGGATATATACGAAACAGCTTAAGACCCATGGTAAATTTCATCTTTTAAGAACGGAAGATATTTAAACAGACCACCGGCGACAAACAAGAAATAATTATATTGGATTTGTAAAACGCTCTATATCTAATTTCGATACGCAGAATTTCAGCCTCAAAGTCAATTGCGTCTAGATTCATACGGAAAACAAAAAACCACATTGAAATGATCACAAGCGCAACATATTGTTCAGTTCCCAGTTGTTATTAAAATGTGTGTTTCTTTAATAACATGTAGATTGTAAGCTTACTTTCTCCCGGTTACCTAAAACATGAAAATAATTTCTGAACTTAAAAAGTTAAATAAATACAATAATAAGTAAAAATAGAAATACATATGCGAAAATGTTTAAATTTTCGAAGGCCTCAATACTAACCATTATGGGGCTACGGCGTAAGCGGTGGACATTCCACCTAAAATTGGACAGGTCTCCCATAGAACACGTGTATTAACTATGTCCTCGAAACCGCCCCCCCCCCCCCCCCCCCCCTAAATCTTCCATGGAGCTCGACATTGGTATGTGACGTTTACCTGGTTGGACATAAATCCTAACTGATACACCTGACTGAATCCGAAATACCAGTTCGATAGGATTAAAGATTATGCTATATCGTGTATATCAACTATTAAATCTGTGTTTGTACCACATTATTCTAAAGTAGCTCAAAATCATGGTTTGTTACTTTGTCTAAGGAGATTGTTTATATCGCGTAATGGGGTTGTGAGGAACATGTCAATTTACTTAGACTCTTGCTTAGTTCGGTGATATCAAAATTAGGCCATGTATTACAAATCTCTTATATATCTGTTTAAAAGATAAAGAATACATATCAATAATAAATTACTATATCTATTTGTACCAATGCAAACGATGTATGAAAGATAAAGAACTAATAGTAGACCATCCACAATAATAATCGGCGCCGGCACGCCTCTTTAGCAGGCTGCACAAGAGGCTATCCGTAGCCGGGCAGCGATTTCTTTTTACTAATCAACATTATGTAAAATTTATAATTCCGTTTTAATACGCAATAAAGCAAAATTTACTGAATAAAATGATTTTTTTTTTAAAAATTAAAAAAGTCAACTGATTTAACAAAATGTTGATTAATTTAAAAAAATCGCAGCCGGGCACCCATTAATAATATTAAGGATGGTTTACTACTCGTCCTTTATCTAATACACACTAGAACTTACTGAACGAGGCAGTCGACCTACAATCATAGAAAAAAGGTGTTCGAACACTGACCCTAATTGCCATGCTTGTTGGATCCTAACAGGCACGCTATTTGAGTCACATGAAAATCGAAACTTGTTTCTGGTAGCTTGAAATATCCCTTACTTACCACCTTCCCCACCGATCAATGTTGCGAGGCCCTGTGCTGATGGTGGGCCAATTGTGGGATTCAAAATTGATTCAATAGAGTGTTCAAACAAGGTACCGTTTATTGATGAGATGATTTACACCAGAAGTAGGCTACTGCTATACTTTTTTTCTGTTCGATGATAAGTGTTTTAACCAATGAGAGTGTCACAGCACATTCATACTCAGTTACCTACAGGATGCCACCTGCATTTATGTTTACTTTTCAAAAAAACATTCAATTTACGCCAATGGTCATATCACGTCATTGGTGACCGCTACTATTTACTGCCCACTATATATAAGTAATAGTTACACAACTACAGGGCATGAAGACTAAAGGCAGTACCACACATGTTCTAACACTTAACCCAGTGGATACTTAGCCTCAATACTTATCGGTTATAAAGATGGGCACATCATGAATTGGACCAATCCTGTATTCGTGATGAAAATTTGGAAAAGAAATGTACAGGTGTTGTACTTTAATTGGTCATTCCAATAAGCATATCATGTAACTAAATAATCAGAAATGATTCAACTGTAGGTTGTACTTAGAGGGTAAACGTTTGATCATCAGCTGCTGATGAGAACATTTGTACAGGGATATGTGTGTACGATGTGGTGACAGTGCGCGTCTGGTAGTTCACAACGCTTCAAGGCTTACTTTTATAGCATACTTGGAACTCGATTTTAAAAATTCTCCTTTTTCATCCCCTCAAGAGAAAAAATATATAATATCGATATCAAATATGGACAAGAAATGCCATTGGAGGAAAGCTGCAATTGTTTTGCCGTATGGAACATTTTTATTTTTGTAACAGATCCAACAAGCAAATCCAACTCAGCTCGCGTTCGATAAAGTCGGCATAACCATATACGTTACACTTGAATTAGTAACAAAATGTTACTGTTATAGCTGAAAAATCCATGAAACAAGGTGGCATTTACATAATTGTTAGAGAAACTGTTTAGTTATGGGTATTTTTTGAAAACAATCCATATTTTGTTTTTACCGTGGCTTGACTTGCGGACTAATAAAAAATAAATTATTCTATTAAACTTTGTTTACTATATATAGTCAGCGTCATAATGCTATTGACATTAATTCCAACAATGCGTGCGAACTCGCGTGCGTGCGTTCGTGCGTACATGTGAATGAGCGGACTTGCGTAATCTCGGAAGTGCGTACCGCACGCTTTAAAAAATGACCGCGCGTCCTAATGGACCCACGTCACATGAGGTTGAGCTCGCGTAAAGTACGCGAGCTCAACCTCAATTCAAAATGGTGCAACGGTCATCCGTGGTGCGCATGTACGTAATCTCGACCTCACGGCTCTGATTGGTTGGTGCTCAAACGTGAGAACTGAAAAACTCGTGAACGCACCATCACGCCCCCACTGCGTCGGTGGTTAAACCACTGCGTTGGTGGTTACGGCGCAACAGGACCACTGCGTTGGTGGTTACGGCGTAGCGTTGAAGATCGTTTAAAAGGCTTCAGTTTAAATTGGACCAATCAGGCGCTTTAGTGTTGTTGGTTGGCAGTATTTTGTTAGTTCAAGCATGCGTGCACAGCCTGATCGAAGTGCGCCCACATATGTCGAAATGTGGCCAGGAGTTCATGTGCCGTAGATCCATTGGTAAATCGTGAAATCGTCACACGCATGCATGCACAGTTATTCGCGCATTTCATGCATCTGGAAGCAGCTCCGCCGACAAAAACAAAACACGCTCCGAGGGTGAAATAGCTTGCATTTTGTCCATACCTTTATGATAGCGACTAAATGCCAGGCCAATCGGCTAAAAGTACATACGTCACTTACCTCAAGCCTTGTAAAATAGTAATTACGATATCAAATAGTAAATTATTAGTAATGATTTTAACAGAAGCGGACAAAATACATGTATTAAATATTAACAATATTGGTAATATTTAATACATGTATTTCGGCCGCTTGAGATTTTGTTTACATTAGCGCTCGTTCATCTGGCGCCCATGTAAACACAGTCCCCTGTTTAGTGGGTAATCCGATCGGGAGAGGGACCGGGTTCGAGACAGTGTAAGTCATATCAATTTAATTCACGTCAGTTTTTCCAGTATATATATTATTTACGGACTAATGTGCACTTATGAATGATAGATTGGCTGTGTATGTTTAATAAATGTATTATACAGATAATTTGGAATTATATGTTTGCTGTTGTAATGTCTATGCTGAGTGTATCAGCAAATCCAAATTAGGCGCAAATAACACAATTCTGACAACCATTCTCTGCTTGATGAGTTCGATGTCATTGTATATGACGGTTGTTACCCTATTTAGAGTGTAATTAAGGCGCGACACAGTCGATTACGTTTACTCCCGGCAACGTTAAACCGCAATGCAATAATTTGGTACACTTTGTTCTATTGCTACCTCTGAAATGAATCGTTACTAATTACTATTGGAAGCTGGGTCCCAAAGGATTATCGAATATAACAGATTTACATTAACTAAACTGCAGCACTTAGCCCTGTAATATCCTGGCGGGTTGTACTTGTCATCCTGTGTAGGATACGAATGAGAGGTTTGCATTCTCATCATGCTTGTTGATATTAAGGTCTATGTTTACTTATTCGTGTTGATAATCCCTCCTAGGAATTCTGTATAATATCCTTTAATATCACAGTAATCAGAATGGCTATCTTATCCTAATAATTATATTAATTTTTACCATCACTCGATTCAATTCGATTCAATGAACCTGATACATGACAAACTAATACGCTTGAGCTCGATGTCATTGTATATAGCGGTCGTTACCCTATGGCCTATTTAGAGAGCAATTAACTCGCGAAACGGTCGATTATCTTTACTCCCGGCATCTTTTAACACTCATCTAACCAGGGTGCCTGTTGCGCTAAATCGCTGATAAATCGTCAAATGAGTGATGGTAATCGTAGTACGTAATACCACCGATTGCCATGCGTTTATTTAAGCCAACAATTCTGTCACCTACCCGCCGTTCCCGGGGATAATATTATTATAATAATCATAAGTGTTAGTATTATAATTATTAAAATAATCATATTTAAAGAGGATTAAGGGGAATTTCTTTTGTTTAAATTTTCGCCTTAACGTCATTTAAACAAAGGACGGAATAAAAGCTATTGCTCTCCTTCTCCTATAAGGATAGACTTAATTCGATATAAGTAATGACAAAAACTATCCTTAAAGAGAATGAGAACAATAGCGTTTAAGCTGTCCTAGTGACGTTAAGGCGAACATTTAAACAAAGGAAATTCGCCTTAATCCAAAAACAAATTAGAGTAATTCTGTTATACCCTTCACAGAGGTATTCATAGTGCATGATTTTTAAGAACGACGCATACTACCGATGTTGGTGCGTAGGGTATAGCAGCGCTGTTTGGGTTCTAAAACATGGAATCATAGCAACATCATATGGGGAAGGTTGGTACTGGTGTCAATCGAAATAGTAGACCAATATACGGTTGTATCAAACACAATGGCATGGCATATACGACATTTGTTAAACAGAACATTAAAAGGGTGTTGCAAAAATCGCCTCCATGGTAACTTGTGTTACAACAAAAAACCTTGGTAAACATTTAACCGACAGAATCCTGAACACTTTTCTATTTCACCGTCTGAAATAAATTACGAGGACTGCATTACTATATTACTATAAATAAGTACTATATGAAGCTTGCTCCAAGGGACATGAAGAACAGCAGACTTGACATTAACTAAATTATAGCACTTAGTTCTGTAATACCTTGGCGGGTTGTATGTCATCTTGTTTCATTTACAAATGAAAGACGCACAAATTATTCAACATGCGTTTAGTGAAAATTGAGGTTCTCCTCTAAAGATTAACAGTTTTAAGGGTGCTTAATCATAAATATGCTAAATGCGGTTTGAAGGTGTCGAACAAAACAATTTTTCTATTTTAATCAAAATTAACCGGGTTTATTAAAGTATAAATTCGTAAGATTAGTTTACATGTACAATGACAAAAGAAGTGCGTAATTGGACTTACGTATTGAAGACTTGTACGCAATATCGATCGTATATCGTTAGCTGCTTTATAAAATAATTGCCTAAGTCATATTTACTACTTTTGAGAAAATATAAAAAAACAATCTAGTTTTGTTACTTTGTTACTTTTGTTAATCATTTAAAGCATAATGACATGTTGACTCAAGACAAACAAATATTGCTATGTTGTCATGTCTCAATAGTATTACATAATCAATTCAAATGACTTTAACAGCACCGTTGTGACTTAGGCAGTTGTTTATTTTAATTGGCACTTTTACATCTACAAACTAACTTAGGCAATTTGACTATGCTCATTCTCACAATATAAAAGTTCTTAGAAATTCACTATATAGTACTCTACCTTTTTTACATCCAGACTCTGGCACTACAATCACCTTTCTAAACTAATAAAACACTTTCACTGTCTAAATAGTTAGTCTCCAAACTGCCTAAGTCACACTATTAGATTTAGGCAATACAATAAATATGCCCATAGTCACACGCGTGACTTAGGCAATAATCCTTTTGATTTGGTAGCCCGATTTAAAGTTGAATATTGACATGGGCACTTAAACCATTATAGGTGCCTCCCATGGTAAAGAGCTGACTTAGGCAAAAATCTCAATTTGTTAAAAAAAATGACTTTGGCCATTATTTTATTAAGCTGACGTTATGATAATCGCCAAACTAATATTTTCTTCTGATAATTCGTAACGACACAGAGTCTAACGAAAATAAAATCCATAGGGTTGCTTTGGAAGTGTGTTGAACATAATTCACAAATACGAATTCTAGCAATATCCACTGGCTTATAAAATAAAGGGTGAAGATGAAAGCTTACAATCCCAGGGGATTCCTAAATATAATATCTATTTTCAGAAGATTTATGAAATTGATGATAAACGTTGACATGGTTGAGGACAGGATTGGAGAAGCTCTTCATCATGTTCATAGTATTAAGCCAGCCATGGTTTACTAAGTGCAATGACAGGGTATTACCTTTTCGGTTATTACAGCAACAGTATCATAACCTTTAAGCATAATCTCAAGACTCATTTGTTTAGTAACTGATGTTTGTACCTTAGGCTTTATAATTATGTCCATACACTTTTGTATGATGCCTGGGGTACACTGTATTGTTTATATGTTATATTTTGTGTTAAGAACTGTGATCATTTTTGAAACAGCGCTATATAAGCACTGCTATTATCATTATTAGTATTACAGCGCTATATAAGCACTGCTATTATCATTATTATTATTACAGCGCTATATAAGCACTGCTATTATCATTATTATTATTACAGTTTCGACATATAATCTTCAATTGCCGTATTTACCAAGTTGGTTAATTTACCATATTTCAAGTAGTAAACGTCAATGCTCTACATTTGTTTTGTTTATTATAATTCCTGTCCTTAATTTGTTGGCATTCCATAGCGCTTGATTAAACTGCTAACATTCCCACACTGTTAAAAATTGCCGTAATTTTACGGACAAAATTTAACAGAAATCCTCCGTAAACGGTAAAATACGGAATAAAATTGTAAATTTACGGATTTCTACGGAAAACTAGTAAAATTTACAGAAAAATCAGGTAAATGATAAATTTTACAGACGATGTCCGTAATTGTACAGAAGATCATTATTGAAAGGAGACGTTTACGGTACATCTTGTAAATTTACAGGAAATTAGCTGTAGTTTTACGGACAAATTAACAGAATTCGTAAAATATCGTAACGGAAGAGTGCATTGGTTAACTTGTATTGGTATGCTGTCATCGTAGTATAAACCTTGAAGGAATTCATTTGCAGGGAAACATTTTATTTAGTAAAAAAAACACCATGGAATGCATATTTGTATTGAAAATACTATTCCATTTTCGGCCCATCCTGAACAAGACCGTACTTTTAAGGATCAAGCTATCAAATAAATGATAAATTTTACAGACGATGTCCGTAATTGTACAGAAGATCAAAGATCGTAAAAAAAATTTGAATTCTGTAATCTGTTATTTTTACGGAAATGTGTAAATTTACATGGGAATTTTGTAAAAGTTACGCAAAAGGAATCCGTAAAATTACGGATTAAAAAAAAAAATTCCGGCAGCAAAATTTCCGGACAATTTTTTTTGTTCCGTTATTTATTTTTACGGAATTATGTTAATTTACGTCAAGTTTCTGTAAAATTTCCGTAAATAGAATCTGTATTTTCACAAATTATAATTTACGGAATTTTGTATATTTTACAGGAACTTTTCCGTAAATTTCAACTTTCTGTAAATTTACGGGCAAAAAAAAAGAGTCCGGAAATTTTGCTGCCGGAATTTTTCTGTAAAAAAACGGAAAATGTTCTAACAGTGCAGGGATAAATCCTTTTTTTCCCTGTAGTTAGATATTTGCTGAACCCCGTTTTATGAGTCCAAATAAATTAGGTTTATTGGTCATCCATCGATGGGTTCAAGTTTTGTATCAAAATAATTCTATAAGATCGCGCTTACAAAATAAACCAGCTTTGTCGCCGCCCAAAATACATTGTTAAATATTTAAATGGTGGCGCTACGTTTGGGACACTATGTAACTGTCAGTATTGTTTAAAAGTTAAGCAGAGTGTATTATCATTCCAACTATTTTCATATATAATATGTAAATTAGATATCTAACTATACGTCCATCTTCATGAAAAAATGTACATTTCTTGCGATAACCAAAAGTAAGCATAAAACATTGAATTTCCAGATAAGGAAAAAACAAGCCCTACATTATACCAGGTTTCGTAAAATTTGCCTGTACTGATAAGTCTCCAAATTCATTACAAACCCTGCCTCGCAGACTAGGTTTATCCATTAGCAGTCACTGATATGCATCAATAGCCTCAGTGTAATCAGGTAAAGTGACAATATATAAAATACTGATTCGTATTTTGATCATCGTCTATATTAAACTCTCTCCGCCGAAACATATATCCTTATTTAGTTGTAAACAATTAAACCCTCAAAACAAATGTTAAAGGTTGCATGTATGTCCATATCGCTTCGAACGCTTTATCAGCTCCCTATCTATCTATACTAAATCGCGACTGTGGCTTCAAATGTTTGACACACACAAATGTTATCGTTTATATTTGCAATAGAAAGCTTGTTACTGTTTTTCTGACTTGTGTTGACCAAACTTCCATGACTTAAATTGACTTGAATCGAATTTGACATGTTAAGACTCGTTAGAATAACCTCAGTCGCGGGTGCCAGACTCAACTCGCTACTCGATTAGGTATGACTCAATTCAACTCGAGACAGTACTCCGTCAACAGCCATATAACACTGATGCACCCTCATGACTTCAAGCCTTCAAGCAAATACTTCAAATGAAAATGTTTTTATATGTAGTCGAAATATCTCATTGCGTTGGTGGCATCAGTAATTGGCATTTAATAATAGATGTACGGTATTAGATTTATGCGGCCGTAAGAGCAATTGAAGAAGTTCTCGGTAGACGCAAACCATTGGTTAAGTGTTGCGCATGGCTTTCAATGAGCAAAATATATTATAACAATTACAAGTATGGGGTTATTTTGTCAAAGACGATGATTTTTTGAATTTGGTGGGGAAAATGTAAGGAAGGTGTCTTAGGAAGCTAGTGTATGCTGAAATAGGGATCTACACTGCCTATCGGGCGCGTCACTCCCGAAACGGAGTACAAATGGAGGGATCGTTGCTACCGCAAAATACAGGGTGTCCCAACAGTTTCAAAACAGTTTCAAAACTATATATCACCGGTTAAATAATTCGCGGTGTAATAATACAAATATATTTCGAAAGAGAAGACTTGTAGAATTAATTTGGTTCCAAACTTACAATAACAGCTATTTTTCTTTTTGCCAAGATACAGACGAATGTTTTCTGAACTGTAAAACTGCACTTTCATATAAAAGCGTAGTATAATGAGCTGAATAAAGTCAAGGATGCGACAAACGGAAAGAGGTAGGGAAGAGAAAAGGGTTCCCTACAATGATTTTTTTTATATTTCATATTGATATAATCTTTATTATGGATAATATGGACATTATCAATGTTGTGCACAACATTTAATATGTGAACACCTTTTTTTTGAACAAAATTTACATAAATGGACACGCTGCATGTGATTACAGTGACATACAGTGCGTCCAGCAAATCGAATAATGTTATGGTATTGCAAGTTATGTGGCCAAACCTTTCAGTGGATTTTTTTCATATTGAGGGGCCTCAAAAAGGAATCATATTTGGTACCGAATTGATTCTATATACAAGTTTTCGCTTTCAAAATATACTTTTAATTTGGTTCTGCGACTTATAGTTAGAGAGATACAATTCTTTAAATTGGTTTCTAAACTTTTGGGACACCCTGTATATGCCCAATAAAACATCGACAAATATATGAGCCTGGTAATTCCTCCCATTGTCTGTTTCATCTGTGTGCATAAATTGAATGGATAAGGCCATGTGATTTGAACTCGCCACCCTTAGCGTTGCATACATTTCCAGATTTATACATTTACACCATCTGATATTCGAAATAGCATATAACAATAACTACTTGGTCTACCCCATACAAAGCGTACATTTTCTGAAAGGTAATCTCACGTATGCTATTGGAATTTAGATATGACCTAATGCTAATATATACTGCTCACAAAAAGTATCGAAACACTTAGAAATGATCCAATATATAACGGCTCGAAAGGATATGCATTAATCGAAGCAAATAACCAAGTGCATAATTTTGTTCTGCGTATTTTGACACCTCGATCGATAAGATACGATGTTGAGGAGCGGAGTTATTGTCATTTCAATGGTCGTGGGTCCAGTTTCAAAAGTGACAATCATCCTATAGAAAGAGGTTTGCATTACTGTTTAGAATGATCAGATTCGTGCTTTTCAATAGGGATGAGTGTCACTTTTTCTTTGGACATCCAACATAGTTTTCCGAGGGTCAATGGTCTTTAGGAGATTTTGAAAGGCTACATTCAGCCATGTTCTGAAAAATCGTTAAACTTATTAGAAATTGCGTAAATGACAAAGTTGACAATAATTATAGTCCGTGTACCAAAATATACTTCACCATGAATGTGTAACTAGTATTCAGATACACATTCATGGAACTGTTTCAATAGAAGCTGACTTAGTAATAAGTAAGATTATGTTGTATTATTCCGGTGACAATTTTGAAATAGTCAGCAACGTTTTGGTTTATATCGTATTTTGTGTTAAGAGAATTTATTATTTATATGATATTAATGGCATTTATGGCACCTGGTCAGAATTGTAACTGTCGGAATATAATAATTACAAATTTCAAGAAATAACCCATTAATTTAGGAACGTTTATTACACCTATAAATCAGTTATTATCCTGACCAGGTGCTAAAAATGCCATTAATAGCATATAAATAATCAATTCTCTAAACACAAAATACGATATAAACCAAAACGTTGCTGACTATTTCAAAATTGTCACCGGAATAATACAACATAATCTTACTTATTACTAAGTCAGCTTCTATTGAAACAGTTCCATGAATGTGTATCTGAATACTAGCTACACATTCATGGTGAAGTATATTTTGGTACACGGACTATAATTATTGTCAACTTTGTCATTTACGCAATTTCTAATAAGTTTAACGATTTTTCAGAACATGGCTGAATGTAGCCTTTCAAAATCTCCTAAAGACCATTGACCCTCGGAAAACTATGTTGGATGTCCAAAGAAATTTGGCCGAATATTAGCTTCATCTACATCTACATCTACATCTATTATATACTCAATAATGTTGCCTTAAGCAATATCTAATTCAGAAACAATGTAATGGCACAAGTTAAGTTAAAACATAATCAAGAACAAAAACTGACACAAAAGATGGATAATAAAACCCTAAACTGCACTTGAAACAGCTGTTTTAAATCCCTCGGTTCTGACTGCATTTATAACATTTGGGTGGAGGTCATTCCAATTTGATACGGTTCGTGGGTGAAAACTATACTTATATTATATATATTCTTGTTGGCTTTCATGATTCGGAACTTTACTGGATGGTACTGTCTTGTGCTACTGACGGTTTGACGTTGAATTGGTATGGCAATAGATTTGTTTTGTATTGTGTACATATTGATCAGGCGACTTTGTTTCCTACGTTGTTCCAGTGTAGGCCATTCAAGTTGTTTCAAAATCTAAGTCAAGGATCCTTGCGCCCTGCTATAGTTTTTGGTGACGAACAGAGCAGCTCTATGCTGTATCATTTCTAGGCGTTGGATATCCGTGGTGGCAAATGGATCCCATACAGCAGAAGCAAACTCTAAATGGGGTCTCACGAGCGTGAAGTACAGCTGTTCTTTCACTTTCTGCGGGCATCGCCAGAGGTTTCTACGCAAGAACCAAAGAGATTTGGTTTTTTTGGCGATGATGTTATTAATATGAATGGACCATTAAGGGTTGTGGGAAATTTCAATACCTATAGGGGTGATGAGATCCCTGTTCTAGCTGATCATTGTTCATTGTGTATTGTGCATTGTGTATCGGCAGTTGACCATCCGTCTGTCGATACGCCCGTACAAAGGCTTATACCTGTATAGCTGTTCATCTTTAAAGCAAATGCATGGATTTGCGTTAAGCAGAGTACTCAAATTACTGGCAAATAATAAATAATTAATATCCGCGCAACGAGAAAGTATCCAGACTGATTAGGGGCTGTAAACGACGTTCTTCGTTGTCTTTTTGTTATGGTATATTGTTTTTATATTCACTGTTCATCCTTATCTGGTACCTGCATAAAGACATCCGGGTTCATCGAGACCTAAATATCGCAAACTGATTATGTAGGCTTCATAACACGAGCGACAAACATATAGGCAGATACAATGATACCGCTGATAAAATCACGCATATAAATGGGCAACTAATAAAGAGGCATACTAGACTTTTCGACAGAGTAAATCATCCTCAGAAACACAAACACAATGCTTTTCTTAGAATTATGCTTTTCCCCAGGTGTTCTAGTTTCCTGTACTTAAAAATCGCGATGGACGAGGTTGTCTATTTTTATTACAGATTAGAGCTGATGTGATTTATATTATTTTGAAAATAATGTAATATATTCCAAATGCAATTACTTAGATTGACACCTTTCTTGATGAATATCGATTTAAATGTAAAAATTCAAACAAACATATTGTATTCTCTGAAGACAGTTTGAGTAAAGACATTATTTAAATTGTCCTTTTCCCTTCAAACCTTTAAGATTATGATGAACTCGATATCGATTAATAGATGCATCTCTCATATACATTTGTTTGTAGAATCAACAACCGGCTAAAAGGTATTGGAAAGTCAATACTAGCAACAAACTATAAAGGTATATTGAAGAAAGCACTGTCGAAAAGATTACGATATATAATTACTTTGAAGGGCAGAGCTGCTTGAATTTAAAAAGCAGCCTGTCATGGCAATTGTAGTATATCGTAACATTATCAAAGTGGAAGACAGAAAATACGGATCAAGTGGGTAGTATTGTAATTTTCTCAGATTACGAAGACAGATTCTTTAATATTACACTTTTCATCGCTATGATTTAAAAAAAACCACATATCCGATGCAGTACCGCCTTCGGTTTAATAATCATTGCTACATGTACCCACTAAATCATAGCGGAAATGATACAAGGTCATTCACATTGCAAGTTGCTTCTCCGTTGACTCTGTATTCCTGATAACATGTATACAGTCCTTGCAAAAGTTGCGACACGCTTAAATGTTATCGTATTGGCATTGAAAATGTAAACACAATTCAAGGCCAATACGATATGGAGATGCAAATGTGTAATGTTGACGGATGTGTATTGTTTCTTTTAACCCTAGATCAGAAATGTTGTAATCAATTTGTCATATCGAAAGGAAATAGGTTGTGCGTTCAGCACAAACAAAAATAAAGAGACATTCAGTTCACAACAGATTATTATTATAACACTTTTAGTTATCATGCGAATTTGTAGGCAGAATTAAGTAGTTATCGAATTTATGTATGGACACATATTTTATAAAGAATATGATGATGATAAAATAATATTGGTCCATTTTTAGAATAAAAGAGACAATCAGCTTAAAACGGATTAATATGGTTGTGATATGCAAATTAATATTTACAATCAAGTTTATTGAATAGCAGTAAGAAAACAAAGTGTATTAGTTTATGTATCAATGCTATTGCTGCGACACAAAGGTATCCATTTGAAAAGGGCATAGTGACGGTTTCATTAAATTTAAAAGTGAGTTCCATCATTAGGCGGTGGAGGCATCTGACATTTTAGGTTGGGGGGGGGGGGGGGGGGGCACTGGGGGTCAGCAAGATTTATACAAGATTAATACACGTGTTCTATGGGAGACCTGTCCAATTTTAGGGGGAATGTCCACCGCTGCTGCCGCCTATAAGTCCCATAATGGTTAGTCTTGAGGCCTTCGAAAATTTAAACATTTTCCCATATGTATTTCTATATTTACTAATTATTGTATTTATTTCGCTTTTTTCGGTTACAAGATCAGACATTATTTTCATGTTCTAGGTAACCGGGAGAAAGTACATGTTATTAAAGAAACACATATTTTAATAAAAACTGGGAACTGAACATTATGTTGCGCTTGTGATCATTTCAATGTGGTATATTGTTTTCCGTATGAAACTAGACGCAATGGAATTTGAGGCTGACATTCTGCGTATCGAAATTCAAGTTCAAGTTTAAGTTTTATTTCACAATACAATTAGGCCATTGGCCCATAATATAGCAACATATTAATGATACATATTTTACATTTCATATAAGGCATCAGATACATAGGGAAAATAAAGACGTTAGTTTTATTTATTTTTATAAAATAGTTACATAACATTTGACGAATATAATCAAGTTCTAACCACTGAAAGTGCGATATAGAGCGTTTTACAAATCTAATATAATTCTTTCTTTTTGTTTGTCGCCGGTGGTCTGTTTAAATATATTCCGTTCTTAAAAGGTGATAATTACCATGGGACTTCCAATAGCATTTTTGGATTTCTTGTGTGATTACCGTTCAGAAATATATACTTAAGATGGGGTAGAACAAGTAGTTATTGAGATATGCCAATTTGAATTTCAAATGGTGTAAAAAGAAAATATCTGGACATGCAATGGGAAGGGTGGCGAGTTTAAAACACATGGCCATATCAACTATTAAATCTGTGTTTGTACCACATTATTTTAAAGTAGCTTATAGTCACTGTTTGTGTCATGGGGTATTGAGCAACATGTTCATTTACTTAATTTAGTTTGGTGATATCCAAATTAGGCCATTTATTACAGACCCCTAAAATAGATATTTTTTGTAAAAGATGAATACATACCAATAAGAAAGTTTATTTGCACCAATGCATAAAAGATGAATAATTGATAGTAGACGATCCGCAATAATATTGGGCACCGGCACGCCTAGCCGGGCATATTTTTTTTTATATTAAGGATGGTATTCTACTCGTCCTTTATCTAATAGATATAATTGAGTGAGGCAATCGACTTAGAATCAATATATTGTTTTCTGTTTTGAACCATTGGGAGTTTCACAGCACAGTCAAAGTCAGTTACTTACAGGATGCCACCTGCATTTCTGTTTACCTTCAGAAAAAACATTAATTTCACGCGAAAGGTCATATCACGTCATTGGTGAACGTTACTATTTACTTCAAACTGTATAAGTAATCGTTACACAACTACAGGGCATGAAGACTAAAGACGGGCGCCCCACCCCCCTAAGATTTGACAATATACCTTTTTTGTGTACCACTTTGGATGACCACGTCGCTACCCCCCCCCCCCCCCCCCCCCCCCATCATGAATTTGACCAATCCTGTATTCGAGATGAAAATTTGGAAAAACGGTACAGGTGTTGTACTTTAATTGGACATTCAAATAAGCATCATGTAACTTAATAATCAGAAATTATTCAAATGTAGGTTATACTTATAGGGGGGTAAACGTTTAATCATCAGCTGCTGATGAGAACATTTGTACAGGGATATGTGTGTACGATGTGGTGACAGTGCGCGTCTGGTAGTTCACAACGCTTCAAGGCTTACATTTATAGCATACTTGGAACTCGATTTAAAACTTGCTCATCCCCTCAAGAGAAAAATATATAATATCGATATCAAATATGGACAAGAAATGCAATTGAAAGAAAGCTGCAATTGTTTTGCCGTATTGAACATTTTCATTTTTGTAACATATCCAACAAGCAAATCCAACTCTGCTCGCGTTCGATAAACTCGGCATAACCATATATATACGTTACACTTAAATTAGAAACAAAATGTTACTGTCATAGCTGAAAAATCCATGAAACCAGGTGGCATTTACATAATTTTTAGAGAAACTGTTTAGTTATGGGTATTTTTTTGCAATGAAAAATAATCTATATTTTGTTTTCACCGTGGCTTGACATGCGGACTAATAAAAATGAACGATTCTATTAAAACTTGGTTTACTATATAGTCAGCGTCATAATACTATGAAATAATTCCAACAACGCGTGCGAACGCGCGTTCGTGCGTTCATGCGTACATGTGAATGAGCGTACTTGCGTAACCTCGGAAGTGCGAACCGCACGCTTTCAAAAAATGACCGCGCGTCCTGATTGGTAAATCGTGAAATCGTCACACGCATGCATGCATGCACACCCATTCGCGCATTTCATGCATCTGGAAACTTGTAAAAAAAGTGATTTACCCAAATAATACGATAGTGATCAGATATGAATTTATGATATTTGTAATAGCACAGGGAATATGGGAATAATCATGACCAGCATAGGGGGTTCAATGGTCGAGTATTCATTATTTAAATCGATTACAAACCTAAAAGTCATTTATATCATTACGTTTACTCCTGGCATCGTGAAACCGCAATGCAATCATTTGGTACACTTTGTTCTATTGCTACCTCTAAAATAAATCGTTACAAATTACTATTATAGAAGCTGGGTCCCAAAGGATTATCGAATAACAGATGTTACATTAACTAAACTGCAGCACTTAGCCCTGTAATATCCTGGCGGGTTGTATTTGTCATCCTGTGCAGGTTACGAATGAGCGGTTCGCATTCTCATCATGCTTGTTGAAATTAAGGTTTATATCTAGTTATTCTTGTTGATAGTCCCTCCTAGGTATTCTGTATAATATCCTTTGATATAGCAGTAATCAGAATATGGGTATATCTTATCCTAATAATTATATTAATGTTTACCATCACTCAATTCAATTCGATTCAATGAACCAGTCACATGACAACCTACTACCTTTTTTTTGCCCTGAGATGCTGTGAAATTATGTTGACATGTTCTAACAGCTTGCACTTTTTACATGACCAAAATAATTTTACCCACGCGTTATTAACTTCAGGGTGTCATCGATTAAAATAAAAGACAGGTTATCGTGCCAGTGCAGAAGTATTTTGTTCTGGAGTGCCAACGGGTGACTGACCGTTTACTGCTTTTCACCATTAAGCACTGCCTATCTTTAAAAGCATAAAGTTGGCGAATTATTAGCAATCCGAATTGTAGATGATATCTTCTCTTTTTCAGACAGACATTAGTTGGAGCAGCTTAAGATGATACACTCGCAAACTTGTTTCCTAAAAGGATAATTATCTTTTGTTCTTTACAACTCGATTACCACACGAAAACGAAATGTAGACACTATACTTAGGACGGCAATACTTAACCCGAATACGGAGCTGATGTATCATAATAATTACGTGACATTGCCAATGTTTGTTACCTGTGTGTATATAAACAAATATATTCATGCGACAGCTTGTAACACAATACTATTACTTGTTCAATTAATTGCCAAGCAAGGAATAAATCGACCTAAAATCACTAGATAGTGTTCAAACAAAGTGTAGATATGTCGCTAACTGCTGATGTTATTTGAATCAAAGATACTGCAATTAGGATTGTTAACTTTACGTCAAAACAACTGTTGACATTCCAAAACAAATCAGCCATTGGTAGGGCACTGTATAGTCATCCAGTTAACAGGTTCAAGCTTAAGCCTGCCACGACCTATCTGGTACCTGAATCAAATACTTCACCGGCAGAAATGTCCTACATTTGAAGTAGTCAGGTTTCGAAGGATGGCTTTCGATGCTATTTTTTTCAATGATAAGTCTAACGAATCAAACTTGATCATAAGATAAATATCGCATCTGGATAAGAACTTTTGTCACCTATGTCATTTGTATTTCAATTTACTTTCCAACAAGCTTTGTTCACACCATTAGTGAGCGTTAACTATTTACTGTCCATTGTTCCGTTAGAACACTGTAGGGAATACAAAATGCTAGAAGCCGTACCATGCATTATCTAACTTGGAACTTCTGATTGATTGGTTATAAAGATGGATTGACCGTTAATTTGACCAATTCGTGATTCCATGTCGTGTTATATTTGGTCATTCAAATAAGCATATCACTTGATTAAACCAATCAGAAATGGTTTACATGCAGGTAGTGCTTAGGGTGTTAAAGTTTGATATTCAGCTGCTGATCGCAACATGTACATTGGTGTGTTTGTACGGCATGGTGACGGCAGTGCGCGTCTGGTAGTTCACAACGCTTCAAGGCTTACATTTATAGCATACTTGGAACTCAATTTCAAATTTCTCCTTGCTCATCCCCTCAAGAAAATAAGATATAATATCGACACCAAATATGGACAAGACATGCTATTTGCGCTGGTGTAAAGCTGAAATCGTTTTGCTGTAGGGAATATTTCATTTTTGTAACAGATCCAAAACCCCATCTCTCACTGCAGCTAGAGTTCGATAAACTCGACAGAATCATATTTTGAATTTTCCAATACTATTCAGCAGTATACATGAGTAATCGATAAGTGCCACGTGCCACTAACGTATGTAAAGAAAACAAATACTGTGCTTAATTAAAAACTGGTTTCTCTGGTCTTTAGGGAAACGATTTATTTAATGTGTTGACTTTTTGAAATACTCATTTTCCGGTAACACTTGGTGGTTTTTTTAATTATGTATAGAAAACAAATACTGTGCTTGATTAAAAATGTGTTTCTCTCGTCTTTATGTTTAGTTTTTTTTTTTTAGTTTAGTTTTATTTCCAAGTACATGAGGCCATCGGCCCAAATACACAAAATATTGCCACAATTGGCATGATTTACAAAATCATAGTAATTATACATGTAGTGACGTACATATAATATAAATATACAGTAACATTGATAATATAACGATATAACGATTAGTATATAAACAACGATTTATCACCCATTCATAAATCTGTCTCTCTGTGAAAAAGCATTATAGACATAAAAAGCAATTGATTTGATTACGCGCGGATAGTTTGAACGCATCAATGAATTGAATTTATTGCGATTAGGATTAACAGTGTAGTGAGTTGGTAGATTTACTCGTAGATCAACATAAAAGGGACACGATTCATTTAATGTGTTACTTTTGGAAATACTAATTTTCCGGTAGTACTGGTGGGGTTTTTTCTTCAGTGTTTGGCAAATCCACTTACCAGTCAGGTGTATGGAGAAAATTTGACCCAGTAAATTTACTTGACACTTGATTACTGTTGACTGTAGAACCCCTCATTATAAAAATATTGTAAGGAGAAGTCGAGTAATAGAAATATAACATATTATACATATTTCGACCAACGGAAATATTTTTTTTTGCTGACGAAAGGCGACGTTACATTGATTTTAAGACCCCATTTTCGACCCAATTCCGCGATATTTAGTGGAAGGTGGAGCGATTATGATCGCAATGATTACGTTAACTATATCGATCATACATCCAAAGTCCATCAATAGCATTATATAGAATACCGTTGGTAATTCCCAATCTACAATACTCTTCGATGACTGACAGCTTGTCTCGATAACATTTTCTCCCTCTACCTGATTGGTTAATATGGACATACATATTTCAGATTCAATAGTTGCTGGTAGGTGGAAATGCACACTATTTATGTAATACCAAGCCGTAAAAAAAACCTATTCCTTTAGTTTCATAGAAAGACCAACAAGAATAATATTAAACGTTTGTATTCCTTCCAGCACGTACAATCTTTTGACCGACTTGTAAGATACATATGAAACGTTAGGACAGTGATCCTTTGTCCTCTTGGAATCAAATACAAAGTCAATATTTGTGTTAGAATGATCCTAATTCCCAGTGGTTCTAACCTCACAGCATTTAATTGCGTTGGATAAAGACGTTTGTTTTTACTAGAGATAATATCTAGTGCACTAAGATATCCGAATAGTTCTAAGCGATGTCAAAAACAACGAATCAATTATGATAATCTAGACAAAATGAATGGCTTTACACTTACTATGCGGCAGGCGTCTGCAGACGACATTTCAAAATTTCACAAAATGTTTCAAAAATGTCAACATTATTGAATTTCATTACCATATTTGGAATCACCATGAGAAATGTATTGAAATAAGAAAAAAAATCAATTCTTGAGATAGACCTTGAAATTTGGGAAAGGCTTATGACAAATCTGATTGATACATGGTAAAATAGCCGCGTTGAATTAAGGTGAGGAAAACAAGAAAGCTTGTTCTACGGGCCCGACCGACCCATAAGAAATTGATGAAGGAAAAACAAAATAACGTGCACATGAATACCGCCTCAAATAAAATAAAAAAGGTTTCGTATGTCAAATTAAAGCAATATTTCTCGAGATTTCATTAATTGTTTACGTTCATTTTGAAGGGGAAAAAATTGGAAAAATTAAAAAAAGGCCCGACCAACCGAGCCAACCTGAAAGGTTCGTTTGTCCGTAGAACAGGGTTATTCTTTTCGTGGCCTTATCGGGTGGTCAGTAAAACGTTAAAGTGTTGGAATTTCAGCCATCTTCAGATTTGTACTTACAGTATAATTGCTTGTGTCTTAAGTTAATATATATGTAAGTGTCCTGGATTTGTACTCATCTACCTTATTCTAACCCCGAAATATCTAGTTCTGATTGGTCCCTTATTAACATGTACAGCAATGTACGTTTACGTATGGACGTAAACGAAATTATTTATATCATTCTTGTAATTATAGATTGATATGTCAATAGCATAGCGCTTGTTTATCAAATTCAGAATGTAATTGCCAAAAGTCTAATATTCTATCTTCACGATTTTCATCACTATGATTAATAAAAAACAAAATCCGATACGCGATATAATGTTTGCACTTCGTAGCAAATGTAATCATGGTTATACGTTACCAGTGAATCTTCGAGATAGTGATACGAGTTCATTCACATTGCTAGTAGGTACCTGATCAACTCTGTCAATGCTTTGTATAGCCCCCTGGTTACGTCTAAATTGGATAGGAGAGGCTATTTAACAATAAGACAGGGATGGATAATTATACTGCCGTATTGCAATTAGGTTACCATATCAAATGTCAGATTTATGTATTTTTTATGAATGGCAGGCTGGCTCTTTCTGAAAGGACACGCGGACTCAACATGAAACGATATCATCAAGTGTATACACGTTTAATATAGTCAGCAAGATAAGTAACTGACAAGGGTATAAAATGTGATGATAACTCTAAAAGTTGATCTACTACATAAATATATAAAATTATAAAGTTGTTGTGAAGTGTATTCTCTCTAATGTGAGATATTGCACGCTAAGAATGGTTGATTACAGAGAAAGTTACAATCCCAAATGTATGGTTAAGTACGATTTTCATGGTCGCATTTTGCTTTTCAACCATTCCTAGCGTGCAATATCTCATATTAAAGAGATAATTTAATATGTTTATGTAGGAGTTATACTTTTAGAGTTATCAGCACATTTATTACCCTTGTCAGTTGCTTATTTTGTTGACTGTACGTACATGTAATGACAATTTGGAATTTCGATAAAGAATTTAATATTTACAATATGCTGCAGCATTTTTCATCTACACACAAAATATTTTCCGAGTCAAGTTACTTACTTTGGTACATTGTTAGCGAGTCACTGGCAATCTGACTCATTAACGAAACCAAAGGAGTCAGAATTAAGCCAAGTTGACTCACTGAATCGGTTTACCAAGTGTCGTCATATACCAAGTGACTCATGAGATGAAGCATTCTTCATTGAATCAATATCAGCACAAATCGGAGTAAAGATCGACTTTCGTATCGAAATGAAAGCGAGGCTTGACACGGCGTCCAACGGCCGCCATATTTCTTTTCGGTCCGAACAGCAAACTAGTCAGTCGAGGTGAGAAACTTACTAAAATAACGACAAAACTCTCTGCCATCCAGCTGTATCCTTATATCATACATATTTGACCACTTCTCGGTTTCTGTACTGTATAGGCCTACATCGTCCATATATAATTTGGTAACATTATAGGCAGTAAGTTCAGCCAAAGACTAAAATTCTAAACATAAATCTGAGTCTTTTGACTCATTTAATACATATAAGCTGAGTCTTTTTAGCTTGTCTCCACAGTAGCACACTTGGTTTTACAAATGAGTCAAATGACTCACAGATATGAGTCAAATGACTCAGTACAAGTGAGTCAAATGACTCAGTACAAATGAGTCAAATGACTCAGATAGAATGAACAGTTTGTTACTGTGGAGACAAGCTAAAGACTCAGATATCTGAGTCACAATGACTCAGTACATATTTTGTTAGCATTCTCTGATTGTTAAAGAGTGAGGGTTGTACAAGCTCTCTATGGAGTCATGTAAGTGACCAGTACCACTCTTTGTGAGTTGCAACTGTCATTTTCAGCATTCCTGATTGGCTATTTAACTAAATCCGAAAAATAGCGAGAATGTGAGCCACTCGGAACGCGAGCGATCGTGATTACGCTCTGATATCGAGCGGAAATCTTGGACCACTCTCTAAGGAGTGGATCTAGACTAGAGTGACCGAGTCCCGGGGTGTATTTCCAGGTATAATGCATGTTGTAATCATCCGCGTGAACGAAAACGCGGACTAAGTGTGCTCTTTTCGACCACAACGCGGGCCCGTTCTAAGGGTATCAACATCGCCAATTTCAGAGGGTGTCTTGTTCAACCTGAATCCACAATTCCCTTAAACATTTTTCCAGTCTAAACTCTGTCTTGAAGACCTATATCCTTTGCTATAAGTATTATTCGTCGAGCTGATATCCTTGTTAAGGATAATTTTTTCCTTCTTTGAGGGTAGTTATTGAGAGGGAATTCACACGGATGGTTACAACTTGTATATATGAGTGACCGAGTACAAGAAATGTTTCACTCAAAAGAGCTATTACGGCTCGAGTAGAGTTACAATGAAATCATTCCCAGTTCTGAGTTAACTTTAGAAACAGCGTTGGTTTCTGTTGATCTAACATCTAAAACGTTTTTAAAAATCCGTGTATATCTTTTGATTTTTGTATTTGTTTTTGGTTGCCTTTCGCGTTCCTGAACCTCTAAGCTGAGTTCATCAACAAGTCCGAAGTGGTGAACACGTTAATGTTGATCATTCTGCCTGGTAATGTGCCTACCATTTTGGTACACTAACTTTTGGCATCACACTTATAACAATGTGGCCATATCTTACTCAATCTAATACACCTGTTACACGACAAACGACTCTGCTAGACCTCGATGCCATTGTATATGACGGTCGTTACTCTAGTTAGTGTGTAATTAACTCGCGACACCTTACGTTTAACTCCCGGCATCGTTTAACCAAAAGAATTGTGAACACTTAGTTCTATTTCTACCTCTGAAATAAACAGTTACAATTACCAATGGAAGTTGTATCCAATGGGCATATTGAATACTATACTGTACATTAAATAAACTGCAGCACTTAGCTCTGCAATAGCCTGATGGGTAGTACTTGTCTTCCTGTGTCGGTTACGAATGAGATACTCACATATTCACCACCAAGAACGTACAAGATAAGGTCTTAATCGTTTGAGGGTGGTTTGTAAAACAAGGATGATACAAGGCGACGGAAATGTTGTTCAACGGTTGATGGTTTTGACAGAGGTCGTGCGGTTTTTGTTTTTTTGCTTTTGCTTTTGTGTATTTGTGTGGTGGGTTTTTGTTGTTATCATTTAAACAATTTGATGAATCTAAATGAATATCAATTGACTTCTTCGCAGACAAGTTTGGTAAGATTCTACGCGTGAAAATAATGCTAGGAACCTATCATGTTTCATGATATTGAAACAGTGGATTTTATCTCACGGGAAATATTTCGAACGTGATTCAATTCATTGTTTAACAACTCATTAAAACATTATCGAAGTCAAAGTTTAACTAATTCCTGTATAAAAAAGAGAAAAAACTATGAAAGCTTACAATCCCAGATGGTTCTTTAATTTCCTTTTTTCTCTGAAATTAACGAAACCTGATAATAAACGAATGTTAGGTGCGATCTTTACAGCATGTAGAGTGTCACGACAGAACATTACCCTATCGATGACTTACAGCGTGGACGCAATCTTCAATTGCCGCTGATTACTAATTTGAATAATTAAATGTATTTCCCCTATCGCTTTCTCATAGTAATAGTAAGTCTAACACCTACCGCAGAAAAAGTAAGTACTGTATCAATCCGTAATCTGCATTTTGCTGGCATGTGACATGACCGATCGTGCATAGCAATGAATAGGTAGTTATTGAACTCTTAACAATGTAGCCCTATAACTTGTATATAATTATTATTTTTTATTATTATTTCAGGATACTTATAAAGCGCATTTCCCATGGACCATGCGCTGTACATTAAACACAATCTAAAATACAATATAGTTACAGCATGCAACAAAATAATGACACATGATAAAATGCATGACCTACTTATTACATCAGCAATTATGATAAAAACAGATATATATATATACATACAATTAAGAAACCAAAAATATGCACAATGACTAGCAATTAATTTGGGAAAAGGTAGGTTTTTAAGAGCTTTTTAAAAGCTTTCACATTGGGAGCATCGCGTACATTATTTGGTAAGCTGTTCCACAACTTAGGACCATAAGCCGAAAATGATCTATCCCCATAAGCTCTTTTTGTTTTGGGGATTTCTAGTCGGGAAAGAGGCCAGTACGGTTACACCTATATTTGTGCAGCCGATCCTGTAAATATGGAGGAGATGAGTCATGTATATAGCTGCTTTAAACTCCGAGCAGTTATTCTTTATACTTACTTTAATGCATGTTCAAAACAAATACGCGGTCGTACACCTGTTCGCATACATAAATACAACGGAGATGAAACCTTCTCCAGAGCTAGATTTTAACAAAACCCCTCATAAAGAAGGGGCCATCTATTTGATACTAAGGTTACTACAGCTTGTACCGTTACCGTCGACTAGCAGCAGACGCTTAAAGTTTAAAAGCGGACGGGGATTCTTATGGCGATTATACTAAGCACTTGCACAGGGTCCGCCGAGACCTTAAGATTATCAATTGCTTCGATATGATCAGAAGAACAAAACCGGAAACATTTGTGCCCTATCATCATTGAAGCCTTGATTGGTTCATATAAGCCATAGGTATAGTAAACAGTAATGAAGATAACCAGTCTACCTTGCTATATTGGACTACCATACGAATACATATTTTGCATTCAAAAAATTCCCTTTTTTCAGAAGATCTTATTTTCACATTAATCGTTATAAATGAGGCCGTTTATGCGAGGATTATAAGTAGATTCACACTCTCTGGGCCACCGTTAGTACACTGTAAAAATGGTGTCTTGCAAATAAACACGTCTTGCTTTTTACTTGTCTTAATCTGGTGTATTATCACAAGTCACGTCTCAATCGGTCTCATTACATAGTGTCTTATTGCAAGTCGTGTCTCATTGTACTAAGACATGTATTGTCATAAGACACAGAACATGTGACTTGATGATGACATGTCTTGGTTCAAGACATTTCGGTAGGTAGTGTCTTGATTAAGACACCTCACAAGACATGTCAAATATAGGATGCCTATCAAATACATGTCTAAAAACCGAGGTATCTTGAATGGAGACACAACTTGGTGTTTATTGCCAAGTCATGTTCCATGTTATTTTTGTCTTTATAGGGCAACATCACGGCTTGCATTTTACATGTCTTAATCTGGTGTTTTATTACAAGTCACTTTTCATTACATAGTGTCTTATTGCAAGTCTTGTCTCATTTTTAATACTTTATTCCAAGTCGTGACTCATTGTATTAAGACATGTGTTGTCATCAGAAACTACATGTGACTTGATGAAGACACGTCTTGGTTCAAGACATGTGTTTGTAGAGATAGTTAACCCCATTGAATGTATATTTGTTACATTTGATTAGGCATATTTTTCTCCCCAAATGTTAAAGACGGCACTACCTTAGGGAAGTGATTGTTCACAAATTAAATGCACATATCTCATGGATGTGTCTTAGTGCAAGACATGTCTTATGCAAGATATATGTTGCCATTTTCATAGAAGTGGCGTCTTGGGAAAAGACGTGACTTAACCAAGACATGTTTCCTTAATTAAAGTCTTAAAACTAGCTTCACAAGACGCGTCTTGCAGAAAAACATGACTTCGTAGAAGTGGCGTCTTGTATAAAGACGTGACTTGACCAACACATGTCTTAATATTTACGCGTCTAAAAACCTGCTACACAAGACACGACTTGGATGTAAACGTGTGTTAATACAATACAAATCTCTAAAATTACGCATCTCAAAACCTGCTGAGTTTATCAACAAGTCTGAAGAAGGTGCACACGATATTGTTGATTATGCTGCCTAGTAACACGCCTACCATTTTGGTATACTAACTTTTGACACCACAATTATCAACATGTGGTAATATCTTACTCAATCGGACAAAACAACTCTGCTTGCTCGATCGTTTGTTACCCTAGATAGTATGTAATTAACTCACGACACAGCTGATTACGTTCCCAGCATCGTTTAACCAAAATAATTCTGAACACTTAGTTCTATTTCTACCTCTGAAAAAAACCAGTAACAAATTACCAATGCAAGTTGTGTCCCAGAGGCTTATTGAATAGCATATATTAAATAAATGCAGCACTTTTAATAGCCCTGCAATAGCCTGATGGCTTGTACTTGCCTAAAAGCAGCAATGTCTACATATATAATTATATATTACCAAAAAGGTTCATAAGGATCTTTGATTGTAATATAATATGGAAGGTTCATTATACTGATCCAGTGTAAGTGCTCACGTGTACGTTTCGGATACAACTGTATCCTTTGTCAACACTTAGTGATGATCTTGACGACTCATGACACTTTTTGCAGTCTTGGAGTTGCCAGATGATTTATCATCTGGGGATTTTTTGCCAGATGATAAGAGATCATCAACAACGTGAGTGACTTACAGATCACATAAACAAAGTCGATAAATCCGAGTCGATCAAATTCACCTATGAACAAGAAGTGGAAGGGAAATAACCCTTTCTAGACACCCTAATCGTCAGAAAGGAGGATGGTACAGTGAAGCTCCTGGTATACAGGAAGCCAACGCACACGGGCCAATATCTGAATTATCAATCTCACCATCCACTCCACCAGAATCTTGGCGTAATCAGAACTCTGTATGACGGAAAGAATCGGATAATTACCGAAGAGGAGGACAAGAAAGTGGAAGAGAAAAAAGTGCAAGATGCATTGCAAGTATGCGGCTACCCACCTTGGTCAATCGACAAAGTGAAAAAAACAGATGGCTACTCCCAAAACAAAGAAAAAGGAAAACATCAAGAAAATGAAGATACCGGGAGCCGTGGGTTTGTTGTCTTACCATATGTCAAAGGTGTCTCCGAGCGAGTCGCACGAACAATGAAATCCTACCGAATCGGCACGGCTATATGAAACCACACTGCACACTTCGGAATCTAGTGGTACATCCCAAGGACAAACGAGATCCTCACAGTATTTCGGACGCCATTTATGATATTCCATGCAAGAAATGTGAAAAGAGCTACATAGGTGAAACCGGACGACAATTCGGCACAAGACTCGGCGAACACAAGAAAGAGGCAGCAAAGGCTAACAAAACAACAACCACTAGAGCAGGGAGAAAGGCGTCGCTCACTCAGGTCAACAAATCGGCAATAACAGACCATGTTTTTAGACGCTAATCATATTATCGGGTGGGAGGCAAAGGTTATTATAGGCACGGAGCAAGACATGTATAAGAGATGGATCCGAGAGGCTATAGAAATCAGGAAGAAGGTGACCTCAACGATGAACCGAGACGAGGGGCAATACTACCTCACTCACGATTTTGATGATCTCTTATCATCTGGCAAAAATATCCCCAGATGATAAATCAACTGGCATCTCCAAGACTGCAAAAAGCGTCATGAGTCGTCAAGATCATCACTACCCCAAGTGTTGACAAAGGATACAGTTGTATCCGAAACGTGCACGTGAGAACTTACACTGGATTAGTATAATGAACCTTCCATATTATATAATTATATAGATTTAAATGAAGACCTAATTTATACAGACTGCAACAGAGTATCAATGTTATTTCCGGGGTGCAGAGAAAACTGATTTAAGAAACTGGAGATAGCCAAGCTAATTCAAACACTGTCCCTGTGATCCAGAAAGTAAAAGTTGTTGAATTATGTCAAAATCAATATAACGCAGTGTTACAATGCAAAACTCCTGTGTAGCCCTCTCAAATATGTAAAGTCATAAACGATGAGGATAGACATGCTAAAAACCAGCAATGTAAGACGCACATTACATTATTTACTGTCACCCCATAGATATTAGTTAAATCCCTTAATCCTGACAAACCTTCCGGATGCTGTTCGATGTACTTTTTGAAAGCATCCGACTTACAGCGACCGGCAAGTTGTATTTGCGCGTCAGACATTCCTATTGCCGCTGCTGAGGTCGCTGCCCCTATGCGGAAGCTATGTGACTTATACCGAGTAGGATCAAAGCCACACAACTTAACGTCATCTCCAGACTAAACTATACAAATGATTAAAAACACTAACTAAGGCAGATGTATACGAGAGAAAATCTAGCCTGACTTTACCTTCCGAGCGACGGCAATACTACGGAGCAGATGTATCATAATAATTACATGAAATTGCCAATGTTTGTTACCTGTGTGTATAGATATAAACAAATATATGCATGCGACAGCTTGTAACACAATACTTGTTCAATTAATAGCCAAGCAAGGAATAAATCGACCTAAAATCACTAGATATTGTTCAAACAAAGTGTAGATATGTCGCTAACTGCTGATCATGTTATTTGAATCAGAGATACTGCAATTAGGATTGTTAACTTTACGTCAAAAAAACTGTTGACATTCCAAAACAAATCAGCCATTGGTAGGGCACTGTATAGTCATCCAGTTAACAGGTTAAAGCTTAAGCCTGCTACGACCTATCTGGTACATGAATCAAATACTTAACCGGCAAAAATGTCCTACATTTGAAGTAGTCAGGTTTCGAAGGCTTTCGATGCTATTTTTCAATAATATGTCTAACGAATCAAACTTGATCATAAGATAAATATCGCATCTGGATAAGAACTTTTGTCACCTATGTCACTTGCATTTCAATTTTCTTTCCAACAAGCTTTTATCACACCATTAGTGAACGTTAACTATTTACTGTCCATTGTACCGTTGGAACACTGCAGGGAATACAAAATGCTAGAAGCCGTACCATGCAGTACCTAACTTGGAACTTCTGATTGATTAGTTATAAAGATAGACTGACCGGTTTTTTTGGACCAATTCGAGATTCTACGTCGTGTTTTATTTGGTCATTCACATAAGCATATCACTTAATTCACTAAACCAATCTGAAATGATTAACATGCAGGTAGTGCTTAGGGTGTTAAAGTTTGATATTCAGCTGCTGATCACAACATGTACAGTGGTGTGTTTGTACGGCATGGTGACGGCAGTGCGCGTCTGGTAGTTCACAACGCTTCAAGGCTTACATTTATAGCATACTTGGAACTCAATTTCAAATTTCTCCTTGCTCATCCCCTCAAGAAAATAAGATATAATATCGACACCAAATATGGACAAGACATGCTATTTGCGCTGGTGTAAAGCTGAAATCGTTTTGCTGTAGGGAATATTTCATTTTTGTAACAGATCCAAAACCCCATCTCTCACTGCAGCTAGAGTTCGATAAACTCGACAGAATCATATTTTGAATTTTCCAATACTATTCAGCAGTATACATGAGTAATCGATAAGTGCCACGTGCCACTAACGTATGTAAAGAAAACAAATACTGTGCTTAATTAAAAACTGGTTTCTCTGGTCTTTAGGGAAACGGTTTATTTAATGTGTTGACTTTTGGAAATACTCATTTTCCGGTAACACTTGGTGGTTTTTTCAGTTATGTATAGAAAACAAATACTGTGCTTGATTAAAATGTGTTTCTCTCGTCTTTAGGGAAACGATTCATTTAATGTGTTGACTTTTGGAAATACTAATTTTCCGGTAGTACTTGGTGGGTTTTTTTTCAGTGTTTGGCAAATCCACTTACCAGTCAGGTGTATGGAGAAAATTAGACCCAGTAAATTTACTTGACACTTGATTACTGTTGACTGTAGAACCCCTCATTATTAAAATATTGTAAGGAAAAGTCAACGGAAATTTAAAAAAAATGCTGACGAAAAGCGAGTTACATTGATTTTAAGACCACATTTTCGACCCATTTCCGCGATATTTAGTTGGTGGAGCGATTATGATCGCAATGATTACGTTAACTCTATCGATCATACATCCGAAGTCCATCAATAGCATTATATAGAATACCGTTGGTAATTCCCAATCTACAATACTCTTCGATGACTGACAGCTTGTCTCGATAACATTTTCTCCCTCTACCTGATTGGTTAATATGGACATACATATTTCAGATTCAATAGTCGCTGGTAGGTGGAAATGCACACTATTTATGTAATACCAAGCCGTAAAAAAAACCTATTCCTTTATTTCATAGAAAGACCAACAAGAATAATATTAAACGTTTGTATTCCTTCCAGCACGTACAATCTTTTGACCGACTTGTAAGATACATATGAAACGTTAGGACAGTGATCCTTTGTCCTCTTGGAATCAAATACAAAGTCAATATTTATGTTAGAATGATCCTAATTCCCAGTGGTTCTAACCTCACAGCATTTGATTGCGTTGGATAAAGACGTTTGTTTTTACTAGAGATAATATCTAGTGCACTAAGATATCCGAATAGTTCTAAGCGATGTCAAAAACAACGAATCAATTATGATAATTTAGACAAAATGAATGGCTTTACACTTACCATGCGGCAGGCGTCTGCAGACGACATTTCAAAATTTCACAAAATGTTTCAAAAATGTCAACATTGTTGAATTTCATTACCATATTTGAAATCACCATGAGAAATGTATTGAAATAAGTACAAACATGCCTAGTATTGGTTCAGCAATTCTTGAGATAGACCTTGAAATTTGGGAAAGGTTTATGACAAATCTGATTGATACATGGTAAAACCCATAGCCGCGTCGAAAGTGTTAAGGCGACGAAAACAAGAAACCCTGTTCTTCGGACCCAACGCCCATGTTTTGAAATTCATGAAGGAACAAGAAAATCACGTGCAAATGAATACCGCCTCAAATAAAAAAAAGTCAAATTAAAGCAATATTTCTCGAGATTTTATTAATTGTTTACGTTCATTTTGAAGGGGAAAAAATTGGAAAAATTAAAAAAAGGCCCGACCAACCGAGCCAACCTGAAAGGTTCGTTTGTCCGTAGAACAGGGTTTATTATTTTCGTGGCCTTATCGGGTGGTCAGTAAAACGTTAAAGTGTTGGAATTTCAGCCATCTTCAGATTTGTACTTACAGTATATAATTGCTTGTGTCTTAAGTTAATATGTAAGTGTCCTGGATTTGTACTCATCTACCTTATTCTAACCCCGAAATATCCAGTTCTGATTGGTCCCTTATTAACATGTACAGCAATGTACGTTTACGTATGGACGTAAACGAAAAATATTTATATCATTCTTGTAATTATAGATTGATATGTTAATAGCATAGCGCTTGTTTATCAAATTCATAACGTAATTGCCAAAAGTCTAATATTCTATCTTCACGATTTTCATCACTATGATTAATAAAAAACAAAATCCGATACGCGATATAATGTTTGCACTTCGTAGCAAATGTAATCATGGTTATACGTTACCAGTCAATCTTCGAGATAGTGATACGAGGTCATTCACATTGCTAGTAGGTACCTGATCAACTCTGTCAATGCTATATACAGCCCCCTGGTTACGTCTAAATTGGATAGGAGAGGCTATTGAACAATAAGACAGGGATGGATAATTATACTGCCGTATTGCAATTAGGTTACGATATCAAATGTCAGATTTATGTATTTTTTTATGAATGGCAGGCTGGCTCTTTCTGAAAGGACACGCGGACTCAACATGAAACGATATCATAAAGTATACACGTTTAATATAGTCAGCAAGATAAGTAACTGACAAGGGTATAAATGTGCTGATAACTATCAAAGTATATCTACTACATAAATATATAAAATTATAAAGTCGTCGTGAAGTGTTTCTCTTTAATGTGAGATATTGCACGCTAAGAATGGTTGATTATAGAGGAAGTTACAATCCTAAATGTAAGGTTAAGTACGATGTTCATGATCGCATTTTGCTTTTCAACCAAACCTAGCGTTCAATGTGTCAAATTAAAGAGATCATTTAATATGTTTATGTAGGAGTTATACTTTTAGAGTTATCAGCACATTTATTACCCTGGTCAGCTTATTTTGTTGACTGTGTGTACATGTAATGGCAATTTGGATTTTCGATAGAGAAGTTCATATTTACAATGAGCTGCAGCATTTTTCATCTACACACAACATATTTTCCGAGTCAAGTGACTTGCTTTGGTATATTGTTAGCAAGTCACTGGCAATCTGACTCATTACCAAAACCAAATGAGTCAGAAATTAACCTAGTTGACTCACTGAATCGGTTTAATGCGTCATATACCAAGAGACTCAGATAAAGCATTCTTCATTGACTCAGTATCAGCACAAATCGGAGTCAAGATCGACTTTTGACCCAGTTTGTATCGAAATGAGTCAAAATTAATAATACGAAAGCGATGCTTGACATAGCGTCCAACGGCCGCCATATTTATTTTCGGTCCGGACAGCGCACTAGCCAGTCGAGGTGAGAAACTGACTAAAAAAATCGACAAAATTCTCTGCCATCCAGATATATCCTTATATCATACATATTTGGCCACTTCCCTGTTTCTGTACTGTATAGGCCTACATTGTCCATATAGCATTTGGTCACATTAAAGGCAGTAAGTTCAGTCAAAGACTCAAATTATTTCTAAACACAAATCTGAGTCTTTTGACTCATTTAAGACATATAATCTGAGTCTTTAGTTTGTCTCCACAGAAACACACTTGGTTTTACAAATGAGTCAAAAAAGTGGTTGAGTTAAATCCGAAAAATAGCGAGAATGTGAGCCGCTCGGAACGCGAGCGATCGTGATTACGCACTGATATCTAGCGGAAATCTGGGACCACTTTCTAAGAAGTGGATCTAGACTAGAGTGACCGAGTCCCGGGGCCATGATATAAATTGCCCGCTTAGGAGCGCTATTAATTCGGTCTAGTAAACCTATTGTTATTAATTACTACGAGAGGATTACCTGGTTGTATATTTAAATTCGAGCAGTACTTCTTGCTAACTGCATGGGTGAGTTTCCATTATGTTGCAAATTACTTCCATGCTCAAGCGTTTAAACTACTCAATGGGCATTGCAATAGAGGCGGTTGGTTGCACACGAGAATTATGTCATTTATAGCAACCAGCTTTGATGGAAGGCGAATATTTAGATTTGTTGCCGGTTTTTAGGGCAACAATTTATAGCGCTGCTAAGCGGGCCTTGTAGCGTAATGGGGGGGGGGGGGGGGGTATTGTCAGGTATAATGCATGTTGTAATCATCCGCGTGAACGAAAACGCGGAATAAGGGTACTTTTTTCGACCACAACGCGGGCCCGTGCTAAGGGTATCAACATCGCCAATTTCAGGGGTTTCTTGCTCAACCTGAATCCACAATTCCCTTAAACGTTTTTTCCAGTCTAAACTCTGTCTTGAGGACCTAAATCCTATGCTATAAGTATTATTCGTCGAGCTGATATCCTTGTTAAAGATATGTTTTTCCTTCTTTGAGGGTAGTTTTTGAGAGGGGATTCACACGGATGGATGGATACAATTTGTATACATGAGTGACCGAGTACAAGATATATTTCACTCTAAAGGAGCTAGTACGGCTCGAGTAGAGTTACAATGAAATCATTCCCAGTTCTGAGTTAACTTTAGAAGTTAACAGCGTTGGTGTCTGTTGATCTAACATCGTTTACAATCGTGTATATCTTTTGATTCTTGTCTTTGTTTATGTTTTGTCTTTCGCGTTGTTGAACCTCTATGCTGAGTTTATCAACAAGTCCGAAGTGGTGAACACCTAAATGTTAATCATTCTGCCTGGTCAAGTGCCTACCATTTTGGTATACTAACTTTTGACATCACACTTATAAAAATGTGGCCATGTCTACTCAATCTAATACACCTGTTACACGACAAACAACTCTGCTATAGACCCCCATGCCATTGTATATGACGGTTGTCACTCTAGTTAGTGTGTAATTAACTCACGACACCTTACGTTTAACTCCCGGCATCGTTTTATCGCAAGAATTCTGAACACTTAGTTATATTACTACCTCTGCAATAAATAGTTACAAATTAGATGAATCCTTCTCCAGAGCTAGATTTTAACAAAACCCCTCATAAAGAAGGGGCCATCTATTTGATACTAAGGTTACTACAGCTTGTACCGTTACCGTCGACTAGCAGCAGACGCTTAAAGTTTAAAAGCGGACGGGGATTCTTATGGCGATTATACTAAGCACTTGCACAGGGTCCGCCGAGACCTTAAGATTATCAAGTGCTTCGATTTGATCAGCAAGAACAAAACCAGAAACATTGTTGCCCTATCATCATTGAAGGCTTGATTGGTTTATATTAAAGCCATATGTACAGTAAACAGTTATGATAACCAGTCTACTTTGCCATATGGGACTACCATACGAATACATTTGTTGCATTCTAAAATTTTCCCTTTTGTCAGAAGATCTAACTTATTTTCACATTAATCGTTATAAATGAGGCCGTTTATGCGTGGAATATAAGTTGAATCACACTATCTGGGCCACCGTTAGTATAGCATTATCATATAAAGCTTGTATAAGTTAGAGAATTAAATGTTCATGTGGCATTGCATGCAAGTCTTGCTCGAAGGCTTGTTGACCCTAAAGAGACATAAACGTTATCATTCTTCGTACCACTTTGGACTACAATACAAATAACATATCTTCCCTAAAACCAATCCCTCATCTCAAATGCTCTTGCCTATTTGAGTTTAAAAACTTGTAGGCCTAATCGTAATAGGTGAGGTCGTGGTTTATTTTTAATCCAGCCGCGGAAGATCACTATGTGAAATGTGAGATAGTAATTAGTATCTATCAATAAACTATAAAAGTAGCTGATCAAAATAAAGACCGATCTCTAACTTGGCCAATTATCATGGGTTTGATAGAAAAGAAGAAAAAAATGATATTTAGTGGGAAAGATTCTGTCAGTCAAATATCTGTAATCATGATTGTTCAGTGTGACCACTAAATCTTTGGGAGGTTATTAGCTTTTAATGTAGAGGGTAGAGTTGTTATGAAATCATTCAAAATTCTGAGTGAACTTTAGAAACCGCGTTGATATCTGCTATCTATTGATCTAACATTGTAAAAATTGTTTATCATTTGATTTTTGTTTTTTGTTTAAATGTTTTGCCTTTAGCGTGGCCGTACCTTTATGCTGAGTTTATCAACAAATCTGAAGAAGGTGCACACGCTATTGTTGATTATGCTGTCTAGTAACGCGCCTACCATTTTGGTATACTAACTTTTGACATCACAATTATCATTACTCAATCGGACAAAACAACTCGATGCCATTGTATCGTTACCCTAGATAGTATGTAAATAACTCACGACACAGTCGATTACGTTTAACTCCCGGCATCGTTTAACTAAAATAATTCTGAACACTTAGTTCTATTTCTACCTCTGAAGAAAACAGTAACAAATTACCGAGCAAATTACCAATGCAAGTTGTGTCTCAGAGCAGCGTTCGCGTTAAGTGGTTGCCCGGTTGCCCGGGACACCCAAAATTATCACCGGGCAACCAACATGTACTTATTTGGTTGCCCGTGGGCAACCAATTTTTTTACAAGAAGTGAAACACTTAACACATGCATTTAAATATTTTACAGAACGGGCAACCAAAAAATCTGCCGGGCAACCATAATTTCCTGCTTGGTTGCCCGGCGGGCAACCAGATTTTTTTCCTTAATTCGGACGCTGTCTCAGAGGCTTATTGAATAGCAGACTGTACATTAAATAAATGCAGCACTTTAATAGCCCTGCAATAGCCTGATGGCTTGTACAGGGTGTCCCAAAAGTCTATGCATGACTTTGAAGCATTGTAGTTCACAAAATATAAGTCGTATTGAAAATATGAATACATATTTAGAAAGAGGCGATGTGGGAAATAATTTTGATACCAAACATCAGAGTAACATCTGTTTGTAATGCCACCCTAGAAGTAAAATATGAATTACTGCAAAAATGTAAATAAAGTTCATAAATCCATACCCAGACGGGTAGAGTTGGTTACACGGAAAGTGATCCGTCAATTGTTATATTTAAAATTTTACATTACAGTGATCCCATCATAATAACAAACTATATCACACATAGTTTTCGTTTCTATAGTGAAATCTAGTTTAAATGGTTTCCATTTATACAGAGACGTGTGCTATATCAAAAACACAGACCTAAAAAATTGAAAAACGTAACCGAAAAGTGAACACACACATCACACAGAGAATAGATCTCTTTGGACTTTTGGCTACTGCATGTCTTATGACATCAATGTGACTTGTTGATCTACCAGTCTTTTTTCTACCACATCGAGACAAATCATGCACAGTTCCTGTATTAAAAAATGTATCCACCAACTTAAGAATGGATATTCTTCCTAGTGCGCATTTCACTTTAAAATGTTTTCTGAGCTTTTGTTGAGTAAGTTGAACTGAATTTGTTTCAGCGTAGAACCATACAATTTGTATTTGCTCTATGCTGTAAACCATCTTGAATGAAGACTTTTGCTGTGCAATGTTGTCTACTACGCCTAATTATGTTGTGAGTGACCGAGTTTGGTAATAACATTAATGTTGCAAGGTAAGCAGTGAACTGTGACTAATGCGCAACGTTGCTTTCATACCGTAAATTTATGCGCACCTGTTTTAGCAACAATGTGTGGTACTTGGTATAAATGGTTCTCACACGGCTAAAAAATTTCAACCAGTTTTATAATGTTGTGGGTTCACCAATAGGGTTGTGTTTGGTATCAAAATAATTTCCCAAATCTCGTCTATCAAAACATGGTTAAATTTATACCATATGATTTATATTTTATGAGATATGAGTCTTCAAAAACGTGCATAGACTTTTGGGACACCCTGTACTTGCCTTCCTGTGTCGGTTACATATTCAATATGAGCGTAAAGTTAAAGTCTTCATATTCATGATATATATTAGGGGTAGTCGTTTGCGGCTGGTTTGTAAAACGAGATATCAAGTTGATAAGGCGACGATAATGATGTTTGTATACGCCATCGAAAGCAGGAGCGGAGAATATATCTCTGATATGTTCTGCCCACTGGTCAGGTTTATTATATAACACACTTCTTCTCGGTCCATATGAATAAACAGTTTAGAGTGAAAGTCATTCAGTCTATGAATCCAGTGATGATTGAATGATGATCCCCTCCGAGTAGGATTTCCACACCCACCACACCAATTATGGGGAAAACCCCACAAACCCTTTAAGCACACTTGGAGGGGATAGAGGATGTGGTCGGGAAATCTGAATTGAAACGCGACAAATAGTATGGTTAGCAGCAATGGAGATAAACTTGTTTGAGGTAAATAAATGTGAGGGTGAAAACTATGATTTCAAAACCTTTAATATGAGTGGTAAAAGCAGCAATGTATACAAGCTGTCCAAAAATGATTAGTACCCATCGATGCCCAAAGTTCAATATTTTGTTTCGTTATCAAAATCAATGAGATTAGATCGGTTGTTTTTCTATCATATTTGATAATATATTATACCCTTTCATTAGAAATTTAGATCATGAATATCGGAGTTATTTATCTGAAGTTGCACTCCATTGTATAATACATGGTGATTTCACTTTTTGGCAAAATAAATTGTTTTAAACAGCTTGTTTGAAAGAAACTAATACATTCTCTTTTCTCTTGTCTTCTAATATCTTTGGTTTCTTTCTATTTCATTTTGATTCAATTTGAAGAGTAAAAATGGATCGTCACGCATGAGCGACCCCAAGCTTTGTTTCTATAATGAGCTAGTTTGGAGGCTAAACTTAAGGGATATTTAAACAGGTAAAGACATGGTCATGGGTAATTAGCAGTGGCTTTGACTTCTTTTTCATATTGGGGATGCAATTTCCTACAAACTCGGTAAAAATGATATATGACATTGCAAGCCCCTGCAATGTATTTTGTAGACGCGAGAAAGCACCTCTTCATCATCAGGGCGTCCCCCGGAGGGGAGGTCCCACAATGCAACAGGTTCTTCTAGAAGTTTCCTCCTCACGCCTGATCGCTCGGAAGGTAATATAATAAACCTGCCCAGTGGGCAGAAAATACCAGAGATATGTTCTCCGTTCCTGATTTCGATGGCGTATACAAAGTCCCTTACTGTAAAACCTCACGAAATCCATTCTCCAATGTGAAAATGAAATTTAAGCCACTTCATTTAGAAGTCCCTGAACACTTGTAAAATAAAACAATCAAGTGTGACAAACCTTTTTTACCCTTTAAATTGAAATAAAGAGAAGAAATGTTAATGATTTAACCACCCATAACTAAAAACAGTTACAACAGAAAGACACACACAAGATTATATAAGTAGACAAGAGATTATTTGAACACACGAGTTTCTTTCAAACAAGCAGTAATAGCACACACATTTTAAGCACTTTGTCAAAAAGGTGAAATCACCAGGTTTTAGATAATGGAGTGTATCTTCAGTTTGATAAATCCAATATTCATGACCTAAAATTCTAATGAAATAGTACAGTATGACACAGATAATGTTAAAAAACCGGACCTAATCCCATCGATTTCGATGATGACAACAGTTAATGAACTTTGGGCATCGATGGGTACTAATCATTTTGGGACAGCCTGTACATATATAATACCGTATATAGATTTAAATGAAGACCTAATTTATACAAACTGCAACACATTATCAATGTAAATACCGGGGTGCAGAGAAACTGACTTAAGAAACTGGAGATAGCCAAGCTAATTCAAACACTGTCCCTGTGATCCAGAAAGTGAAAGTTGTTGAACTATGTCAAAATCAATATAACGCAATGTTACGATGCAATATTCCTGTAGCCCTCTCAAATATGTAAAGTCATATAAACGATGAGGATAGCCATGCTAGAAAAATGCTAAATTAAAAATACAAATTAAAGCAATTTAAGACGCTCCTTACATTATGTACTGTCACCCCATATATATATATATAAGGTAAATCACTTAGAACTAATCCTGACAAACTTTCCGGATGCTGTTCGATGTACTTTTTGAAAGCATCCGATTTACATCGACCGGCAAGTCGTATTTGCGCGTCAGACATTCCTTTTGCCGCTGCTGAGGTCGCTGCCCCTATGCGGAAGCTATGTGACTTATACCGAGTAGGATCAAAGCCACACCACTTAACCGTCTTCTCCAGACTAAACTATACAAATGATTAAAAACGCTAACTATTAAGGCAGATGTATACGAGAGAAAATCTAGCCTGACTTGACTTCCGAGCGATCAGGCGTGAGGGGAAACCCCACAGTTGGGACGACATGATGATGGATGGGTGCTTTAGTCAATGGTCGTGCGGCAGCTGTTTTGTTTTATTTTGTTTAGTTTAGGTGTTTTCAAAGATGAACCGAACTGAATTTTATTCGTAGCATAGTAGGGTCGGTCAATAAATAATAAATAAAAAAGCATGGTATGGGATGCATGAGTGATTCTATTGGCAGAGAGTGTGATCAATACAGAGTAAGAACCTTTGTCTTTCAAACAATACACTTTTGGATTTCTAGGTATGAACTATGACGTCATAGCATTAGCTTAAAGTAACTTCACTCTGGACACCGCCTGAAATATGTCAATATTTGGCTTGATATGTAATAGATTGATTCATTTGCGTATATCTCAACAATGCGAGCATTGAAACAGATAGCACTTGGTGAATAGTAAGTCCACACAATAATCTTTATTTGACACTCTTTTTGATATCTGAATTCCTTAAAACAAACAAGAAGGGACCATCTCAAATAAGTTTTTTATCACAAGGAAGATCTGCAACGATAAACCGTAGAAAACAACAACGGATAAAGAACAATGGAGGGATTCTAATTCAATAAATTGTTGTGGGATGTTAAGCAATATTAGTGGGAATTTTAAAAGGAGCTGATCATAAAATGTCCTAAAACCATTTGAATTATGTGACGATTACTTTAACAATACAAATCTAGTAACTCTAAAAATAGTAGTTATAGGAGATGTTGTGGCAGCCATATTTGATTGAAACATTCATGTATATCTTCATTTTAAGTATTTTTCGATGTTTCTGATTAGATTTTGAAGGCCCGGGAAGCTTTTATCTGGCGAATATCATCATTTTAGCCATTTTTTTGTTTCATATGGATAATACACCTATCAGTTGTAAGACGCACGATACGACCCCCGGGAATGGTGCGTCACTTGACCGAGGTGCGTCAACTTCTCATGTACCATGACGCACCCTGTGTCAAAAAAGTGACGGACCTTTGTCATACAATATACGCACCCTCAATCAATTTTGTGAGGCACTATTGGTTGATTCTGACGGACCATATGACCCACCCCCGTTGTCAGATATCGTTGTCTGAACTGGATAAAACCCTAACCCTAACCCTAACCAGATTGCTTACCACGTGTCTCATACAAACAATTCCAATTTGCCGCCAAATAACTGATTTAGCAGTGTCCCAAGTGTACTCACTTTAAGCTAATGCTAAGATGTCTCAGTTTATACTTAGATATCCAAAATTGTATTGTTTAAAAGACAAAGGTTCATACTTTGTGTTGATCACACTATCCCTCATGCATCCCATCCCATACCATGATAACTTTTATTACTTAATGACCAACCCTCGTATATGTGCAAGATTTTTTTACGCGTGAAAGGATAGGATCCTGTAATATTTCATCTTCATGGAGTGGGTTTTTAGCTAGTAAACACAGGAAACACTGCGGGACCAATAGTTTGCACTACTTCTCCTCAAACCATGTTGTATTTGTTACTACTTAGCACAGAGAACCTAAGATGCTTCATTTAATCACAAAGAATTGAACAGAATTACACACGTCGTGCCTTACCACGTCGGGCTTGCCCGAAGGCTTGTTGACTTTGGATAGAGTCATAGTACGAATTACGAAAACAATCAGCCTTGTTTGCCCCTTGGGACTTCAAAACAAATACGGTGTTTGCTCTTAAAACAATCCGTTTTCCCCGATGATATAACCTTTTTGAACTTCTTTTCGTTATGAACTAGAGGTAAATGTTGCCAAATTTGAGTAAGCGCTGTGTTTTAGATATGAAGAATTTCAAGATTCAAGTTGTATACCGTATGTTATCTCAAAGGCTTGTGGTTTCTTTTTTCAAAGTCAACAACATTAAGACGGTCACTGAATAATATCACAAAGCACTAAGACAAATAGCATTCCTTAAAATGCTTAGGATTATATTCATGTGATCGAATCGTCATAAAATATATTTCTCTTCATTTAAAGACCTCATACAATTATGATAATGCAGTTTTAAAAGGATATCATCATACTTTGCTCGATTTGTTTTTCGTTAATGGATCATTAACGTTCTCATTCAATTCGTTGCTCTATACAACAAATGTTGATACCGCCACATGATATGGTTTTAATTTGATAAATACCTGTCATTATCGTGTGGTTTATGGACTCAAGCGTAAGACATGTGAAATATGAGATAGTCATTAGTATCTATCAGTTTTAGTAACTAAAACAGTAGCTTAATCACCACGAAGAACGAATGGCAAATGTCATGGGTTTCATAGAAGAGGGAAAATATAATATCTTGTTGGAATGTGCCTATCAGTAAAATATTTTAATCAAGATTGTTCAGTGTGACCACTGAATCTTTGCGAGGTCATTAACATTGAATGCCACCTTCTAGCTCTGTCTACATGTCTATATAAGCAAACTCCATAACACACCTTACATAAGTTTCGTCCCTCGTGCTGAAGACCGACAGATGATGTCAAAAAGGAGACAAAAACGAAATATTATAGGCGATGACAAAATCCCTGTTAACGGGCAAACGGGCGAACCTTTCAGGTTTTGGTTTTTTGGTTGTGTTTTACTGCCGAGTCAGAAACATGAGCTGGGGGGGGGGGGGGGTGACGTCCAAAAAACGGCGCAAAGAAATATAGCTCTTGAAAACCGACAGTGTGCTGTAGTAGAAACAAATGCGTCGGTCAGGCCCGTAGAACAGGCTTTTTTCGTGGCCAAAAATTGAAATATATTCGGATAGAATGAGGCTGTCACCAGTGTTCCAGGTCGCATATTGTAACTAGCCGTTCTAGGGAAATGCACTCAATATCGGTAGTTTATGCTAATTGAAAGTCGCGTACATAACTCTGATATTTAAGGTTGAATAATGTCAGTTATACATGAAAGGTATTTACCATGATGCGCCTAACAATACGCTTGTAGTTTAAAACGATAACTAATTATTATAAATAATTATAAAGTTGTGGACAATGGGACATTTGAATCCCAGAACCAGATAGGACAATACTGTTCGTTTAATTGTGCAGCAATATTTCGTGAGGCGTTCATTCGTCGTCGGTGTCCATGGTCCGTAATGAAGTGTTGAAATCACAGACACTGCTATGTTACTACTTATCTGGATGCTTGAGAGTAATCACATACGATTAATAAATGAACATACACTATGTTCGCGGTCGATGCCATTATCAGTGACGGTCGTTACCCTAAGTAAATTACCACGACAAGTATCCGGTTTTACATAACAGTCGATTACTCCTCATACATGTACTAAAACCACACGAATTCGGTTCATTTAGTTTACAGTTCATCACGAATGAAATAGTTACACATCGGTGCAATAATATAGCCGGGCCGCATCGAATAACGGTAAGTGACGATTGAGCGATTTGAATTGATAACGCAGTAACTTTATCCGTCGAATAAAAGGGTTCCTAGTTAAATAATAAAAAAAACTCGTCTTACAAAGCAGTTTTGCAACGTCATTTACCAACGGGAATCACCTTAGTATGGACATTTGAGTTTAAGGCATTTTAAGGTTTAAATGCATTTCAAAATATCAAATAATTTCCATTGAATTTTCCTTATCATTTACCCTTACGGACTAGGCTTTGCCAGTCCTCCACCAACTTGTTTTTGAAAGCATACAAACAGATTGAATGGAACTCCATGCTGTGGTCAATACTTGCTTCAGAGCCATGCTATTTATATCGGTATAGTTTAATTATAAAGTGACAAAACAACTTCATTGTAATAGATGCTTTCATAACTAAAAGGTTAACACATTTAGCCGCTTTTATCCCGCTTGGAGATTGCACGTTTAATTCACTTAAATGTTGACGCCAGACATGGAAATCGATACTTATTTAGTATCAGCTTTTCGTCCTCGAATAGCCAATCCTCTAAACTAGTGATAAGTTCACCGACTTATCAAATTAAGAAGACTTGGCAATCGACGGGTTTTAAAACACTGAGGATTATAAAAAAACCAATACATTACCTTACTTTGTGACACGTTTTCAATATGCACTGTAAATTCATCATCACAAGTTGTCCAAACTAGGGCTTAGGTCATCTCAGGATTCTACACGTCTTGCCATCCCCAAAACTAACAGATCCTTTGGGGATAAATCATTTTCAGCGTGAGGACCAAGAATGTGGCATATCCTACCCATTTCTGTGCGTACTGCCCCAAATGTGAAATGTTTTAAAAAGCTTTTAAAAACTCATTTGTTCCCAGTGGAATAATTCAGCCCGATTGTTTACACAATTATTGTATATATATTGGTCTTTTTGTGGTTTACATTTTGTATCACTTTTTAAATGCATTTGAAGTATTGTTGATGTATGCATTACGGGTTCTGTGCTGTTGGTTGGTTTCTTCATGGGTTTTGCGAGTGCTGCTACAGCTAATGTATGTAGGGGTGTGTGGGGTGCGGTGTGGGGTGTGTGGGGGGGTTGTTATATCGTGTCAGTCAGGTGGTCACGTAAATGTACCATGTTTTATGTGCAATATATTGTTTTGGGGAGGGAGGGGTAGTGTGTATGTGGTGTGTTGGGGTGGGCGGGTGATGGCTTGTGTTCCGGCGGGGATGCAAATATAATTAAATTGCAGTCAATTTGACTTTCATTCAGCAAAGAAGGACTAATTAAAGTCATTATCTAGTTTTTTTATCTTTGTTTTTTTTTTAAAGAAAAGAACCGTATATTCCCTGCCCCAAAAAGTTAATTTGAAAAAATATTATGTTTGATCAATGATTTTCTTTTCGAGATATCGACGATTATGTAAATGTTATTCCATTGAGCTCTGTATAAAAGCACATCTTCTCCACCCCACTGTCTTTTAATACAAGATTGTGCGACATTGGCGCTTCTCGGACACGTGCCATAGACATAAATGATTGCTTTAAACGATTTAAAGTTTAACATGTATATTTATCGAAATGACCAAAATATGAGGGTCTAATTTTCGCTAGAAGGAACAAAATACGGAGAATTTTTTTTTTTTTAAATATCAAAAATATAATTTTAAACGTATTACGCTCTAATGAGAACAAAAAAAGATTTTGAATGTAAGTTTTGCATACTTCCGTAAACCCCCTCTCCGAACGGCGCGGGGTCTAACATGATCTAAATAGTATTTAAAAATACATTTTTGATTCTAAGAAACGTGGAGTTGACACCCAGCCCCCCCCCCCCCCCCCCTCCCCCTTCCCGGTCTATTCGCCGCCACCGCCGCATAGAATTGACAGAAATAATATTTTCAAAAGATTTTGAATTCAAGTTCTGCATACTTCAGCATGCCCGCCCGCACCCTCTCCGTTCGCCGCCGCGTGGAATTTACTAAAATAGTCTTTTTAACAGATTTTGAATTTAAGTTCTGCTAACTTCCCCCCCCCCCCCCCCCCCCCCCTCCCCTCCCCTTTCCCGGTCTATTCGCCGCCGCTGCCGCCGCCGCGTAGAGTTGACATAAATAATATTTTCACAATATTTTGAATTCAAGTTCGGCATACTTCCGCACCCACCCCCGGCCCCTCCCCTCCTACGTTCGCCGCCAGCGCTTCCATGTCACGCAAATCCACGTCATCGATTCTGCTATAATGGGCCGTATCGACAGCATGCCAGAACCGGGCAGGGGGGGGGGGGGGTGAGTTTGCGTGGGTGTGTTTGAGGGGGGTGTGGGGTCGGGCTGTGTGATTCTCTTAGTGCTGCTTATGTGTATTTTATCATGTAATATGTATGTATAATTCTTATTTTAATGCTGGTTTTTGTTCAACATATTTTTATCTAATGTATTCATATTGTACAGCGCATTGGTATTTTGGAAATGCGCTATATAAATCCTTATAATAATAATAATAATAATAATAACACTAATAATAATAATAATAATAATAATAATACTAATGATGATGATAATGATAACCTTAAGGGGAACAAATACATGGGATTAACTAACAAAACATTAATTTACATACATTAATTAATTATGCTAATTTATTCAAATGTTCACAAAAATTTGCATACTTTGTACGACGGGCTGTCTTTAGTCACTGTTAGAGGCAGCCCGTCGTACAAATTATGCAAATTTATTGAATATTTGAATAAATTTGCATAATTAATTAGCTCATGAATAGTAATTTACTTTGTTATTTATAACGGAATAAAACGCATTATTGTTTATGAAAGAAATTACGTTAGAGGGAAAGATTATTTTCGCCCTATCGTAATAATGAGTGAATAACAAAAACCTCGTTCCCCCTAAGGTACCTGTTAGTGAGATAATACTAATAATAATAATAATAATAATAATAATAATAACGCTACGTTAGGGGGAAACAGTATTTTCGACCTAACGTAATAATGAATGAATAACAAAAACCTCTTTCCCCCTAACGTACCTTTAAAGGTAATAATAATAATAATAATAAACTATATTCATGTCTTTAATAACTCATTCAAATACTGCAGGTTTGTTTTCAATAGGCTAGCCGGAAGAGTAAACCTACACTGTTTTTATGACGACACCAGAGAAAAACAGAAACTGAAATGTCCTAAATAAATTAATGTTAGCAAGTCACAATTTTAGTTATATTTATTAAGAAGACGGACCTCTCAAGATGTATCCGTCGGTTTTTTTATGTTTTACAAACATTCTGTAAAATATTTGCAATTTTGTTTATTTTGACAATCTACAACAACAAAAACCTTTACAAAATCTCAACATTCATTTGTACAAATCGGTCGCTCAGAATTGCAGAACGAATGGTCTTAAGTATTATGTGACACCTAATGACTCACACTTTATCACTGGAATATTGCGTGAATAGCGAGAGATGGCAAATTATGTGTATTAGATAGGCAAATGACATTAATATAATGTTCTTTTTTAGTCGGTATAATTGTAAATATTATTGCTCTCCCGTGTGTTTGCACCTTTACCGTCAACCAGTAACATTTATCGATTTAAATTCTAAATGTGATGAACAGGGACGATTAACATGCTAATTTAGTTGAGGTGATAAATGCGTCCGTGTTAAACAATTCCTGCAATAACCACAGCCAACAATTGGATTATTGAACACGACCTTTAGTTTTAAATAGAGTAGCGCAGAATTTACCATGCCAATATGCGCTAATCGACCGTTTGATACACTCATTTCATTTTTTTATGAACGAAACACAGATAAGCAAAGATAAGTCGCAGGATATCAACATTGGAACGGAGTTATTCTTCAGGTCATTAAATGAAACAAGACGATGGAATACGTCTTCATTTGAAAGGTTTTTTGAGAACATATGATATTGTAATACACTATTTGCGATATGATTGAACCTTCAGCTTTTGAAATCAACCTTGGCCATCCTTATTTTGCCCTTAATCATGTTGATTTAACTTATTGTTATTCAATAATGTTTAGAGTTATAGATCTGGTAATTTTCCGGGACTGTTTTGCAAATACTATTGTGTGTTCGTATTACCGAAGCCATTGAAAATAGTTCCTCTAAATACATGTATTTTATTCAGTAATTGCTTTTCAGTTGCTGTTGTCGGAAATTAAATTGGTTCGCGAGCAGTTGTTAGAGAGAATACAAATATTGCCATTTATAACAAACAGTATTTCGTATATTTAATTAATTATTTTTCTTGTTTACGACAAGTACGAATATTTATTTACAGTTGAACACACACGAGAGGGAAAACCATAAATTCCTGATCAAAGTCATTATCCTAATGCATAACCAGTCTGCTTCGGAACGGGAGTGAGTTCTGCTTCAGGACGTGCTGTTTAGTGACTAACACCCGTCAATGTTTACACGGGGACACATCATGTGACGGGAGTCCATCTTATCCCAAAAGGAGTTCGATATCTCAATAGAGGGTGGGCTTGGGAACGGATCTGTGTTTTCAAGGGAACGGGCTCCCGTCACAGTAATTGCCAAGATTGAACCAAATCCTATTTTGACAATTTTCAACCATAAAATCCAGTCAAATAATGTTAACAATTCATCATAATTTAATACTAAGGCTTGTATTTAATTTAAAATCATTCACGCTTGGGCATTCCGAAAAATATGTATTAAACTCGCCTAGAAAAGGATTTCTCATCGCAGTATTAGCAGATTGACAAAGGTATAAATAATTTCGACTTTAGTCGTGAGATGTTGGGTCAAAGGTTAGGTTACATCACCGGACTAGCTGTCGCAAGGAATTCTGGTACCTACATGTAGGCTGACCTAACCTTTTAGAATGTACGGAAACGGCAAAACACACCCACATCTGAAAAGACCTATTAATGTTATGTCAATACAGGAAATGTGTTTTTGTATTACATTGTGTCTTTTTCATGTAGTTTTTCAGTGTATGTTTACATGTCAGTCGTAAGCATTTTTTTTATTTTTTTTATTGTGACGGTCATCGTCATTATTTGAAAGTACCGCCAGTAAATGTACGGTCTGTGTAATCATGTTCCGGGGCCCAACTCAATTAAAAATCTGCCTCTTGTTACCGTGCGACGTCACACTAACGCCCCCCAGGTTATTAATACGCATCAGGGCAATGTTGTAATATATATATATCAATAACCTGCGCTGAGCGGCGCGTTTCCATTTAACGATCAATCTGACATATTATATAAGCCAGTCGTATAAAACATTCCACAATTGGAGCTTTGAATATCAGCTTCAAATTCATAGTAGGTTGGTTTGAGTACTGATTGCACTTTTCTACTGTGAAAACCAAACGTCCATTTAGTTCGACGGAAACGAATAAAAACAGCTAAATGTCTCCTAAGTGCTATTCATTTGGCCAATTCTAAGAGACAAAATGTACCTATTGGTCAATTAAAACCATTATAAAGTTCAAATATATCTTGAACAGACTATTAACAACAAAAGTGACTGATTTCTTGGGGCAAACACCCTTTTAGCCTGAACCCGAACAGGACAGCCATTACATTTAACCCTCTCTTAGAGAACCGCTGCACAAGTCATTCGCTTTTCATTAGAACTAAGAGATCTTCATTATACAGGACTAAATGAATAGATTTTAAGTTTCTCGAAGAGATAATTTTCTATCACTGTCTACTTGATTGTCTATTCTAAAGGTTGTATAATTTATAAGGAAAACTCATAAAGTGACTATCATTCGAGGCATCACTGTGTTTTGACTTGTAACGAACAATTGACTGAATAGTAGTATTCCAGTATGCTAAAGGCGTATCAATACATTCAAGTTTATATTATACTATTTGCAAGCCTACAAAGATCAATATTGCCTACAATCTGATTTATTCATGATAATATATTATATTTAGAAATCATCTATTGTTTTCTATTTTCAGTATTTAATCGGGCAGTTATATCTAATCATACAATATGGAGAGAAAACGAGAAGAAAAAAATGTATTTATCTTTTGGGTAATTACCCGTGTCCGTTGTCCAAACTCTCTCTCTGGCTTTGATCGCATCATAACAAAAGTGAAACAGATATCAATTATGATTCACTATAAATGTGTGGCTATGATTCAGATCTATAATCATGACAAGTGTCATGAGGCTGACATTCATATTAGCGATGATACGAGTGAGGAGGTAGAACTTATCGAATGACCCTCGTAAAAAGACAGCTACAACAATTATTCCTAGAGTAATGTACCAAACCCTTTGATATTCATTACAACATTATAGCTTTGACACTTGTCCACGAATTAAAATCAAATAAATCTTTTCGTTTCAAAATAAGAGATAGAAAGTGAGCAAGAAAGAAAATAAGAAAGAACGATAGAAAGAAAGAACTCACCGTCTTAGATGTAGGGCGTTTAATATGATCCACCACGATTGCAGAAACCCAGAAACTAGTCATTTCCACGGGTCTCCGTGGATCTCAACGCGAACTACCAATGTATCAACTTTATTCAGATGGCAGAGAAAGGAGGTAGGACTTATTGAATAGCCCTCGTACATGTATATACAAACACTATTTAATGGAGAATCCACATTTGACATTTACGGAATGACCGACCGTTAATCTTTAATTGCATCGAAACTGACCTTGACGGATGGCTTCGCTTCAAGTTAAGTGTATTTTTAGAGTATTTAACTCAAACGGACGTAAACGAGAATCGCCAGTACGTTATTGCTTTAGCTTCTGTATGGGCCGGGGATTTTCTTTGACAAATAGTTCTCATAACCCAGAGATTGACTTTACTTAAAGCGGCTGGACTTGATGGAAGACTTTGGTTATTATCTTTGCCATTTACTCTACGTACGTAAGCAGCGTTTATCCATTTAACGGTCCAATTGATTAATTCGGTTAGCGTTGTATATAATATTTATATGTACATATTTTGTGTAGATTGATACCCGTATGACGATTGTATATACAGTCTGTCCCTCAAATAATGGGGCATTGGAGTTTATAAATAATGAATCAGCTATCTAATTGTATTCAACACTGCTTCATCACCTGCTACGATATAACAAAAGGTTGTTTTGACTTATCATGTTTAATTACACCCGACACTTACAGCCGAATTTGTCCTAAATTAAAGATTAATGCTTCTAATATATAAGCGACAAATATAACAGCAACTGCTGGTACACTTCCCTTGCCTTTGGTCGATAGCTATATTGTAATAGTTGTATTGGCTTTCCCCATCGAACCATTGAACAGCGCAATACGTTCAAGGTGGTGGTTACGGTCTTCATATGCCTCAGTCACATCACACCTGAATATATCTTTATCAACCTGCCAGGACTTTTAGTCTGTTTTCTGATTCCATCCGCCTGACTGAGCATATAATACAATCAAAACCCTCCCCTCCCCCCTCCCGCATCAGCAATAAGGTACCGGTTGATTTCATAGAGTTTGAATAATTAACTGCTTAAAGTGAAGCGGTCATGGTGAGGATTCTAACGAAAATTGAACAGGGGCGGCGACTATTTGAATTTTAACAAGTTGGACATTGGCGCAGTCTATAATTGTTCTACGTACATGTTTACATGCAAGCGGTATTGTGTGCGACTCTACAACAATCAATCTCTTAACCCAATGTGAACGGGCGCTCAATCAACCATCCTTCATTTGATTGAACGCATTTTCTATCGTGTGATATAAGTGATGTAATAGTTATTAGCTAAGGTTTAGCTGGATCAACAATCGCCGTCAGCGTTTTTTTCCTCACCATGACCGCTTTCCTTTAAAACTCGTCTGTTTGATTTTATTTTTTCTAATCATTTGCTGTTTGTTCTTGGTGTTTCGTTGATATTTTTTTCTTCTTTTTACAGTGATATAAATTCAACATTAAAGCTAAATACTCGTACTAAATGCTAGAATCATAAGCACTTCGACCAGGATCAATAGTATCACAGCTAGAGTAATATTCCTTTCCCGGTATGAATCATTCTGGGACACCCTAGGGGACGATGGGTGTATGTGTGTTAGAATTGTGTGCTGCACGTATTTCATTTTAAATGATTTCTTAGGAGGGGCAGGGGAGCTATTCTTTGACGACATCATACTTTGGCATCTTCGTAAGGTTCAGTGTATATAGAGATCCTGCATATTGCGTAGTTTACCGGAAATATGGCGGACTACTGAAATACGAGGGGCGTTCAATAAATACCTGCAACCATTGACAATCTCTGAACCGTGACATGTGTCAATAAAATAAACTTATGATACTTAAACTGTAAGCCTTACCCCTTTCTCACGGAAAAATTCAAAGATGTGGGTCCGAATTGTCATCAGGTAATTTCAGTATTATAAACATCATGGTCTCTGGGCACTGAAGAAGCAGCATTATAAATCAAGCGCCAATATTAACACTGTTAACGCATATAAACACTGCACAAAAATATAGTAACCACTTTTTTTTCGAGACACCCTGTGTTTAATTCCTAAGACCCTTAATAAATCCGAAATATAAGAAAAAAATATAATTTGTTCTGCGCATTTTGACACCTCATTTGTTACAATAGCACCAATATTGATGAAGCAGTGGCCATTTGAATAACAAATGATGCAGTTTCCAATGTTGCACTTAATGCATGCCATAAACTTGTCTTTCACATTTCCCGCCATTGTAACATATAATTCCCCAACCAGTGCCCTGAGATCACGGTATTCACAGTGCTGAAATGTAATGATATAAATGACCTACGTGTTCGAGATTTTGTCTGTGAGAAAAGAGTAAGACTTATAGTTTAAGTATCATAAGTTTATTTTACTGACACGTGTCACGGTTCAGAGATTTCCAATGGTTGCAGGTATTTATTGAATGCCCTCGAATGTTCACCAAAAATACAAGAAGCTAAAAATCCTTTTTTCATAATCATGCGAGTTTACATCACTTTCAAAAATCCCGCGTTGATTCAAAGAATAAACTGAAGTTGAACGCAGTGATTCCGGTGAATTACGCATGGTTGAGTTTTTTTTATTTAGAGCCGATCGATGCATTTATTCAGGGCCTCTACTGGCTGTCCCAAAATGATTAGTACCCATCGATGCCCAAAGTTTAATAATTTTTGTCATCATCAAAATCGATGGGATTAAGGACTTAAGGAAGTTTTTGATTTGATTTTTAGAATTTTGTGAGTGCTGTAATTATTGAACTATTAATCAAATGCATATAAAAGTATACATTTTTGGAAAGGAAATGGATCAGAGAATCCAAATTTGGCGTCAATTTTAACCAAAAAAGTAGATTTTTTGAGAAAATCACAAAATTCACTTTTTTGACCCAATTTTTTTTGAACAAAGCTAACAAAAATAATTTTGAGTTAAAAAAAATCACTTTATAATGATGTTAAGATACTAATGAAGGGACGATTTTTTTTTTTTAAAAACCTAATCTAATATTTTTGAACATTTTGACCAAAAAGTGCCAAAAAACGTGAAAAATGGATTTTTTTTAAATTTTTTTTTACACTTTTTTGTCAAAATTTCAAAAAATATTGGATTAGATTTAAAATAAAAAAAATCGTCCCTTCATTAGTGTCTTAACATCATCATCAAGTGATTTGGGCATTTTTAACTCAAAATTATGTTTGTTAGCTTTGTTCAAAAAAATTGGGTCAAAAAAGTGTTTTTTTGTGATTTTCTCAAAACAACAACGTTTTTGGTCAAAATTGATGCCAAATTTGGATTCTCTGATCCATTTCCTTTCTAAAAAGGTATACTTTTATATACATTTGAGTCATGGTTCAATAATTACAGCACTAACCAAATTCAACAAAAAACTTCCTTAAGTCCCCCTTAAGTCCGTTGTTTTTACATCATCTTTGCCGTACTGTTTTATTTTATTAGAATTTTAGATCATGAATATCGGATTTATCAAACTCAAGATACACTCCATTAGGCAAAAAAAAAGAGTTGACTTGCCCTTTCCGACCGACCCGAATTTTCGGAAATCTAGGGTCGCTATTTTTTTTTTTTTTTAATTATTTTTCCACAAAAAAAGAAATTGAAATTGAAATTGAAAAAATAAATAAAAAAATTGAAAGAAGCACATAACAATAAAGAATGATGAAAACGTTTTTTTGAGTAGTAGGGGAGATGCGGGAGAGTTGAGCCATTTTTTATATTTTGTGTCACCATATGCGGAAGAAAAGTACAAACCTGTAAAAAATTAGTGTAAGATAAACTTTAGAGTGTTGTTTTCGTTGTGAAACAATAACAGTTGGCATAGCAGTTAAGGCTTATTTATACAAAAGGTTTAAAAAAAGTTGGTAAAGTGGCTCATCTCTCCCTACAGTATGGCAGAGTTGAGCCACCATTACAAGAGAGTTGAGCCAGCATGATAAGTCAATGGCTGGTGAAAAAACAAAATCATATTTGTTCAACTTTTGATTTATTAATCCTTGAAGTAAATATGGTGCTCAATTGTTATTATCATGGCACAAAATAACATTTTCTCTCATTTATTATACATTTTTCACCTTTAGTCCAAAAATCAAAATGTTACTACATGTTTTCCCTATGCTCAACTCTCCTCATGACCAATGGCTCAACTCTCCTCATGGTGACCATTTTGTAAATAACCCAATCATGTCTGGTGTAGAACTTTTGGTAGTTTACAATAGTTCTTCAATAAACAAATTACCGCTATTACATTCAAAGTATTGCTATGGGAAAAAAGACAAAACATTTATGTTTCTATTTTTCACTCAAAAGTGAAAAAAAATGATTTTGTTTAGGTATCATTGATACTGAGCACACATGACAGTAGAGTTTAACACTAAGAATGTCGTATCGATGCTATATACCAATATATGCCAATATAAATTTTAGTAAGTTACTACTTTTCGAGTTATAGGGGGTGGTTCAACTCTCCCGGTGGCTCAACTCTCCCGCATCTCCCCTATCTGCTTGTTTAAAAATCAAAAAATAAAAGAATAATAATTTTTAAAAAAATCCAAAAGAAAAAATCTTTAAAACGTGTTTTTGTGCAGTAAATTTTCAAAAAATTTCAACAACAACAACAACAAAATCCGACCCTGACTTTGACCCTGAAAGGGCAAGTCAACCTTTTTTTTTGGCCTTATGTAAAACATGGTGATTACACCTTTTTGACAAAGTGCTAAAAAATGTGTGTGCTATTACAGCTTGTTTGAAGGAAACTTGTGTATTCTCATTATCTCTTGTCTACTCAATATAATGATGTGTGTCTTTCTGTTGTAACTGTTATTAGTTAATATGGGTGTTCTAATCATTGATAATTATTCTTCTCCCTAATTCAATTTAACGGGTAAAAGGAATTTGTCACATGCATTGTTTTATTTGACAAATGTTTAGGGACTTCTAAATGAAGTGGTATTTGGTGAATAACCAGTGGCTTAGATTTCATTTTCACATTGGAGAATGAATTTCGTGAGGTTAAACACTAAGGGACTATATCATTTTTACCAAGTTTGTAGGAAATTGCTCCCCAACATGAAAAAGAAGTCTAAGCCACTGCTAATTACCCATGACCACATCTTTACCTGTTTAAATGTCCCTCAAGTTTAGCCTCAAGACTAGCTCATTAAAGAAACAAAGCTTGGGGTTGCTCATGCGTGACAATCCATTTTTACTCTTCCAATTGAATCAAAATAAAGAAGTATTGATGGTTTGAACAACAATATGATACAACAGCAGTTTGAAATAGAAAGGAAGCAAATATATTAGCAGACAAGAGATTAAGAGAATGTATTAGTTTCTTTCAAACAAGCTGTTTAAAAACACATTTTTTGCACTGCCAAAAAGGTGAAATCACCATGTCTTACACAATGGAGTGTAACTTCATTAAAATTAATTTCGATATTCATGATCTAAAATTCTAATGAAAGGGTACAGTACAGCAAATATGATTTTCTGTTTGATTTTGATAATGAAAACATTTATTGAACTTTGGGCATCGATGGGTACTAATCATTTTGGGACAGCCTGTATATGGTCACTAATTACACTTGAGCCCATCATTTGAATTTCTGTCATATACACACGTATACTTTTTTACAATCGATCTATCTTTGTAAAACCTAACACTCTGCTTTGAAACATACCATCGGATTAGTACATTATGATACTAGATCACACGTTTTGTTGAACCAACGTTATTAGGGGTGGACTAGTTGGGCCTGGTTTACATGCAAGGGATTTTAATTTAATTTTTAATTTTCTTTGAGATGGCATATATACATATATGGCTAGGTTTTATTACGTATCAATACTACGACAATGGACAAATCTTATACACGTTTTGTTTCATTATTGGGGAAAATATTGAGAAATTTGCCATGAATACATTATTTACACCAATCATTATGTTGGTCGCCAGTCTGCAATCACACGTACATGTATCATTGAGTCGACACAATGTATTCAGTCAATTGATGCTTTTAAAGGAATGCAACATGTATCATCATGGCCTAGATATCGATTGCCAACAACCAACGAAATGAGGTTATGAAATATCATAATTGATAATCGACAGTGGGTGAGGTTGGACAAATTGATAAAACTGAAAACGGTATAACGCATAACCTATATCAGTGTGATAGACTTGTGTGGTACGGTTTTAGGGCATATGAGAAATCACACCTTCATATTTTCGTTCACTACCTATAAAGGTAGGTTGCATAGCATTATATTAACTTGCCGGTACCTTCAAACCTTCACTCATTGTATCTAGTTATTCTATTATTCTGCAAGTTGGCGGAAATCCCTTATATTCATGTTATTCACAAACACAAACGCCATTGTGAAATATATTGACAAGCTTTTGTATATGGGGTTCTCCCTAAGAGATGAACACATTATGTAGGTCGCCCACATCACTAGTCCAGACACATGTGTCGATATATTTTAATTAACTTATTATAGATCTCTACTGAACGATAATTACCCAATTACGAATCTATTATCGCGCCATACACCCTTGCAGACGGTGATCAATCACATTATTTCATTATCAATTTGCTCATTAGCAGTACATCATGAATACTAAGTGGTCGCTCGGCAAATGAAGGATGCACGACTGTATTTACTTGTTTTAGCTTAAAATGTAACAATTTAGCGAATTTAAATTGATGCAATTTCTAAGTCAATATGAAGTACCCTTATTAATAAAAATGAATGAAATGATATATTATAAACATTGTTTGCAATTAGCATGATTAGTGACTGGTATAATACGTACGAGCGTCAAGTATTTGAAAAATGCTTGTTTTGACGGTTAATAACCGAAAGTTTTTAATAAATTACATTAGTGTTAACTATCATACTGCAACCGTTTAGGGATCACCGTCATCATATCTGATTCACAAGGTGTCAACAACTAATTTACATCTCTTTCATTCCAGAAGACGATTGTACTAATTGCAGCATTAAACAAGGGAAAGGTGTGATTCTAAGAACCACAACAACAAAAAAGGTGTCGATCCGTTGATGTATTTTCCTAGGTAATTGCTTCGAAAGGACAAGGTTGCACAGTCAGGACCTTCATGAATGCACATTGTCTATTGATAATAGAAAATCAATACACACTAGGAAGTTGGTAGACCAAACACCTTTTTTATATCTAATTATATCTAACACATTCTCAATAAACACGATTCTCTAGGCAATTCCATAAGCGTATCACGTCTTTCTCCGTAGTGGTCAGCAGTGGCGGAGGAAGCAAAATGACAAGTACGTATAGTCATGTACAGGTTCTTTAAATAAAATGGTTGAAAAAACGTTCCCATTTCGTGTGACTGACAAATTAAACTTAGTATAGATGATCAAACATTGAAATTATTTCGCGGGGGGGGGGGGGGGGGAGAGGGGTCACGTCACCTGCAATGATAATACTAAAAAGGTCCAGTATGACGTAAAACACGTCACCTGTTTATTAAACCGCCATTAAACCGCCTTTGTAAGTAGTGCTATTGTGTAATGCTTTCTAATTAGATTAGCCATCGGCGGATTCCGAATTTCTGAAACGACGTCCGTCTTCAAAATGTATAGGCCTACCCTATTACGGAAATTTGTTTTCCTGCAAATTCTCACAATAAGCATCTAATGTAAAACTCTTATTTATAATATCTTATATCCTAATCATAATATATTATATATCTGACTCTCAGGTTTGCTCTTCTTGGCCTATGTGATAATTAACAGATTGACCAGACATACTTTCATTTGACCTACTGCAAATAGTATAAGTGGCTCCTGTGCCTGATAGCAGCAGATATATTAGCAGGAATAACACTTTTCACACGGAGAATTGACCTTCATACATTTTTAAGGTAAATGGAAAACAGAAGGAAATGAAGCGTAGGTGTGATTTCCTTAACAAGCTATCGGAATTTGAGATTTAAACGTTGAGGCTTGAATGAGTTTGCAGAGATAGAACAAAAAGTCTTTCAGTCACAAATCAATGTAACTTATTTTAAGATTCCCCATCATTTGTTGTGGTACTTGAAATTGTATCATCCGCACATAATATCATTGCTTGTATGTTGGGAAAAATCCCAACAAATTGTGCGGTTTCGAAAATTATAATAAACCTAACGTATACTGTGACTGTTTGTGTCTAAGTGACTTTGTTCAAGCCTACGTACATTTCTTTCATATTTTCGGAAGGCTGTTGACGAATCTGCCCTCATTTTCCTGATTAGCATATTTTCATGGCGCTATTGTATGACGTTATATGACGATCTGAGCGCTCTGAGCCATGACATACATTGCCCGCTTAGGAGCGCTATTATTTCGGTCTGGTAAGCCTATTGTTATCAATTACTACGAGAGGATTGCCCAGTGCGCGTGTACAACCATACACTCATATTTATATTCGTGGCGCGAACGAGCGGTACTACTTGCTAACTGCATGGGTGAGTTTCCATTATAATACAGCCGGTTGGTTGCACACGAGAATTATGTCATATAGCAGCCAGCTTTGATGGAAGGCGAATATTTAAATTTGGTACGGTTTTTAGGGCACCAATTTACATGAATTTATAGCGCTGCTAAGCGGGCCTTGTAGCCTAATGTCATATCATTATTTGAAAAACGCTTGAGAAATGTTATTTACGTATGCACAGTATAATTATATAGGACCTTCCTATCTCAAAATAATAGTATCCTAAACTTGATCCATAAAGATCGTGTGCGATGGGAAATCAACTGTGAAACCTTAAACATCGATCGATTGTCGTCGTAGTAGCTGTTGCGGTGATTAATTCCATGACCTTGTTGCGCGCGAAATAGTGCAATCGGTATCCGGCATTTCCGTACGCATGGGAGCAAACCGAACCCAAAACAAATTATATATTCCATCATTTGTGTAGATAGCGAGAAAAGCAATAACGCTGTGACCTTTACAGTGTGCTTATAAAACTCAAAGCGTGTCCAAATATAATTTCACAGTCGGGTGTGCAGGAGTAAATTCGCGCGCTTGCGATGTTCATTGTGTGAAAATCGATCACTACGTTTTAGTGTATACCCTTATATGGGGGGTATAGCTGTCTCAGTCACCTGTGGCAATACCATAACAAAGTGATAATCAGGTTAACCTTTTTCAAGACTGTTATACTACTGGTTGAAACTCGATCAGATGAATTAAGCAGTGAGTTGTGTCACATAACGCTATGCTATAGGAGGAAACATATTATTCGGGAGCAAACCCATCCATAATTTGAGAATGCGATTTAATTGACTGTACTTTTAGGTCTACACTGCAAATGTATTGGTCTTTATCTTTGACACATTCGGTTGGGCAAAGCATTTTGTGTAATTTGTTTGTCAAGATTTACCTATGTTTTGCCCATTGACTAAAACTTGCAACAGTTGGGTAAAGTTTTCGAAATTTGAATAAATCAAAATTGTTGGGCAAATTTGTTGGGCAAAGACGACCGATCATGCGCACTGCAAGCTAGAACGTCCCAACAGTTGGACATCATTCCCACCGTTTGCTTGCGAATTCATCATTCATCATCAGAACGGCGAACGTGGAAGTCATGTCGGTATCGCGTCTCCTGGGGTCTTGGGGCCTTCCACCGTAAATAATAGACACTTTTAAATTCACAATTAGTATACTATATATACATATTATAATTCCATCAAGAACGAGTTCAAGAATTCCGTGAATAATATTGTAATTGCAGGTTTGCAAAATGTACATTTTATACGGTCATGACGGTAAGCTTACCAATGTTGTTGGTAAGCTTTACTGTCATTACCGTTGAAAATGTACATTTTGTCGACATGCAATTAGAAAATTATTCACGGAATACTTGAACTCGTTCTTGACGGAATTATATCATGTATATATAGGATTATAATTGTGACTTTCCTTTGAAACCATAACCCTAACCAGACCCACGATTTCTAAATGAGTGCCCAATATATGGTTCAATATTTTCATTACATTAACCAACAAATGTTTTACAGAAAACCCAACAGTTGGTCGAATTATATTTCATATTATCCGACTGTTTATTCATTATATTTGCCCCACAATTGGTGAAATATTTTGCTCAACAGTGTTGGTATATTTTTAACCAAGCGTTGGTTAAAATTTGTTCCAAAAGCAGTTGGTCAAAAGTTTGACCAACAAATTAGATTGTTCATATTATAAGACCAAACGTTGGTCATTTGCAGTGTACTTCCTTCCATCAAAACAACGTTTCCCTCTTACCTAGGATATCGCTATGGTAACGTGTTGGCGTTTTGTTTTGCTTCCATTTGTAAGTATGTTCCCTTGTACTTTATTTTATTTTGCTTTAATTTGTTTCGTTCCTTTCAGAGGAGTTGTACGGTACAATATTTTGGTGTTCTCATTATTTCGTTCTTGTTGGTAACATCATCTATATGACCAATTGTGGGATTTAAAAGTAGGTCAGTGATCATGATGATGATTGCTTGCAAATCCTACTATTCAACACCTACTAAAGTTTCGAAATCTGAGCGCATCAATGCAGTAAACTCTGGTGATGTGTCATCTTGTGACAATACTACAGTAACAGTAGATTCACAGACTGTGGCCGATGTATCATTTTAGTATAGGTAATTTCGTTCAACTGAGTAATAATAATAAAAATACTTATATAGCGCATAAAGCAACGGCATCAAAGCGCTGAGCAAAGCAGTAGGGAGTGGTAATGATTTGAAATGTTAATCTGATCATTAACTCATATGGCTCTATAGGAATTTGATGCCATGTCATAGCATCGAAACATGTAGCATCGAGACGGCTAGACATTTCCGTTATTGAAATATTCCGTATTTTCCCCCCGAATCGCGGTGTTTGTAGAACACGTATTCGCGTACACGCGTACGTACGATTGATCATTCTGAATTCTCCCTACTACTTGTACCAATATTATTTGTAATGCAACCTATCGTTTGCTGTGCACACGGTCCATCCCGTTAACCCGTATGGCACAAGGGACAGACCCGACGTGCGGAGCACCAAAGGGGAATGGGACTCCCATCGTTAACCACTCCTGGTCGGTTGAGGGTCCAATTTAGATTGTGCCCGCAGGGCTATAAAGCCGCCTGCGCCACGTGGTATTAAGGTATAAGCTTACCTTTGTAAAGTACATGCACAGAGGCGGCGGCCGTACGTGACTGTACAATCGTAAGTAAGCATACGTGTTTTACTAACACCGCAAAAAATGTAAGAGAAATGTGTTAAGTACAACTTTTAAGCTGCAAATATGTAGGAAACGTTAAAATAAGAGACCATTTTAAGCAATTCTCAAAGTTGGGATAAGAGAAAAGCAATTCCGATCTTTCTCCGTCGGTTTCAGCTGATAATACCAAATCAAAGAATGAGGGATGAGCTGCAAAAAAAGATTAAAGAAGTAGCCCCAAAGAATAATTACGATGAAATGCATACAAATGCCAATGTCAGAGTCCATCTCTACATCCTGCCACCTATAGGCTCCCATCTCTAGAGAAAATCCTCCCTTGGCTTGTGTTGTCCGACCTTTCCATTAATGATTACAATACCCACCCTCCATTCCAATATATATATATATATATATATATATATATATATATTTTTAATATTCGCAATATTCGAATGACCAAAACAACAACTTGTACCATAATGAGCGGCGTCATACAAAAGCAGGTCAATGCAAAATGTAGCAACCATTGTTGATAATTGAACAAATATTTCTTAAATTGGCATGTAAATTGCACAGCAGTGTAATATGACACACTTATTACAATAATATAAGGGAATGATCAGGAAAACAAATACCACGTGTGTGGACAATTATATAATCAATAGCAATGGTGAATTATCAATTGACTATTTGACCGCTAGTGTGTTAGTCATTCAATTTGACATCACTTTTCACCGTATGTTTACGACACTCTGGGAAGTAAAGGGTTCAACAAAAGAAAGTATACCACTTTGTGTATGTCATTTTGAGTAACTTTCAATTTGTTTTTGACCAAACAGACTAGATAGACATTTAGATGAATCTTCTAGGCATAATTTGATACCAAATTTGTCCCCTAACAACAAAGATAAACCATGATTAGCACCATTTAAAGGAAAATATCCCATTTTCAAAAGTCGCATTTCCAATACACAGCATTAGAAGAAAGGGCCAATTGTTAACACACACATATGCCGTATTTATCCCGTTCTGATCACCGCGCATATCCCTCACCGCGCATATCCCTCAATGCGCGGGCTAATTCAAATTTAAACTGATGCGCTGTGCGATCGACAGCCCGTCAATCCTGGCTATACAAACACACAGAGAGACCCCAATATTGGTCTTTTCTTCTCGTGCTGTGTATTCGAAATGCGACTTTTGAAAATGGGATATTTTCCTTTAAATGGTGCTAATCATGGTTTATCTTTGTTGTTAGGGGGCAAATTTGGTATCAAATTATGCCTAAAAGATTCATCTAAATGCCTATCTAGCCTGTTTGGTCAGAAACAAATTGAAAGTTACTCAAAATGACATAAACAAAGTGGTATACTTTCTTTTGTTGAACCCTTTATATACCCGTGTGTTCATATTACTATAAACAGTTCTCTTGTCACAGAGCCCTCTATGGCTCTAAATAGTATTACTATATAATACAACATGTTAAGAGTGACCAATCGAGACATTGAATCAAACCAATAGTTGTGGCGTCCATTTCGTGTGACAGTAAGGTGTGTTGCCTGGTGTGTTTTACGGTCACATTTCAAATTTCTTATAAATGACTTAGCTAATTTGGGGCGGCCATCTTTAATTTAGTGAATGTAAAAAAAAGAAAATATGATTTTTGCTTGAATAAAATTACTGCACTTCAAATGCATTTCAATATTTTGGTTTATATTGTCGAGCCCCTTTTAAAATCTTACGCATCAATGTTCAACAGCAAAAAGTATCCGGCTATGTCTGCATTTCAATATTTTGGTTTATATTGTCGAGCCCCTTTTAAAATCTTACGCATCTATGTTCAACAGCAAAAAGTATCCGGCTATGTCTGCAGTTCTTCTCTCTCTCAAAACTAAAAAACATACCAACAATAATCGGCATAATATTCTTGTTATTGGCACATCCACGGGCCGAAATTATTTTTGACCGCGGGCGAACATTAAGACATCGCATTAAATGTAAACGATAAGGAAACCAAATCGGTCAATGGTATCCTGAATGATAACCAGCATAAAAATGGTATGATAGAAAAAAATCTTCGTATACTACCAAATATGAAATCGAACACGCACATTGCTGACTACCACACGTAATAATTATTATAATCAAGTGATATTGTACATATTACCAAATTGAATTTCCTTAACAAAATTATCTTAAAATGGTGGTCAATGAACTCAATGTAAATTGCCCTGGAACAGCTGCACTCGATCTTACATGAAATTTAACACGTCGAAAGAGGTGCAATTACACTCCTACCCTCAATCATTTACCAACCAGGCATGGACTGTATCCGATATCCGATGTGAATTGATTACATTGAACAAGAGATGCTACTGTCATTTTAGCAAACTTGGTAAGAGAGTTAAAAAAATACTTGCCCATGTCAAAATCTATCTTGTTATCCCTTAGCAAACAATGACACAAACAGTTGGGTATAGTTCCGTGATGTCCATGGCGTATCATAGGGGCGTCCGATAGACTGCCCCTCCCCTGATTTCGTTTACTGAGCCGAAATTTAGCCAAAATAGGCCATTTTACACTCTTAAAAATGTTCTAACCAAACTACTCAAAACCAAACAGCTTGGCCCCACTGACATGCGACTCTTCAACCACACAATAATGTCATTGGTTTCAGAAATAGCCTCCGTAAAACTGATGTAACTTCTTCATTATTCATTTAATCCATATAAAAGTATGCATTTTGGAAAGGGAATGAGTCAGAGAATCAATTTTCGGAAGGAAATTACACTCAAAATTCTGATTTACTTTTTTGGCTCAACATTTACTGCAAGCGAGCCAAATCAGTGATGGTAACAAATGCTGAAATTGCACCAATTTTTTTTTTTTTTGACATAAAAATGTTAATTTTTTATAATGTTGAACAATAGTTTCAAAAAGTGATATTTTGAGGTAAAAAAATAACTTGTTGGCACTTTTCGGTCAACATCTCGGATTCAGTAATTTTCGTAATTGTTTAAGAAATTTGTTGTTGTTTTAATTAGTACATTGTTAGGGGTATAACTTTGTAAAAAAAGCTTACAATATTGGTAGTCCTGAATTAATGTTTTTGGTGCAGTGTTAGTCATGATAAGTCATAAAGGCATCACTTAAAAGATCTTTTCTACATTTTGGGGTTGTTGTTTTTTTTCTCAAAAATTCCGGAAATGTGCCGCCGAGTCAAACATTTGAGAGTGGTGGGGTGACGCAGAGTCAGGAGAAGAAAAAAATTGAGCGCGGGGTTAGGGTGCCGCCGTGTGAATGAGAGCAGTGGGTAAATGTGCGTCCCCAAAACAAGCACGCGCAAAAAATAATAATATTTTGGTTACTTTTCAGCCGGTATATTCAACATATTTTAAATAATTTAAACAATTTCTAGAACATCTCGCCATATGGCAAGAAAACATACTCCTTTCACAGTTGTAAAACTTTACATACTGAACATACACTTTTGCAAAACACATATTTGTACACCAAATGACCCTTACTGTAACATGATTACTACAGTCCCCTGAAGAGTTTGTCATTAGCGTTAAAATAATGAGCTTTTCAGTTCATTGCCCTTAAACAAGTTACATTTCAACGTAATTACATTAATATTCAATATCACAGCTTAATGATATCTTTGGGAACGATTTGAACCCAATTCGATTACATAGAATATAATTTGCAATAAATCCAGCTCTTTCAAATCCCTGGTCATGTCATGCAATTATAAACCAGACAAGCTTATGCTAAGATTGTATTTAAATCCTGATAATTGCAATGCCGGGCTTGAATTACAGAATCGAGATATGTTGGGATATTTAAAGGTATTTTACGTATTAAGCAATATGTTCATACAGGGTGAGTCATAACGAAAGGGAAAAAGCGTCACAAAAGATGTAGGCATGCATATTCCAAATCAATTGTAGCGCTTTCAAGACCTACAATGTGGCTTTCATTCAAAAGAAGAAAAAAAGAAAAATCAACCATTTCAAAGCAAATACACGGAATGGTCGAATTATCAAGCCATTCCTAAAAGTATTCTAATGGGGTTTATCTCCTGAATCAGTAGATATGCCTCTTTTTTATTTTTTCCTTCTTGATTTCAGGCTTTTTATTACTCATAATTACACAGATCTCTTTATTTCCAGTCATTTTAAGATATTGTATCCAACATTCATGTGCCTTTTCAGTTTTGTCATTAGTTTCATTGATCAGCATCTCTGAATCAGGCAACCAACAATACTATGGATTATTGTCATTCCGTGGATTGGCTTTAAAATACCCAGTTCTACTCGAATGGTTGCGACTTTATGACGCAGTGATCGAATTCAAAAAATCTTTTTTTGAATGAAAGCCAAATATAATATGTGTTCTTTGTAGCACTAGAGTTGGTTTTGATTATGAAGGCCTAATATTTCTGTGGCGCTTTCGCCAAAAAAGTGCCCGATCTAAATGACTCACCTGTATTTGCTTCACAATAATATAAATTTCACAACATTTTGAAATATTTTGGAAATCGTCTTTGCCGATATCCTGCGAGCTCAAACGAAGTATATATTATCAACTGTGTCGGTAGCTAAATGGTCTGTTTGCTAACAACTAATTATTTTTTTGTTAAGGTTGCAGGTATCGTGCAAAAATAAAAGGTCAACTGTACTTTAATTTACCAATTCATAACACAATTCATTCATCCTTAGGAAAAACCTCGTGTACGAGGCCTCTCGTCTCTCTAAACTGACTGGTCATTTTAGTGCATTCATAGAAAACATTTACAGTCTTCGTGCGATTGAAGTACACTTGAATAGCTCTAAATCTACTACTTGAATTACTTGTTGGCACATTTCTGTCAAGTGGAATGCGATAAAGCACTAAAGACTATAGACTGAAGCTAGTACAAATGTCAGATCATAAAATTCTCAAGCGATTACACATTATGGACGTCAAAGTCGGTTGGTGATATAAGAACATCAAACTTAATGTATCGCTGTATGATGCTTTAAAAACATACGTCGCGCATTATACATAACGTCATGCATCTATATGCCAGTTCATAGCTCAATCCATTACTGTATCGATTTAGTATACCGATCTTATGTGATCGGTGGTTAAAGGTGTATGTTCCGATCACTTTTTTGGGGCTATGATTTTTTTTTCACATCAAGATATTTTGATATCAGAAGAATCCCCATATTTTTCTCATTATGTCTGTAAAATCTTAGGGGCCAGAAATGTCCCATATAGAAATTATAGGCTAAAATGTGGTGAATTACTGCCAAAGGTGGTTAACCACCAACCAGTCTTTGTATTACTCAATGGGCCAATATTGTGTGAACTTGTGCTTCTAAAAATAGAACCGTTGGAGTTATGCAACTGAAACTTTGGAATGCGACAATTTTAAGGATGGAAAATAGAAAACATCGAGTTGAAAATCGGGCCAGCAATCGGATCATATTATCAATGACAAATGAAGACAACAATAATATAGACGGTGTTGGAATTAGGTATAGCACACACAAATGTCAAAATATTATAAATATCTTGGCAAAAGCTTTAACTTGAAGCATGAACCATCGAGTAATGCTTGCTGGTGCTATCTTTATTTGAAATTCACCAAAAGTAGTCAAAATTCTGCCACGAAATGCCATTTTAAGTTTAAAATTGGTATCTGTCAAATGTTAACCTCTTCATTTGAATATTTGATTTGAAAATGACTAGAAACAAAATAAACACAACCCTTCTCATGTTTATCTTGTGTATTTCATTCCATATTAATTTGTACACCAGGTTTCTAAAAAATTGTTCACATAAAAATTAAATCCGCAAATGTGGAAATTCCTCAAAGCTAATTAAATATGCATATCAAGTTTTATAAGTAGTAAACCGATGAAATATGGTATGATGGCTATACCTGTGCTAAGCTGTTACTTTTAAAACTAACAATCAGTTATACATCTAAAACAAATAATATGCAAATTATGTACCTCACGCCATTATTTGGTTTTCCATTATTGAATCCCTAAATACATTAAGTAGTAAACCGATGAAATATGGTATAATGGCTATACCTGTGCTAAGCTGTTACTTTTAAAACTAACAATCAGTTATACATCTAAAACAATAATATGCAAATTATGTACCTTACGCCATTATTTGGTTTGCCATTATTAATTCCCTAAATACATTTATAATAGTTATGCGTCACCATGTTTGACACAAGTATAGTGCACTACTTTTGAATTTCAACCATGGTAACTATTGATTTGTAATCAAACATGCAAACATCTGTTTCCTTGTATAGGATACACTGATTGTTTTTTTAATCAAATAAACCAATAGATTCCTTGGAATGTGCATCATTTGTTTTGAAAAGTTGGGTTTGAGTTGGAATATTCTGTTTGGCTGACTCAAACACCAAGTGTGCAATGGTCGGGCACGTAAATCGAGTAGACTGTCGCCGCATAAATCGTCCAAGTTAACGCGAAAGTCAGGTGTGTTTTGTCGTTCATATCACGACGCGGTCTGTTGGGAAATACATCATTACCAGAGCAACATAGAGAAATCATTATTTCAGGGTTGTATGCATAAGGAAATACGAGCGGCGCCTGAAGGTAGAGGCATATCAAAGCCCAATAGAGTTTAGCAGTCAATGTTATTGCAAATATGGTTTACTATTTATGTGAAGGAGAGCAAAAGGAAAACAGTTGCATCTTCTCGACAATATGTTGTGATGTTTAGTGAAGATAAATATTAATTAATTAATTTTGTAATAAAACAAACCTGGCGGATACCGTACTTTCGTAGAAGTATGGTCCCTCAACAGTCTCAAGGTCTCGGCATGAATTCTGCAATGAAACAACAGTTATTAAATGGATTCTAATGTACACCAAAAACAGTGGCGTAGCTAGGATTTTTTTTGTTTTGTTGGGGGGGTGGTAAGATTTTCGATTTGTTTTGTAAAAAAGGTTGCCCTAATTTGTTTTGCAGTCAGCTCAGACAGGTTTGAGAGTGGGGAGGGGGAGGAGGGGATGTTCTACACAAAACGTGCTCGAAAATGGTCCATGTATGGTGTCATAATGCATATGGCCATGTGTTTTTTCTATGAACTCAACAACTAAATGTGGTATAGCTTTGGTTAAGGTGTCATTTGAAAGCTTATCTATCTAGCTACAATGTGTGAATAAATCAGATATTTCTATAACTAACTGTTTGGCTGAGATATGATTGATTATATTTCGAAAGTCAGGGGTGGCGGTGGTGGTGGTGCCGGCGGTGGCGTTGGCGCTGTGTACAATCTCTATGGAGCATATAGAAAATGTTCCCAATTCTACTCAATTTACAATAACTCCTCATCTCTGTATGGTACAAACATAATTTTGCTCTCATTTTATAGAGTGTTTTTTTTATTCTATAAGTTTCTGTTTCAACAAACGTGTCAACTAGTATGTAACAATTGTAATCACGAATCGATTGCATTGTCCTTCGCTTTCTCCCTATTCACTACACAGTGAACTTGCCCCAATTCATTGGTATTACATACATGACTATAACAACAATATTATTCAACCGATGATAGCAAAATTAGACATATTTGGAAAGCTCTCAAATATGGGAATTCAAAAATGCCGCTTAAATCAGAATAGGGTGGATAGCCAAACAAATATAATTACGAGCGTATGTGTAAACTCTAATAAATATGAAATGTAAACGTTTGTGCTCATGTACTTCCCGATCTAGTATATTTCAACAAATTACCCTTATGTTCTGATGGGTATTTCTTTTCTTTTCTTTTTTATATAAAGCGCAAATGTGAACAATAGCCCAACAGACATAAACAAGGTTAATGACCAGAGTGATTAAAAATCAAACTGGTAACTCTCGAAGGAGAGCTCTGAAAGGCCCATCAATTGGTTCACTGCAACTCAGAAAATAAATTGTAAGTAAATTGCATGAGGATCTCATACAGTAAAATGATGATTAGGATAGGAATAAAAAAAAATATTGAGCTTTAATCAAAAATCGATATTCTTTGAACAATCTTAATCACAACATGTTACCATTAGGTCTTATACAAATTCCAATCGCATATTTGGATTCCTTGTGAGATTACCGATCAGAAAATATACTTGTTATGGGGTAGAACAAGTAGTTATTGCGATATGCTAATTCGAATCTCAGATGTGTAAAATGTAAAAATCTGGACGGGAAGAGTGGCGAGTTTAAAGCACATGGCCATATTATACACAATACTTCCGGAGAATGGGGCGGGGCCCAATAGGGCTTGGGGCGGGGACGTTTGATGGGTTTTAAGGGGTTTTTTCTGTCAGGAAGGGGGAAATTTGTACACCAGGTTTCTGAAAAATTGTTCACAAAAAAATTAAATCCGCAAATGTGGAAATCCTCAACAAATGACAAAGTCCAGCTAATAAAATATGCATATCAAGTGTTATAAGTAGTACACCGAGGAAATATGGTATGATGGCTATACCTGCGCTAAGCTGTTACTTTTTTAAAACTAACAATCAGTTAAAACAAATATGCAAATTAGGTACCTTACGCAATTATTTTGTTTGCCATTATTAAATCCCTAAATACTTTTATAATAATTAGTGTTGTGTAAGACTCTACACAACCACTGTTGTGTACATTTTTACCCAACAAACAACCATGTTCCCTTTTTACCATCGTGAAGTGTAGTATTTTACCTAACATTGCTTATTTTTTTTACTAAGAGTGTAGGGCGCATATTTTTAGACCAAAGGTGTCCTCGAAAAGCCATGATAATAGTGAAAAATTCTACATTGTGAATATTGGTGCAGTACTTCTGAATCCCAAAATTACCTGAGTTTTTTTCTCTCCTTGGCCCCATTTTGTGACTTTTGATGACAGTTTTTTTTTAATATAATTAACATAGTTCCTCCCTTTGGCTCTAATTTTCAGATTTTCCCAACATATCGTCCAAATGCACGGAAAAGATGTTTCACTCTCCTAAAGTTGTTTCATGTCTGTCTATTCAAGTAACGCTTGGATAAAAAAAAATTAAAAAAAATTGTTTAAGTAATCTTAACATTTCAAGTACATGTTATACCAATTTCGATGTCATTTATCAGGTTGTATTGAATGAGGAGGGTATTGGTCCGAACCGTATTGCTAACACTTTTGTGTTTTCAGCTTATTCAAAACATGAATTTCTGTTAGGTTTGCATTAATACGCCCCATAATACTACAAAGTTATAGTTTGAACATTATACACAAGTTCCTTGCCACTTAGTAAAGTCCAAATATTTCAAATTAATATTTAATAGAATATATATCATTATATATAATTGTATATCAAAATAAGCAGAAAATAATCTTCTAACAGCTTAACATGGAATTTAGACATGATCACTCATGCATGGCAGATCCCATTCACTTGACAATGGCAAGGTCTGTGGAAAAAGATTGCAAAAAATTGGATAATCCCTCCATTCAAATGACTTTAAATGCTCATTTCTTGCAATTTCCTTTTACGCACTTTACCATTGCTTAATGAATGTGCTCAGCCATGCATGAATGCGAACATCTTAATTTCATACAGACATGATAGACAATTATTGTCTGCTTATTTTGACATGCAATTGTTTAATTTATATTAAATATTTATGTGAAATATTTGAACTTCAATGAGTGGCAAGGAACTTCCTTGGACGAGTGTTTGTTGGCCTTGAGACAACAGAGGTGTCGGTTACATGTTCTCAGGCACAGCCCACGTGTATCCAATTACTTCAGCTATCTCACGCATGTCCCAAGCCGAAATATATCATTATTAGCTATTAAGATGCAGTATGGAAATGAGCTAAAAGTTAATTAGTATAGTGTACGGAATATTAAACATGATGTGTCCTCCTATGTCCTAAATCTGGGTTGCCAAGAAGTCCTGTGTTATCGTGTGAAGTGTTTTTATACATTTAAATTGGTTCAAGCGCGTTGCACTTCGCATTAAAATAACGGAGTAATTCTGTTATACCCGTCACAGAGGTATTCATAGTGCATGATTTTTAAGAACGACGCATACTACCGATGTTGGTGTGTAGGGTATAACAGAATTATAACAATTTGACCAACCGATATTATACATATATTTTAACTACTTCTTAATCTCTAATAATGTAGAAATACTTTCAAATACAAGCTAACAATGGGGTGTTTGGGTAACGAGATCTTATTCAACCGCAATCCTGTTAGAGTCATCTCATCAAAATTCACAACGAGGTTAATTCTTGAGGGAAACAGTTCAAAACGTGTTTTGTTTAACAATGTTTACCTTTTGTAAGACAAAAAGTTATGTCATTTTGACAGAAGGTGATTTACATCTATTACACGCACACAGTTACGGCTCGTGTGTCCCAAGATGAAATGCAGTTAAGTTAAATAGCTCGATATAAATAGGTTGATTTCAACACGTCCAATATACGTCAACCGCACTAGATGTACGGAATTTCAACTACGATACGCTCCCCTTCACTTTGGTCGTCTAGTATTCCAGTGACACCATTACATTTTATTGAACAAAATAAAATTTAAAAAGTTAAAACAGAACCTTCTTTACCTACAAATATTCCAGATACAATTTCGGAATCATGTAAAATTGTTATCCTATTCACTATATATATACGAGGTCAGTTTCTGCATAAAAGGTCAACTCATTCGTTTTTAAGAAGATGATAACAGTATTTGTATGATAGATAGTAGTATCAGACAGTTTTGTTACTTCATGTTATCAGTTGGCTCCGGAACTGGAGCCTGTTGCACTTGAGGTTATTTAAAATTGACTGGTGTGCGTTGCCATGCTAACCTGCATGTACCCCTCAATGTGTGCAATTATTGTATTTTCGATTTTCAACCCAAAACCTTATACTAAAATTAAATTTGGATATGAAAAGTAATTTTAATGCAAGGATTCCCTAAGTAGTTCCTATCATATAATATAAGTGTCATGTTCTATTTCAAAATAAGCCTATAATTGTCGTAATTATTTTACCATTACGAACTCAGGTCGAGTTTTAAGTGTAATTTGTTGTTATCATTACTATTTACACGTTTGTAAACATAAACTCGTTTTATTTTCCATTCAAGGGCAATTGCTCACGCTAACATAATTGGTACTATAATGTGAATAAACATTGACAATATTTTTATTGCAACAATGCGAATGTTGGGAAATATGTATAAATTACTTAATGTAAAGGGTATTGAAACATCTTAAAATATTCATATCTCGGTGTATCATGATTGCCTGGATTACTACGATATACGGAAACTACGTAGCAAGAAACCCATCCCTGACAAAATCCAGAAAACAACCTCCAAAATCAGCCGAGGGGCTGACTTCTTTTTAACTATTGCTACTATAATATTCATGGGATTTTCTCAAGACAGATACTAAGGGTAGCAACAAAGAAGATTTATTGATGTACCCCATCATGCTTAGCGCCCCTACAGCATCAGCAGGGCTTATCACCAAAACATACAGTGCCACACATGTGTTAAAGTAATTAACAGCTGGAGGTCGCCTGACCTCTACCATAGTAGTGCATGGTGCAGAGAGGGTAAACTTGGCCACAAATATGAAAGAAGTTGAATCCCAACTAAAACTTGTATTTATAAAAATAATTATAGGGTCTTTGAGAAAATCAAGAGAGGACTATCAAAGACACATCAATCACATTACTTGCAACAGGATTTTCTTAAAGACCCTCGTTTAACAACTTTATAATCAATTCCTTGCACTGTAATGTCGATGGGAACCAGTATACACTGGTGACAGAAATCAGTGGTCATGTGATGAAAGTGAAGCATCCTGGGGTGCATCAAGAAATTTTCTTTGGGGTAGCAAGGTCTCATACATCTATTCATTTTATAACAATGTTGAGTTATAAACATTTGGTTTCAGTGTAGAATTTGGAAAGTGTGATTTATACACACCTTACATTTACAATTTCTATATTTTGTATGCTTGTTGCTGAAGTCAAACAGTTTTCCTTGTTTTACTTCGTTCAACAATTAGAATTCGTAAAAGTCTCGTACTCGTTCAGAAATATAAATTGGTAGAAGTCTCGTACTCACGTGTGTGTTATTTGTCTTAAATCTTCAACCCCATAAATATATAAATATAAATAAAACAACAACAAAACAAAAACAGTGTTTAATCCCTTCATTATTTTTGGAAGTGACGGGCATGCTCACTATGGTAATATTTCGCTGCTCATCACTTGAAAAGAGGACAGTTTTACTATAACGAAGGCCGCTGGTTCGAACCATGTCAAAAGTTGTCCATACTTGCAACGTCAATTATGCACCTTCTTATTCTAAGGAATGACAATTCATTTACTAGTTGTAGTCTTTATAGAGTACAAAATAATGTCTGCACACAGAAAACACGATGTAAAAAGTTATGTAAATATAGAACTCCATAATTATTATGTAAGAGTTTGCATAAAACATGTAATATATACCCAAGCTTGTGTAAATTCCTATGCAAAAGCTTAACACAACTGTTTACATAGTATTATGGAGTTCTATTTTTACACAGATTGTGTATTTTTTACATAATTTGTGTAATTGTTTTACATAGTGTTTTCTGTGTGTGTATGCAAAATACTTTGTCATATGTAATTAATTGATACACTGCTCTCATGCGCTGGCAAGCTCGGAGAATCGAGCATTGGTAAAACATTCGAAAGTTATTATTGACGTAATACACGTCTATATTACTGGGCATTTGAAAGAGGGACTCCAAGGTTGATTCAATATCGTTCGCATCCACCATTAGTTTGCGATGTTTACATCTTTGTGGGGTGACGTGACGACAAATATCCAACGAAATTATTTGCCTCTTGTATCACTTTTGCATTTTTTTCTTTATACGTTTTAAATTAAATAAATTCAAATGATGTTTACATACTTATCCATTAGGATACACCCGACTCTTTCCCTCAAAAAATGTAACCCAAGCAGATAGATTAACTATATGAATTTAGACCGTCAACACTTGATGATCAATTGCCTGGAGTTATAGTCGGACACTTCCGTTAAAGGTATATGGATTTCTGACCGAAGGCGAATTTATCCGCTTTGACTCACCTTGATTAAACAATTCGTTCAATGTAGATCTAGTTATCGGTTCATCACGGGTGATGGGGACAAAGGAGATGGAGACGAAGTTATGAAGTGAATATGCACTGACATCACAGTTAAATATCGTCAATTTTGACGCTGATAATGTAAAATACAAACTGTCTATAACTGAGTACTGAGGTACGTATAAGTTAACTTAAAATTAACGAAATCAACGGCATGGAATTTGCATCTCTGGATTCGCATCTCGTTACTGTGTTAAGATTGCTTAAGGATAAACCTGTCATTTCCAATTACTCCTTTATATATTTACCTATTCATTTACCAGAATTATTATAATGTTAATCGTAGATTGTCTAAATTAAAGATGTGATACAGCTAACACCCAGAAATAAAATAGTACTAAGCTGAATTTTGCAGGATAGTTCCCCAATGATATGAGGAACAACAAAATCCCCAGTGATTCCGGTGTGTGTATAGACATATAGGACGGATCGTTTTCCAAGTACTAATTGGAACAAAGCAACTTTGCGTACCAATCAAAGAAAATCAAAAAATGTTGGCAGACTCCAAAAAAAATATTTTTATTTTTTCTTAATGTCAGGGTGCAGGATTGTTCAAAGTCTATAAAAATCCAAATTAGGTCACCGCTGGACCTTCGTTACCATAGCAACGGCCAAAATATCAAAATGACACGTTTTGGCCTATTTCAGCACTTTTATAAGGCTAAAATATTTCAAACTTTTAAGATTCACCATATGTAGGGAAAGTAGAGGTAGAACTTGACAGTCACACCACATGATTTACAACACATAAGCTTTCTAGAAATGCAGTTCTCAAACAACCATCATGGCCTACTTGGGTTATACCATTGTTTGAAATAGGGGTGTTTTTTGTAAATATTTATTTCCTGAAATATAGCAATGTTCAATGAGCTGTAAACCCCAAAGTGGTGCTTTTTAAACATTTCTATTATCAGTGTGGCTAGACTAGGTATTGCTTTACCTAAATAATTTAAAAAAAGTTTCGGTAATTTTGACAGAGGCGAACAGTGTTGCCAGAAAGTTTGACATTTTCCAATAAAAAACAGTGTTATATTGGGGGGAAATGAGCCCCTACGAATGTTTTAACAGGAAACCAAGCATCACAAAGTACCCATAAACACTGATTCTCAAGTAATGACCCATTCTTAAGACTGTTCTGCAGCATATTATTTTGTAGTAATATCCAAAATGGCCTCCAGAAGCCATCTTGGAATTTAGAAAATCACATAACTTCTGGACATATTAACCGGAGACAAGATTGAGGTATCTTTTTTGACTAACTTTATGACTAGGAATCTAATACTGTGGTTATTTTTATGATTTGGAGGCTGTATTCAGCATGAAATGCAAGATGGCTGCCAGCGGCCATCTTGAAATTGATAAAATCACATAACTTTTGAACACCTAACTAGGACACGTTATTTAGGTGTCTGTTTTGACTAACGTTATGCCTTGGAATCCTATATACAGTAGTTATTTTATTATTCTGAAGTTGTTTCCTGCATGAAATATAACCTAGAAACATATTGTAGATGTTGCTCTCATCTTATTTATATGAAATTATTCTAAAACCTACTAGTATTTAATGACATGTATTGGGTTAATTGTACTCATTATAAAATATAAAGATGGCTACTTAACGACTATTTTAGAAATGTTATGATGTTCTTGAATATGATAAAGGGGCATTTCTTCAATAATTCCAAAATGCTGAATCCATTCCAGAGGCAAGTTTGTCAATTATCTTCAGTATAAAAGCATGGGTGGATTTCCGTTACAAAATCCTTTACTGTTGCTGACCATCATGAATAATTGTTGCAAATGTTATAAGGACAAATAAAAAAGTATGATAAAACACGGTAGCTGCTTTAATTCACAAATTTTACTTTTCAAATTTTAGTTTTTAACGATAAAAAGCTTTAGAAGAATGCAATACAATGCATAACTCTAGTTTCGTTTTTGGTCTTTAACCCTTACCCCACTCTCTTAAATCAAAAGATTGTGCTTAGGGAAAGATCTTAAAAGATTGAAAATGTTCAATCTAATAGAGTGAAGTTTCAATCCGATATATTGAAATTTCACTCTATTGGAGTGAATATTTTCAATCTTTTAAGATCTTTCCCTAAGCACAATCTTTAAGATTGACTTTTCAATCTTTTGATTTAAGATAGCAGGCGGAGATGTTTTGGTGTGAATCAGGGGGATGGGGAAACATTGAGGGATTTTGAACAAACAAACCACCGCGGTCCGACCCTGATTCTATCCGCGTACCTTCTACACGCCCCACGTGCGCTCCTAACTGAGCTAACACACAAGAGCTTGCCCGGGTAGCAATTTGGTGCCCACATAATTAGCTCGATCGATGACGTCAGCCAAAATCAATGTGGAAGCATGCGCTTGGGCAGAGGATTTTGCGTAATTAATCGTATTATTTAAGGTTAAGAAGTGTTTCAACCATTCAGAACATTGGTGTATGTGCCAAATTAAACAAACGTTGCATAACAAATGTGGTGATCTTCTACTGGTTCAAGTAGTGATCCTCATTAATGATCCCAAAGTACATTCACTCGTTGAATTGTCTTGTGATACTGAATAAGGATCGCATTTTCTGTCAGTGTTGGTATATTGAAAGCCAAACCATATTGACCAATTACAGTTTGCACCCACCATCTTCTTTATAAGAAAGTGTGTGGTAGAATACTTAAAATAGCTACTATGTTTTAATGATAGTATAATAACAAGCATTTAAAAAGCGCTCTACAAAGACGCACAACCTTTACACCCATAAATACCATAACAAATTAACAAAATATATAAATAAGTAAAAGGCAAAACAATTGAAGCGCAAAAGTCAATATAGATACAGATTCGCCAAATTACGATCTAGTGAGAAGACATGAAAGGAATTATCACCAGCTTGATGTTTAGATATAGAGGCATAAAAATCCTGGTAGCATCAGAATAGGAGCGAAGACACATAATTTCTGTTTTGGCTTGCTACATTTTAAACTTGCCAAAACAATTCAAGTTTGCTAGCAACAGCAATGGATTTATCATAGTCCATTATAATACCCTTTCATCATCACTAAGGTCGTTTGGCTCAAAAGATATGCACCATCAATGTTCTAAAATGGTTCGATTTCTTTGATATCCATGGTGAGAATAATTAACTCTTATAGGGAATCCTAGAAAGATTTCATGAACATTAAATTATTCAAGAGCAACATTTATTGTGTTTCTAGGTTAAATGGTTCAGCCGATATGGTCCACGTCCCGCACCACCAAAAAGTACCCTATTACTTTGTGTGGTTTAGAGGTCAAGTTCGTGTTAATTTGTCTTACCTTTAGAGCTAGCTGGTTCATTCATTGTTTTTATTGAAGATCAAGATGTCTTCTGTTTAAAAACAATCCCTTTTGTGGGGGGTTAACCAGCATTCCCCCCCCCCCTACGGGCCAATGATATATATATTAGGTACGATAGGCTGCCTATATTCTAAGGTCCGGGATTTTTGCTCTAATTGGTGTAAACAGTGAAATCATGTAAACTAATAGCATTCATGAGATTTTCGGCCTAATATGGAAAAAATAACCTACAAATGCCAAATGATGAAACATTCAGGTACATTTACAGCAATTTTTACCTTTTCTAGGATGTTAAATTATGGTGGGGTCTTTCTTGATTTCAAACACTGCCGGGTATTGAATATTAACTCAGTCATGTGCCCTAAACCAAAACAAAGTCCGTTTTTCATTTTAAAATTTCGTTCGTCTACATGCAGCCTCGGACTAGCAACAGGCAGATTATTGATTAACTGGTAGCAACAACTCACGGGTCCATAGTAAGACGGGGATTGGGGATGCTTCAATTGATCAATGCAACCCATACACATACCTGTCACACTGTCCCGCGTGTTCAAAACCCAAGTGTTAAAATATAAACTGCACTTTGTTCTATCCTTTTCAATGTTGCGTTCTTAATATTAACCGATCTTAATTAATAATGTATACAGTTAAAGAGGAGAAATTTCTTTACAACTTTATTATTTAATATTTGTATGTAGGAGCTATACACTGTAGTTTTGGAGTTAAGAGCAGAACCCCGGTTCTATGCCAGAATGCAAAATATTATTTGGTGGTGTGCACTCAATGAATATTTGGAATATATACAAGTGTCCGTCTTCTTGGAATTAATGTTGAAGGCATACCATAATAATACAATTATCACTGTTTTGGGATTCCCGGGCATGTTAGTCAAAAAAGACATAGAATTTATAGGATTTCATCAATTCCAAGATGGCTGCCAGCAGCCATCTTGGATTTCATGTTGAAAAGAGATTCCAAATTATAAACTAGCCACCGTATTAGATTCATAGACATAAAGTTAATTAACATACACATATCATTATATCAATCATGTCTCCAGGTTTATGTCTAGAAGACATACGATTTTCCAAATTTCAAAATGGCCACTGGCGGCCATTTTGGATATTGCTGTATCCCAGCTGTCTGCAGTTGCCCAAACTTTTGCGAGGGGAATAGGAGCTAATTTTGTTTCTAAATACCTTATAGTATCAAAACCCACCCTAACCTTCCGCTCTTGTGTTCCCTGGATCACTGAATACTATGGTTATGAGCAATTGAGGGCGCTTAATCTGGCAACGCTGTTGTTTAAATACCATCAAATCATGTCCAATGTTACGTAGAGCTTGGCTCTAACGCTTGATTTAGTAATGTATTTCTAGTATGATTTGATATTACACTATCTGGCGCGATGGTCGCTAGATGGCGTTCATATAAACAGGTGCGTTAGGTTGTATAAGCGTGACTAATTTCTCCCGCGCTTTACGAAGGATTATTGTGATCGCGTTGTCAACAAAAATCATTCCCTTATGCGATGTCTTGGAGATAACTATATATTTTGGTTGCTTCCTAAAAACCGACATCTTTATCAGGGTAAGCTTGCGGTCATTGTGAGCCTGGTATATTTTGTTTCATGGGGTAAGTTTGCGTGTTTGCAAACCCATCGATTGGTCTAATGTGTGGCAATCAAGTTATTACGTGAAAGTTAGCATCATTAATTTCGTCGGCTATGGTATCAGCACCCCGTTGGATGGACGAGTCATACAGAATTTCGTCCAGGGTGAACAACTGAAAGTAGTGCCATCATGTCGACGAATGTCTGGAGACACGAGACATCACATTTGGGAATCTAACGTAAGTTTGTAAATAAGTGTAAATAAATATTGTATTATTTTTCTATAGACGTGTACGTGCTGACGTCCCTTAAAATACGTCTAAATTATATTTCACGATATTACATGTTCCCAATCCGTGTATTCAAGTTGACTACATTGAAGGTATAAAATGAAGTTATTCTTTGCAATTCAAATATCAAAATTTACATCCGTGAAAATTACGGAAATTTCATTAATTGTTTTCGTAGAAATTAAGAAAACAAAATGTCTGTATCCGTTGTTTTATCTCATGAGCAAGGAAGTTTTGGATAAAGAAACATATAACAAAAGGAAACTCCTTTTTAATATATTTTGGAATAGAGCTGAAATGGGATAATAGTAGGTTTCTTTCCGCATGCAATTAATATGTCTTGAATGTAAATATATTTGTAAATACAATTTTATCCGAATGAAATAAATGTTGTGTAATAGGGTGAAATCATGACTTCTTGATATTGTGTGGCTTTATGCGAATTAGCATAACAATCATGATTTTTCCCGCCCAAAATTATATATGTTTATAACAATGTATTGTGTATGGAGTGAACTCATGAACTTGCTAATATTATGTGACGTTTTGCGAATTAGCATTTGATCATGATTTCTCTCGCAAAATAAATATGGCTGGTGATTTATAAAAGTAAACTTTCATTTGTGTATGTTGTACCGATGTTGCGTGGTGGAAATAATACCCCAAGATTTCATGAGTACATCAGTTGAAATGTCAATTATAAATCTACTTTTGGACACGCCGTTTTAATACGGTATCAAAAGAATTGATGTGTGTTGAATTTGGTCTATTAATATATAGAAACAATTTTGACTTGTATCCGAAATGGATATAGCTTTATTTACAAATACAAAATATTATTTGCAAGGTTTTGGTTTCAATTTATTGTTTCAGTGCGTTGGCTGTTATTGCTGTTATTGCTGTTATTGCTGTTACTGCTGTTACAGCTTGTTACTGTTTATGGAGGTTAATGGCTGCCGATATAATTAGCAGTTGTATCACCGATTATTAATGCATACCAAATGTGGGGTAATCCGATGAATCTGATGTTGTTGACATGGAAATCAACCAAGCATTAAAAACCCTTGGCTACGACCGTTGAATGATCATCAAGAATATATAACAACCGCTATATTGATTAAATGACAGATGTAATCCAATAATCCCTAATGATGTTGCAGATTAAGTAAGATAACATTAAATTCTGCTAAATGGGTAAGCACTGGTTATTATTACGTCATATATATCAATAACACTTTCAATTGTCTGGGGACATAACAACACCATTGATTATTCGTCGAGGTTATTACATTCATGGGAAACCCATCTACAACAACAAATGAGGCATAATTGAAGTGACATTATAATTTGATTTGAACTTTGTGAATATTATTGTTTATGTGAATGAGACCTATTGTATAGGTCATCCATATGTTAATGGATCTGAAGAAAGTCAGTGACGGAGATGATGAATTAAAATTATAGTTAAATATGGTAAATCTGATTTGTACGATGTGTTAATTGGCGTTCAAATGTATAGTACCTCACTTATGCGTAGTTAATTTATTGAACTTGGGCGTTACACCAAAGGTCAGGCGTAACATCCAACTTAATGCTAAATTGATACAAATATCATTTGAATGCATATCAATCCTTATCAGAATTTTCTATGAAAGTAAATCCTCAAAATCCCTATTTTTCACAATGAATTAAATGTCAATAAACCGAAAAAGTGCAAAGTTCCTGGCAACACTGCTCTCCGGTACAACAATTACCGGAACTTTTTTTTCTTGAAACATTTTGACCAACATCCTGTCTATTAACCCTGAATAGGCTGATTAAAAAAATACACCACTTTAGGGGTTATGTCATTTTTTACGGCCTTCACTTTTTGCATAATTGAAATTAATCAAAACACCCCTATTCTACAAAATGGCTTAACCCACATTGAAAAAATGAAAGTTAATGTTGACATCATTTTTAGAAAGGACAAGGATGGCTACTTCACTGTACAAAAGAAGGGGACTGTAATGCATGTTCTTCATACAGAAATATGACCTAATACTTACGCTTTTTTAAAGTTGTGAAATGGGTAAAAATAGTGAAAATTGGGTAATTTCATATATTGGCCGTTGCCATTGCAACCAAAGGTATATTGGTAATTTTTTCACCAAATATATACACGTTGACCAAAGGTCTAAACATGTGCAAAGTATAAAGGAAATCGATATTTTAAAGTCTGCCACCACTTCTTTGATTTTTACACACAAGGTCTCTTAAACACAAACATGACAAAGGAACAGTTAAAGGCTTAATCCGGATTATCCAGCGCCATTGGCATACTGTTTAAAAGCTAAAACTGATTTATTTGATCTAACTTAAGCCATTATACATAACCGTGTTGTCCAGTCATGTTTGAACTTTTTGTGTAAATATTTGTAAATATTTGTTAGCAGTTTTGTGAATCTTACTCCAATATTTAGCTTAATAACCCAGATGTTTCCTTGAATGTTACATTTAAGACAAACTTGTTACCCCTGCACAGTGAAAAAGTGGTTGACGTCAATTCAATTATTTGAACTTTGGATTTTCTTCTAGGTAGCAAAGGGTTACAAATACGTAGACCAACAACCTGAGGATATTCTTCTGAAAATAGAGCACACAAAATAAATATGTCCAATAAAAAATACTATGATTAAATCTTATTTCATAATAACGTTTTAACTTACAGGGGAGTGTTATGATTTAATTGCTTTTTATGTATTAACGACGCAGATAGATAGGACACCATATGGAATGGTGTCTTTATAATGGAATGGTGTCTTTAAAGGTTAACTACAGCGCGTTCTCATTACAGCGCGTTCTCAACAACAGAGTTAAAAGCATCTAAACACTTCTGAGCGTGCAAGAAAATGTCAAATATCAAATATCATTGAAACGTGATGGGAGTAATCCTTCAAGGGGTAAAAATGTTGTCTTGAATTCTAACAGGAAACATTTGGGTTATTAAGCTAAACATTGGAGTAATTTCTTAAAATCATAAATAATACAAATTTCATCCATATTCAAAGTACTTGATAGCTTTTCGGTACCATCACATTTAGGGTTGTCCTATAGAGTTCTCTTTTCCTCCTCCTCCGGCTGCAGAACAGACGACCAAAGGTTTCCTCCATGCATGCCGGTCTTAAGCAAGAGCGGAACAAAACGTCTGTTTGGTTTTATTACAAACATGTCTGTAATGTGGGGCCAATCTGGGGGGGTGGAATTATTAACAATGTTAAAACAAATCGAGATTTAAAAAATAACATCCCAAAACGTTCCCACTTTTCTTTTTATTCGAAACAAAAATGGGTCGGTCGGGCCCATAGAACAGGGGTTTTTTCGTGGCCAGAACGTTACCTAGTAAGTTATCTTAGTGGCGTGGACTTTTATGACTGAATAACTGTACAAGTAAAGATTCGACATAAAAGTGCAACTGCATGAAACCGTGTCGTTTACGTCTTGTAACTCCTTATCAAGAGTTTTCATCCACCAAAAGACGTACAAAAGAAATGCCGATCTGCATGCTGATCATGCTTAAGGCACGTACATTAACTGGACCAGTATTATACTTTTTTACATCAGTTGGGCATTTCATAGCAGACACCTGTCACTTACATGCATGTCTCTATCTATCGACCGTAATATAATCTAATATATTTAAATCTAGAAGCCGATATACCAATAGATATTTAGGGATGTGTTTTTTAAATCAAAACCCTAAGCACTTTTGTTGAAACATACCGTATCTTAGAAGTAGGCTACAAATCTTATGTTAAACAGGTATCTGACCTTTAGCAGTGTTGAACGTATACGTAGGCCTATAATAGATATGCCTCGCATAATGACTAACCTGTTACCCAAGGAGATCTAAGTGCCGTTAATCAGGATTTCTCCTAAGGAAGGTTTGACAAGCATATATCTTTTTTTTTTTAATTAGCTGATTCAAAAAGACTTACTCTTATTGACTCCATTCACGAAATGTTGGCACTCTTTGGTCAAAAAAGAGTCGAGTTTCCATTTTTGTAGATACACTCTTCCTTTGGTCAATTTGGGTGATTGGGTCAGCCTTCAGGTGCTGGGCATAGCCTTCTGCTTGCTTCCCACGTGGACCATGTGGACTTGGCATCGCATGCCACAGTGGCCCCATGTTTGGGTCACCACACGCTAGACGCCCATGCAGCCTCCTTTCCCTTCGGGCAAATACTCTTTAGGAAAATATATTTTATGTTTCAATCAATGATATGTATGACGACATCAGACTAAATGTGATTGGCGCTTGGTAATAACCTACGTATTATTGTTTCTTTATTGTTAAAATCGAAGGCATAAGACTTCCTACGTGATTCTGAACTAACCTTATTGAGCTGTGTACATGAACATACATAAAGTCACTGGCCCCAGCTTATTACATTTAAAACTAGGTTGAGTGTTTCGAGGCTATAGACTTTACATTAAGTTGCAACTACTGCTTAAAAATACTTCAGGATATTCAGGTGGATGACCCAATATCTTAACCACAAACGTGAAACAAGAGCACAACCTCACTGAACGCTCTGAGGGTAGGTTATACCCAAAGAAGATTTCTTGATGCACCCCAGGATGCTTCACTTTCATCACATGACCACTTATTTCCATCACCAGTGTCTGCTGGTTCCCATCGACATTACAGTGCAAGGAAATGCTTATAAAGTTGTTAAACGAGGGTCTTTAAGAAAATCCTATTGCAAGTAATATGATTGATGTATCTTTAATACAGTCCTCTCTTGATTTTCTTAAAGACCCTATATTTTTATAAAATACATTTTTTAGTTGGGATTTAACTTCTTTCATACTTGTGGCCAAGTTTACCCTCTCTGCACCATGTATTACTATGGTAGAGGTCAAACAACCTCCAGCTGTTAATTACTTTAACACATGTGTGGCACTGTTTGTTTTGGTGATAAGCCCTGGTGATACTGTAGGGGCGCTAAGCATGATGGGATACATCAATAAATCTTCTGTGGGTTTTACCTGTCCCAATATCAGTGCAAAACAGAGCAAGAGCCACGCAGTATCTATACGCGAGCGGGCTGATATAGAGGTTTGGTCATTTTTCAATGGTGTATTTAATATTTCATAGAATTAACACTTTAATCAGACTCAATTTCTAGATCGGAAGTTGTTTTATATTGACACGGTGTTACTTAATTAAAAACCCAGACGGTCAATAAATCATCGATACAATTCATAAATACAAGTTAAACCATTTGGAACGGTAGTTGCTTCTCCGAGTTTCACGTGCGATCAATCAAGTCTGATGATCGCACAAGCGTGAAACTCGGAGTAGCAACTACCGTTCCAAATGGTTTAACTTTAAATTTCGCTCTGCATCGCATTGAGCACTCTGCAAGAAGATTGCTTCTTTACCAGTAATTCATAAATATTCAAAATTCTGCTTTAAACAGCATTATATTCATTTCATCTCTTATGGCAGTGTCCATATATGGAATGTTCTGACGTATAATAATGTTTATAATTTGTGGTCATTATCAACATGAACCTTATGTGTAATAGGCCTATGAATATGAAATAATTAGGGGCTGTAATTTTCGTCAAATCGATCACAGATAGAGGGCGTGTCAAAAACAAGTGTCGCATGAGGGACATAATATTAAATGTTTTTAAAAAGTCTTATGTTTTGTTGTTGTGCCTTATTGGACCTCGATCAAATACACGTTATCCTATTGAATTTGAACCGCTAACTCCTCAGATATTATCGATTCAGTAACACTAATGCGAATCCAGTGTTGGCTACTTTTGAACTATATATAAAGATGTGGATTTTTAACTAAAAAAATGAGCTTTCGATTTACAATGAGGATTGGTAGGATATATCAATGTATTGTTTAAATATGTCTATGTTCACACATATTTTGTTCTTTGTTATGGATAATATGGATACAAATAACTTGATTTTTTTGTGTTCAATGGAACTCACGTTCAACATTAAATAGGTAATAATTTATGTTATTAATAAAAATGTTCAATTACTCGCTGAATGATGTTGTTAAGGGGGATGTGCACCTTCGTATAGCCTCCGTAAAACTGCCGTAACTTCTTCATTATTCATTTAATCTTAATAAAAGTATACATTTTTTTGCAGGAAAGGGTTCAATGAATCCAACTATGATCATGAAATTGACCATTTTGGAGAAAATTATAAAAAACATGTTTTTTGACCCATTTTAGGTTTGGAAAAGATAACTCAAAATATATTTTGTTAAATTTTGTCATACTAGTTTTATTATATTCCTCATGCAATTCCCTAGGAATCGTTGTTTTTTTAAAAATTTTACTTTATTATTTTTTGAATTACAGACCAAAAAGTGCCAAAAAACCTGTTTTTTAACCTCCAAAATCGTGAAAATCACGTTTTTTGGTAAAAAATCATATTTTTTGGCACTTTTTGTTCGATAATTCAAAAAATAATAAAGTAAAAATTAAAAAAAAAAACCGATTCCTAGGGAATTGCATGAGGAATATAATTAAACTAGTATGATAAAATTTAACCAAATATATTTTGAGTTATCTTTTCCAAACCTAAAATGGGTCAAAAAACGTGTTTTTTATAATTTTCTCCCAAAATGGTCAATTTCATGATCATGGTTGGATTCATTGAACCCTTTTCTGCAAGAAAATGTATACTTTTATATAGATTTAATGAATAATAAAGAAGTTACGGCAGTTTTACGGAGGCTGTACCTGAAGGTGCACAGCCCCCTTAAGGGGGCTGTGGACTCTCAGGTACAGCCTCCGTAAAACTGCCGTAACTTCTTCAATATTCATTTAATCTTTATAAATGTATACAGTTTTTTGCAGAAAAGGGTTCAATGAATCCAACCATGATAATGAAATTGACCATTTTGGAAAAAATTATAAAAAACATGTTTTTTGACCCATTTTAGGTTTGGAAAAGATAACTCAAAATATATTTTGTTAAATTTTGTCATACTAGTCTTATGATAATCCTGATAACATTCCCCAGGACCTTTTTTTTTTTTTTAATATCTTATTTTTTATTTTTTTAGTTACAGACCAAAAAGTGCCAAAAAATGTGATTTTTCCCCAAAAATTGTGATTTTCATGATTTTGGCAGTAAAAAATCACATTTTTTGGCACCTTTTGGTCTGTATATTGAAGAAGTTACGGCAGTTTTACGGATGCTGTACCTGAGAGTCTACACTCCCCTTAATAACATGGTTCCCTGCGTATGACAATGCCCACAGTTGAATTTGACATGCATGATTATATTTGTCATAATTTGATAACGAAAGCTCCAAAATAGATAGAAAAAAGTATTCCGATGCATTAAAGATTGATTAACATAATTTGTACTAATACACGTCCAATATTAATATTCTTCACGACCACAAAAATCGTTTTTCACATGGTTCATTTTTTGACACGCCCTGCTCTGTAGGCTGAAATACTTCGCCAGCTTTTGTGATCCCTTTCCGACGTATGTACAATAATGTTCTAGGCGTCATTCTTAATTGGCGCATTTACGTCAAAAGAGGGAGTGTAATCCAACTGAGCATACTCAGAGCAATTAGTGCTCCGATAAACATTACAATCTCGTACTTTAACTACAGGAGGAATTTAAAATTTGTCGAAGTAAAAGACAATTATCATGTTGGTCTTTAGACAAAAGGTGTTCGGTGCATGTATACTTCAACTATCTGTCCATGAAGCTATTATAGTTAACCTAGCTTCGTGATCTGTCGTATGCCCCAAGGGGGAAATCTCATAATAGTAATTAAGTTTCAGTAGGGAAATAAGTTAAATAGCTCAATACAAAGTGGTCAGCAGCCCCGGACAGCAACACGTTCGAGAGACGTCAAGCGGGATAGATATTGAGCCGCTGTACAGAATATCAAATACAATGTGGTAACCATAATATAGGCTCGTGACATGGTAAATGCTTGCCAATGGATCGATATATTAAAGACCTTGATAAACTGATTCAAACATGGCCCAAGCTCAGCATGGCCCAAGCTCAACATGTTTACCTTATTTAGATAAATCATATACATAGAAACCCTCTAATGTAAGATTTCTTCAAACAAAAAATCAGTAAAAATGAAAAATAAAGAAATGTTCTCAGCATTTCCGAATGTATGCTTTTCTCTTTTTTTGTATTTTGGTTAAAAATCACCACCAATTAAACCAGGTGGTCATGACTATGCATCACGCAACTAGCCATGGGTGGTCTTCAAGGTTATTTGAATAAACATGAAGCAAAAAAGTAAGAAGCTATCTGTGGCCTTTTAGATGAATTTGGGTGATGTACTGTGTATATCGAAACTCAAAACGCTACCAAATCCACATAAAATACTGCAAATTTAAGCCCTATAATTTTAGGTGGTAGTTAGTACGTATATAAGCATTACGTATGTGAAAAACCTAACTTCTGAACAAAGTGTGGGCTCCCTCCATAAAGGACCTGTTAGTGCCCCTTTAACATGTTTAACAACTAGACGCCACACAGTACAGAAAATGTTCGAGGAAAATTGACTAGTTTGTAGTCTTAGCATATACGAAGGTGTCAGTTTTATCTGATAATTGTCGATTAATATAGATACAGTATCTGTCCAATGTTATGTCAGTCATGTAAATTTTACTGACTTAAACCAAGTGCACATACATTGTACACCATTGGCATTTTACAGTGACAAGGGTGGCAAGGGTTAGTATTAGGAATTGTGTGATAACAGGCGATCGTATTCTGTTACATGCCAGTATATGAACACCTCGTACTGTTGGAAATATCCCTAGATAATATTCAGTTAGACTTGTTTGTGGTTTGAACTATCATCGTAAAATTTAAGAGGTATCAAGATACAAGGTTACGTATACGATGTGTTCCTTAGAGACATTGAACATGTATTGTTATGGTCGAATTTGAGATTGAATATTGACACGCTATAGATTATGTCATATTCATTGACATTTGGGACGCTCTCTGTTGGTTTGAGATCAATTACAACAAACCAAGCGGGCAATAGTTCTTATCGATTACATAGGCCAGATCAGGTTCTCTAACTAGTTTTTTGTGTCATAGCAAATTGTTATCAACATTGTCTTTGAACTTGCTTAGAAATACTATAAGCTATCAGATTTAACAAACAACTAGGACAAACGTGTTTTAAAGACATTTTATGTTGTCTACATTGACTGCCTAGAATGAAAAATAGAAGGCGTCCCATTTTTTTAAATAGCTTAAAACCGTATTTAACTAAACTCGTGTCTAAATTAAACGCGAGTTTATCGTTTAAATGACGTGTTTAACAAACCCGATTTTAAACTCCGTAAATCTCGTCCCCAGAGTGGTCGTGCGTTCATTGTATACAGGTATTCAATTTATTGTGGCCCAAATGGGTTACAATTGATGTTGACCAAATTCCTCAAATTCACGCTGTGCATTTTTAAGACTACAAAATCTACACGTCATCAGCGTGTACCGGGTACGTGCAATTGGTGCAAGAGTTTAGATAAAGGTGCGTTAAACAATCCCACCCATGTTTAAAATTAGACCCTTTCAGTGAGTTATACACCTATCAGTTGTAAGACGCACCATACGACCCCCCGGGAGTGGTGCGTCACTTTACCGAGGTGCGTCAACTTCTCATGTACCATGACGCACCCTGTGTCAAAAAAACGACGGACATTTGTCATTCAAATATGCACCCTCAGTCAATTTGTGGACTCACCATTGGTGGATTCTGCGTCGTCAGATATCGTTGACTAAACTGGATAAAACACGATGACTATACTGAAAATGAAACTACTTTTGATTCACGGGGGATCTGCCCTTATTCGATGTTGTCAACCCTGGCCCCTCGATGTTTTTAAAGTGTTTCGTATAAAACCACGTTTAAATACGGTCGAGAATACGGCCCTAATTTTTTTCATACTATGTAATCATTGTGAATAACATACCGTATGTTATTCTTTTTTTTAAATTTTGGTCACTGAGTTTATTATTACACATTTCCTATCGGGGTGCATCCATATAATTATTACAAATCATATTTGGTTTAGGACCAGAATGAGGCAACAATGTTCTCATATCAACCTCAGGTCCCCTGTCCAATTTCCATGAAATCATGAAGTATGCGTTTAATTTGAGCGTTGACTTCACCAACATAAATACCAGGAAACATCAAGTATATTTCGAAGAAAAAAACACAATATTGCTATACTTTCTTATACTTTCTTTGGTAATTCCTTTATTGTTGTTTATATTATGTGCCGTCATCTATGTATTGAACTATTGCATTTTTGTGTTGCATTTCTCATTCTACAATTTGCATCTGACGGGTATGGATGGGCAGTTTCCATCCATACGAAACAAGCTTGTCTTGTAATGTAAGTTTCACTGGTATAATAATTTATTCTGCTTCTACATTGAAGTTAGCACTTTATCTAGTGATGGTTTCGCCTAAAGTTATAGTTTTGTTCCTGTTAATGTTAATGTTGAGCATTTTTGAAACCACTATGGCACAAGTGAACTCTGGATACTCGACCAAGACTATACCAGCACCAACACAGAGGAATTACTTGAATTGCCTTATTGCAAGGACAGAGAAAGTCATGAGATCTGTTAGATGGAGAGCTTCCTACAGGCCAAAACAAAAGGAAACATATGGATTTAGATCTACGAAATCTCCTCCGCCCATAACGGATCTGAAAGAATTTGAAGATGGCATGTTAGACTTAGTACAGAACATAAAATGTAAACACTCGCAAAAAACCCTTCAAGGTAAACGATTCCAAAAAGATACAGGAAAATGAGAAACTTCGCATTGCTGCCGATAAGACCACACATTTTTACAGACTTAAAACTGAACAATATAACAAGCTACTAGAAGAAAACATAATAAAGTCATACGAGAAAGCAACAAAGACTGAAGTATCCCTAGATATCATCCATTTAGACTTGTTTGTGGTTTGAACTATCATCTTAAAGTTTAAGAGGTATCAAGATGCAAGGTTACGTATACGATGTGTTCCTTAGAGACATTGAACATGTATTGTTATGGTCGAATTTGAGATTTAATATTGACACGCTATATATGATGTCATATTTATTGACATTTGAGACGCTCTCTGTTGGTTTGAGATCAATAACAACAAACCAAGCGGGCAATAGTTCTTATAGATTACATATAATAGGCCAGATCAGGTTCTCTAACTAGTTTTTTTGTGTCATAGCAAATTGTGTTATCAACATTGTCTTTGAACTTGCTTAGAATACTATAAGCTGTCATATTTAACAAACAATTAGGACAAATGTGTTTAAGGACATTTCATGTTGTCTACATTGACTGCCTAGAATGAAACACAGAAGGCGTCCCATTTTTAAATAGCTTAAAACTGTATTTAACTAAACTCGTGTCTAAACTAAAAATGTCACTGCTCAAAATCAAGCCTTCGTGACATTGAAAGACCACAAACCGAACTTCTCTAATAAACCAGCCTGCAGGCTCATAAACCCCACTAAACCTGAACTCGGTAAGATCAGTAAGAAAATCCTTGAAAGAATAAACCAGGAAAGTCTAGCCAAAAAGGAACTTAACCAATGGAAGAACACCAACGAGGTGGTTTACAAACCTTGACGAAATGACCGACAAAACATTCATAATTTTCGACATTTGTGAATTTTACCAATCCATCACCAAAGATTTACTATTAGAGGCCATTGAATTTGCATCATTCGTACTAACATTTCGCAGCCAGATAAGGACATCATTCTCCATGCTAAAGCAGCACTGCTATATGACAAGTAAGCGCCGTGTTGCAAACGAATTAACACCAAATTTGATGTTACGATGGGTAGTTTTGGCGGCGCCGAGAAATGCGAACTAGTGGGCTTGTACATTTTATTGCAACTTCGACATAATATATATTAACGTCGGTCTTTATTGAGACAACGGCCTGGCAGTCTGTTCTAAAACCCCTAGACAAGTTGAACAAATCTAGAAGAAATTTGCGAAGTATTTGCAAACAACCATCTCAATATTACAATTGAAGCCAACACAAAATCCGTTGACTTCTTGGATATTACCATGGACCTCAGAACCGGTACCTTCAAACCTTACATGAAACCAAACAATACTCTCCTCTATGTGCATAATTAAATTTACCACACACCTCCTGTGTTAAAGAACATTCCTGAAAGCATCAACAGAAGAATGTCAAGCATATATCTAACGAAAATATCTTCAATGACCCTACTCCACCCAGGAATCACTTAAGAAGAGTGGTTATGATTACCAACTAAAATACAGACCACCTGCTCAAGACAATTATCAGCAAAATAAGAAACGCAATAGAAAACGGAACATCACGATCACATGGTTTAATCTACCATATATCGACACTGTTCATACTCATGTCGGCAAGCGTTTCTTTGGCATAATATACACATGACACGACTCCAAGCCAATACATTTGGACTTTATGTGACAAAAACTTGATAATTGCTAAGAGCAAAGCCTACTCTACAAACACTAAGAAATGCAACCTTTGCCTGACTGAAAAGTACTTTTTTTTAATAAATAAACCACTTATGTCTTCACTGAATAATAGAAATGTACTTGTGAGGGGGTGTAGACATAGAAGAAAGCACTTATTTTGAAACTTTATTTAACTTTTGGTAATTCCTTTATTGCTGTTTATATCATGTGCAGTCATCTATATATTGAACTATTGGTTTTTTTTGCAAGTGCTGCATTTCTCATTCTATAATTTGTAACTGACGAGTTTGGATGGGTAGTTTTCATCCATACGAAACAAGCTTGTCTTGTAATGTAGTGTGACCAAGTTTCACTAGTATATATAATAATTTATTGTGCTCCTACATCGTAGTTGAGCACGTTATCTAGTGATGGTTTCGCCCTAAGTTATACTTTCTTATACTAAAACATTTAGAAGATTTCACATCTCGATGTATCACGTTAGAATACACTACATATAAGTAAAATCTGTCCAGATGAATACCCTGCGCGTATACACACTTAAAAATAGGTAGTCAAAATTTGACTACTTTCTGTAGTCATTTTCGAATGACCCCTTAGTAAGTCATATATGACCCTTAATAAGTCAAATATGACTGCATACGGGGTTGATCTTTATATTTTGATTTCGTATGAATTAAAAATAACTATATGAATGAAGTCATATTTGACTTCCATTAAAAAGTCATTTTAAAACAACCCCTTATAAGTTAATTTTGACCCCCATACATCTTTTGACTTGGTATGAAGTGGAAAATGACTATGTTAACATAGTAGTAATTTGACTGGTTTGGGGGGTCACTTTGGAATAGCCCTGGATGTAGTTAATTTGACCACCATACGGGGTTGATATTTGCCTTTCGACTTTGAATGTAGTTAAATTCGACTTTGTATGTAGTTAATAATAACTAGGTCTATATGGAGTTACAATTTAACTGCAGCAAAAGTCATCGTCAAAATGACTACCATGCCAGTCAAATATTAAATATTTTATGAATATTTTTGACATAACAATAGCTCAATCCTTCAACCAATTCAAAGAATAACAGCACATATTATTTCCATGTATTCAATTTCATCTACAATCAAATGAAATTTAATTAAACACTATTTGAAAAACATGTCTCACAACGCCGGCGTCTTGATTAGGCAAATCATCTCACAACTAACGTGAATAACACCATGGAAAGTCGATTCGTAGGATAGTATACTGGTACATATGGCCATGCGTTTTGAGGTGGGCCAGTTTCGCGTGACACATTGTATTTTGACACAAAACGCGTGTATTTTCACCTAAAAGGCTGTACCGTTTCAGAACAATGTACCACCTATATAAAAGTATACATTTTCTTGAACAGTTTTGTCTGAGGAGTTCAAAAATGCAATACAAATTGACATAGGTTGTAACCGTAAGGTCCTAGGAATCTGAGAATGTTAATTTTTTTATAAATTTTTCAATTTTTTCAAAAAATATTTAAAAAAGTACAGGTAATCATACACATTTAAGAACTGTATATTTGATTTCTACTCAGTTTCAGCTTTTCAGACATATATAACTTTACATCATTAACTAAAGATAAGATGATTTTGTGCGCGCTTTTTAAAAATTGATTTTTGCACATGATTATTTGCAAATAATCGGACCTTCTTGGCTTACGAAGGCATTACCTTTTGAAACTCCTTCCCTTAAACCTTTTAACATAGTTAAGTATTCATATTCAGCTAGATAAGGAAACAACTTGAGTATACAAGAATGTTAGGCTATAGCTGTCCAAATACAAAAATACTGGTTATGATTCAATTATCCACATAGTGATTCGCGATATTCAAAATGGGTTAAAATATTATACAATATTACATGCAACATGCACTTTGCAAAATAAGTTTGCAATCTTGCAATCAAGTAGGATTCATTTTAATAATACTTACTCTTTAGTCTTTACACATTATTCTAGAGTTCTCAGCATGTGCAATGCAAAGGAAATTGTTCTAAGTCAGAAGGCTAATGTACACATGATATCTTTGTGATCCTCTTTTTCCAAAACATACATATCCGTTTGCTTTTTGCTATTCTTAAGGTCTATTCCGTAATATACATTCCTGTGGTACTATGGCTTATTCCATGCTTTTTTGTATAGCATACCCTCCCTTGTTTTGTTTTTATAATTTAGGTAATGACCTTTCACAATCTTGGTACCAGCTAAATACAAATGACCATACTCTGACTTTGTATCTTTTTGTAATGGAATTACACCAGCTGATGTAACTTGCAATAGGAAGTATGAACATCATCAGTTGAAGACTGAATTGCAATAACAGAATCCATGTTAATAATTCCAGTAAAATCTATGTGTGAAGATGATGTAGTACTTGTATCTGTGTCTATCCATAGGCTGCTCCTGATCATCAGCATCTTCATCATTGATTGACAGTGACACTCCATCACGGAAAGTTACTTCTGTGAAAGTATAGGCCTACATTCCTCTGCATGTATTTGGATCTTTATCAATGTGATTTAGGTTTAGAAGTGTGACTTGCTTTTATTAGAGTTAAATAAAGACATACAGACAATACATCTGTATAACATTTGGGAGTATTCTTGAATAATTTTGGATTACGAAATACAGACAGACAATTTGTGAAGTTCGCGTATTTCACTCAATAATAGCCCAATATGTAATATTTAAAAAGCAAAACAAAACAAATATCATTGAAATAACTATTTTAAATAGAATAATTATAACAGAGTAATCAATATCAGAAACAGAATTGTTTTTCATTGAAAGTAGGACCCGTATTACCATATTTGCCAAATTTATGCTCCCGATCCTCATGCTCCCGATCCTCCTCCGCCCTTGGGCATTTTTTTCAACGGTTCATTAGTGATATATAACAACCTACTTTAATAATTTAGTTTTTTCTATCTTGTAGCCAGATGTATTGCCTTCAATTTGATACCAAATTTATTCTCATAGCATATATATTTCTTGAGAAAATCATTTTTTCAACAAGAAATTGTTGTAAATGTGTCACATCTCCGGCTATTTACTGGCCCAACTCAAAACGCATGGCCATATCTAACCAAAAGAATTTAAGACATCACTGCTTGATGGCAGTCACTGCTTGATGGCAGTGATTGTTCATATATCAGAAGCACATTATTGTTTTTATGAAGTAATAAACACAATGTTTAAAGCCGTTATACAGGTTTTCTTGGCCGGGATGAATGCCGACCTCGTGTTTCCCGACTTACAAATTAAATCTAAGTTAAACCTTTGACTGCAATGAAGTCAACATTTGACTATAACGAAGTCAAAATTTGACTACAATGAAGTCAAAAGGTAAATGAATAAAATGACCCTATTGTCAAATGGATTTGACCCTTTCCATATTATTATTGACTACATTCAAGTCATTATTGACTACCATCTTGACCCTTTCCATAAATATTGACTCGTAATGTAGTCAATTTTGACCCCTTTTGTAGTAATTAATGACTACATTCAGGTCATATTGACTACCACCAGGGTCAAAATTATTTGACTACATCTACAGGGTTATAAATGACCCTAATGGGTTCGGTGCATAGTTGACCCTCAAAATGGGGTCAAAAATGACTATTATAGGGTCATTTTTGACTACCTATTTTTAAGTGTGTAAGTGCTTACTATGAATGAATGTACGAGGGTGATTCAATAAGTTCTACCTCCTCACTCACTCGCTAATATGAATGTCAGCCTCATGACATTTGTCATGATTATAGCTCTGAATCATAGCTACACATTTATAGTAAGTGATAATTGATATCTGTTTTACTTTTATTATGATGCGATGAAAGCCAGAGTGAGGTTTTGGACAACGGACACGGACAATTACCCTAAAGATAAATACAGGGTGTCCCAAAAGTCTATGCACGACTTTGAAGCTTTGTATTTCACAAAATATAAGTCGTATTGAAAATATGAATATATATTTAGAAAGAGGAGATGTGGGAAATAATTTTGATACCAAACATTGGAGTAACATTTGTTTGTAATGCCACCCTAGAAGTAAAATAGGTATTACTGCCAAAATGTAATTTTATACTTCGGAGGAATAAAAGTTCATAAATCCATACCTATTGAGATTAACAAAAATACGGGTAGAGTTGGTTACACGGAAAGTGATCCGTCAATTGTAATATTTAAAATTTTACATTACAGATATATTATAATAATAACAAACTATATCACACATAATTTTCGTTTCTATAGTGAAATCTAATTTAAATGTTTTCCATGTATTGCTAATGCAAAAACACAGACCTAAACAATTGAATAACGTGTTGGTCTGGCATACGGCCAATGACTTTCAACCAGTTTTATAATGTTGTGGATTCACCAATAGGGTTGTGTTTGGTATCAAATTAATTTCCCAAATCTCGTCTATCAAAATATGGTTAAATTTATACCATATGATTTATAATTTATGAGATATGACTCTTCAAAAACGTGCATAGACTTTTGGGACACCCTGTACATGTTTTTTTTTCGTTTTCTTTCCGTATTGTATGACTAGATAATATAACAGCCCGTTTTAAATATTGAACATAGAAAACAATGGATGATTTCTAAATATAATACTGTATTATCATGTATAAACCAGATTGTAGGCATTTTTAACATGTGTAGGCTTGCAAATAGTATAATATCAACTCAAATGTATTGCTACGTCTTTAGCATACTGGAATACTGCTATTCAGTCACATTTCCGTTGTTACAAGTCAAGCCACAGTGAAGCATCCATTGTTAAATCATAACATGAGAGTCATTTTATAAGTTTTTCTTATATGCAACCTTTAGAACAGTCAATCAGGTAGTCAGTGGTAGAAAATTATCTCTTCAAGAGACTTAAAATCTATCCATTTAGACCTGTGTATTGAAGATCTCTCAGTTCTTATGAAAAGCAAACATGACTTTTGCAGCGGTTCTCTAGGGTAGGGTTAAAATGAATGGTTGTCCTGGTCTGATTCTGGCTAATTATAGGGCATTTTCCCCCAGATATAAATTGGCTTTATTGTTTATAGTCTGTTCAAGAGATATCTGTAATTTAGAACGGTTTTAATTGACCGAATTGGCGGAATGAATAGTACTTCGGAGATATTTTGCTGTATTTTATCCGTTTCCGTCGCACAAAATGGATGTTTGGTTTGAACTGCATCTCCAGCAAAGTACAACGAGTACTCAGACCAATTTACTATGAATTTGTAACTGAGATTTAAAGCTGCAATTGTGGAATATTTGAATGACGCTCGTATTTCCTCTAGTTACTTTATATTCGTAGATTTCCTGGTACGGGTACTATTGTAATCAAAAACTATGCTGCATTCCAAACCACAGTGCAGATAATTTAGAAAACGTGATTTAATCACATCTAACCTTTACAATCTCCATATTCATGTATGCTGGGAGTCAAATGGTACACGTAATGCCTCTTTTAAATTCGATTTCGTATAAGATGCGTACCCTACTCGTGAAATCTATGTCCATGGTTTTAAACCGATACAGTGGAAATACAATACAAACATAAATGAAGAAATAAATATCGTCAGCCTGCTTCGATAATTGCCTTACTCATTTTTTATAGTTCTTAGAAAACAACAAAAGTATGAAAAGTGAGTTCGGCAATTATCGAAGCAGGCTGACGATATGTTGAATAGCAACATGAATAGTGCAGGTGAATTCCAACAGGAGCAGTAACTGTTGGATATAATTAGGTTGGGGATATACCTTTAAGTGAAATGTGGCTTGTTATATGCCTAATACGAGTTAATATGACCCATTTCAAACAATTGTCATCATAAGTACAATCTGCCTAACTCACAATGCTGACTTAGGCAGAATTACAATTGTGCATTTATCAATACTGTTGATGAATCAATGACTTATATTTATAACAGCATGTGCATTATGTAATGAAGTCATGATTTATGCAAAAAACTCAATTTCGCTGAAAAGTGAGTAAGGCAATTATCGAAGCAGGCTAACGATATATATTATGTATTCTATTTAAATATAGTATACATACTACCGTTCAACTTCGCTATACTCTTTGCCTTAGGCCTATACCATTTCCAACATTTAAGGTGGCTCTATTGGCTGAGTCAAAAATTAACATTTCCCCTTAAATCAAATTTGTTTTAGCCCTTGATCTAACGGTTTTGGAACTGAACAATTAGTATTTTTTGTAGTTTTTAAGATCTTTTTGTGCAGCGCCTTGAGGCTGTTTACATCGTAAGGCGCTTATAGGTCCCATGTATTATTAGTATTAGTAGTAATTTCAACCGGACATTCGGTTGTCGAGATATGTTAGGTCAAAGAAGCATAAAAGCAACATCTTAGGCAAACACTTTCTTTTTTTTCTTCTATATTTTGTTTTCAATTCCAGTTGTCAGGTAACTTCCTAACTAAGTATGTATAATTATGTATAAAATATGCAAAGTAAAGTTTGTGGATAGATGAGATGAGCTATAATGTGACTTGGTACATTTGTAGTACACTTTGAGAGCTAAAAACGTATGTTGGCTTTTGGATAATTTCCATTTGCATAATAAAATTAAGCCCACTAATTAAATGTTTAAACTATTTGTGACTCGGCCAAAAGAGCCACCTTGACATAAGCCTACGCATCTCGTACCAGTTTAGCAAATCTCAATCTCTATATTTAAATAATTCAAATGCTTCACCATGGAAATATAATATCCCTGTCATGTTATATGTAAGAGAAGTAAGTTTACCGTGAAGTGGATTGTTTATTTTTTCATCAGAGAGAGAAAAAAAAGTACGTTCCTTGCTAAAAATCCTGCTAAAAGACATAAATGGCATAAAACTCTTCCTAAACTCTTCTTAGGAAGATTGTTTAAGATTTTATGAGTTGATCTTTATGATATAGACCCTATATGTGAACTTGGTCCTTCTACATAGAGCTAAAATCTGGATGAATTCTTAAATGTTCTTAAGAGTTCACCCAAGTTCACTTAAGAGTAATCTTAACTGTTATGCAATAGCGCCCAGATCACAATTAAACTTCACATCTCCTTACATCTTGTAATGCTATACAGCAACCAACCTGTCATTTCAACCCGTCCCTTTACAAGAACGCACTCTAATCCACAAGAATTATGTATGTTATGGATCGGAAGTACGATAATTCAGACTAACGTCACCTTCCCTTTATATTCGAACTGAAGTGTCGTCATCGCTGCACTGATGTGCCGGATATCGCGATAATCTCAGAGCTTCAGGCTACTAACACCAATCAATCAACCATTACGATTGCCAAGGTTGCGTCGTCACGGTGTTTAATAAATGCATAAAGATGGTATACCTGTACATGTTGAGAACTATATATATGTGACCTGGCACCACAACATGAGAGTAAAGTAGCAAAAACCTTTTTTTCTTCTTCACATTTTCAGAAAGTAGATATCCTCAGGTTTAAAATGACACCAACGTTGTCCTAAAAGGCGAAGTGAAATTATGATTAATTGAAGTTAATCACCGCTGAATTATTGAATTGGAGCAAAAGGCCTTGAAAGTCAATGAAGCTTATCGTGACTCTCCAAAATATTCCGTCAAAACTTGATCGAAAGATTGTTTATGCCAAAGACTTCTTATTAAACGGCCTGTCATCGGTTCATTTGTGATTTTACAGGGTTCAAACTTCTATTAATAGCTTTTGAAAGCCCTGACCTTTAAGACCATACCAAATTTGCTATAGGGGATACTATTTTTAACCCGTCGAAATGACGATGTAAACAAGGTAATTTCAAGACATTTCGAGACATTTTTCCTCCCTTTGCGTTCATTTCTTGAGATGTAAGCAAAAAATGCCCTCTCTAAAATTACTTTAAAAAATATTTAGACCCACATTATTTTCTAAAAACTTCAGAATATGATATATATATAGTTTATCTTTCCGAAAATGAAAATATTTCATTTTCGACCTCCCCTTGTCAAATCATCTACGATATTTCAGGCCATAACTCAAAATCAACCCCAGCGACTTTACGCTCATTTTGTCGTGCCAGGTTACATATGCCAGTGCAAGATGCAGACAAAAAACGACTAATGGAAAAGAATGGATAGAAGACTAGTTGCATAATGGATGTCATCTGGCCTGTGTCTTTCCGTAAACAAGGTAAATATGAGATACGACCTGATCATTGAGAATCAGCAGTAAGTCGATTGTTGGCATTTTACCGGGTTTAATGTGTAGATTTAATTAGTACTTGAAAGTATACCATTACAGCTGAGTTCAATTGAAGTAAAAGTGTTTTGAGATGTCAATGTATTTTACAGCAGTATGTTGTAGAGCGTGGTCTTTGCGCAAATTTAGACTCAATGGGCAACACCACTGTGAACATTGCGGAGGGTCAATATCGTCCGTTTATTCATGTATTTCATCCAGTTATACAATTAATTGTACAGATTAATGCCTGAACTGACCGACGACGATTTTAGAGTAGTAAGAGAAGTCGTATTTTTAAATCAATCTAGCATACACCAGAATGCTCTTACTTGGACACGGCATTTGTCTCATAGGTCAAGAATACTGTTTTCGCTACTCTATAAATGTAAAAGAGTGAAATACAGCTAAAAAAGAGTTAGGTTCCTACTCCTATGAGCCCCTATGAGCCTTTTTAGAGAATGTCACTTCATAGAGGAGAGGAGTGGAAACCCACTATTTTAACTGTTTTCATTCTTTTACATTTAGAACCTAAAACAAAGTGGGTTCGGTGAAGAAATGGACGAAATATTCAAGATATAATGATCAGTAATGTTATGTGTAGGTCATAATTCATAGCATTACAGATTAAAAAGACAACAGCGAACGGTGTTTGAGTGGAAAATATGACCCACCAGTACACGAGCTATCCCATGTGTCAGAGCTAAAGCTTATCCAAGACATTATTATGGCAAAATGAACGTTTTATTCAATTTGAAAATGTATCTTTTCAACTTCTATTTGAGACGAATCAACGTGACGTGATACAACATGTCAAGACATTCGTGGTATTAAGTTATGTTGGCAGACGACACGACGGCGGTAATTTGTTTTATATGTGTTCGGCCTATTTCGTGGCCGCTTGACTGCACCATAATAATGTATTGCCATGTGATTCTATGTCACCCTTACCCTTTTCTAGACTTGGTCTGTACGTGTTATGAATAACATTCATATTAAAATGTAATCACCATTAAATATTTCTTCACCAAATCCACTCTGGTTTAGCACTACTCCACACTGTGTTCGAAACTTACCGCCATCTTGTTGCCTTCCTGATTGGCTCCAAAAAAGAGCGAGCGATCGTGATTTCTCTCTGATATCGAGTGCTGATATGGGATTACTCTGTAAGGAATGAATCTTGAGTGACCGAAATCAAGATTTTATTGAGGCGGGATTAGGATTATAACTCGAAGGTCGTAAGACCTGTTTGTCCTCGGTAAAGCCGTTATCAAGGACATAAAGTCAAAGCTCGTCCTTGGTAAAGTCGTTATCAAGAGCGTTAGGTCGAAGCTCGTCCTCGTTAAAGTCGTAATAAGAACGTAAAGTCAAAGCTCGTCCTCGGTAAAGTCGTAATTAAGGGAGCAAGGTCGTAGCTCGTAAGCTCGTAAGGGTCGTAGCGTGTAAGCTCGTAGCTAGTCCTCGGTAGAGTTGGAACCAAGGCTGTAATATCGTAGCTCGTCCTCGAATGTCGGAATCAAGGGCATAAGGTCATAGCTCGTAATCATTGGCATAAGGTCGTAGCTTGTCCTCGGTATTATCGAAATCAAGGCCGGGTATAAGTTTCACCCGACCGTTTGACCCGAGCTTACTTGCTACGACCTTGCTTGCTACGACCTTATGAACTACGACCTTACGAGCAACGACCTTACGAACTACGACCTTACGAGCTACGACTTTACCGAGGACGAGCTTCAACATTACCCCTTGATTAGGGCTTTACCGAAGACGATATACGGCCTTTCGACCTTCGAGTTATGATCCTAATCCCCTCCCGTATATTTTCTCACTGTACATGGGTGAATTACCACTCAAATAGAGTTAAAATGAAATCACTTTCAGTTCCGAGTGACATTTTTGTTCTTTCGCATTTCTAGAGGGGGGGTGTGTGTGGGGGTGGTGTTTGTTATTCTTAGTACTCCGTTAGCTTTGATCAAAGTGGCGCCTAATTTGCATGAAAGATAGATGAAATAATGGGAAGTGTTATAAGGTAAATGCAAGTACGGGGGATAATAATGCAACCATATTTCTTTTTTTCCTTCCTGGGGGGGGGGGGGGGGGGGCAGGAGGGTGTGAATGAAGTGAGGTGGCATATGCCAAACAAGCCACGGGACGGAGGGTAATGCGGTTTGAGAGGTATGTTATTAAAGTAGTAACGGGAAATGATTTAGGAGGGTAATTATATGATTTTAATAGTGATGTGGTATAATAAAGTACCGTTTGGTGGGGTTAACAAATCAACCTGGTTGGTGTGTGTTGGGGAGGGGGTGGGTTAGGGGGTTATTGTGATTTTGTTTCAGAGGTAGGGGTTATTAAACTAATGTAGCATAGGCCTACCATAGATTTATAAATATGGTGTGGTATAACGCATGGGAGGGCCATGGGTAATTCAATTAAATGTGGTTTCTTAATACATTACAACTGCGGACATGACGGGGTCTGCTTACAAAATACAGGACCCACAGATGTTTTCCCATTTTGGCGCATTTTTAGTCGGCAAGGAAGTATAATGCATACCGCCTATCAGGTGCTGACTTTCACATAACGCCTGTGGCGCCGCATTTATAATTATATTCCACCGGAGTATATTTACAACCCATGAACTCAATTTTGCCAGCAATTGGAAAAATCCAGAAATCAATTTACAACTCATGAATCTCATTTGCTAATCTAGCATTCAAGTGGGGTGTTCGGCTAGTATTAGTAATGATCAATTTAAAGTCGTTCTTGTCTATATTGTAGTAATTGTGAGTATATTGTATTCACTATATTGATGTTTTGTAATATTCATACAAAACTACATTTAATTTTCATATTATTTGTTGATCTATTTGTTTGGATTTTTATTTGAATATTCATTCGATCATTTAGTTATTCATTTATTTTGTTGATGCCAATTGGTGGTTTTTTTTTAGTATAACGCCCTCAGCGGTTTATCGGGGTCAGATCATCATGGCATATTTGATCTGTGGATAAACACAGTGTTCTTCACTTACCGGGTTTGCTAACTTTAAAGAAGTTGTAATATAATACCGAGTACATAAGGAATGTTAGTCTAAATATAAGTGCCAGGTGGTAATTTAATGGAGTGTTTTATTGTGCGTAAATACCCGGATCCTTTTCCGCATCGTAGGGAAGTCGTTCTTATGTCGGGCTTCGCGAGATGCAAATTTACCCTACACATGTATTTATCTATTTCTTTATTCATCATATCATTTTCTGTATTGATTTTACTTCTATAGTATCTATTTATGTTTATAATTTCTATAGGTTTACGTGAATGTCTACATAGGATATTTGAAAGATGAATAGAATAGTCAATCGTCATGCAAAGCAATTGCAGGCATTTCTGCCGCTATTGCTCTCTTATTCATCCGTTAATAAAGCATAGTCCGTCAATGACCTGATAATTTCTAGCTGAGTAAACCCGTACATTGAAGTGTCCATTATGTACAATAATAACGTTACTGGAGGAGTAATGGACTTCAGGCGTGCATTTTAGCACAATTCTGACTAATGACCATTGACGTCGTCTAGACAAAATATATAGTATGAATATAATCCGCTCAAAAAGAAAAACATAAAAAGGACATGTCGTACTATTATCTAAACTAGTTAAAAAGCCCTACCGGGCGACTTCATGAGTTTAACTCAACGTGTAAACAAATATTCAGAAAAAGTTGTCGATTTTAATTGGCTTGTTCTATTGAAAATATAGGCTCCAAGTATGCGATTACGCTCTAATGATGCTAACTACATAGGAGTTATTCATATAAGGAGACAAACGTTCATTCGCGTTATAAAAAAAACGAAATTCCCGAAATGATGCGAAATGTGATGTTTGAACTTGACCAGTAGGTCAACACGAGAATATTCAAGGCTTATACAGCTTAAATGTTAAGTTATAAATTAATGAATAGTATTTACACCGCTTTCTAACTATCATCCATGTCAAATAACAAACACAACCTGTGTATAAATATTAAAGTCACGATAAGTCATCTGGGTGGCACTTGGAGGATACAATTATCAATGTTCGTTCGATTAAACAGTCAGTGTACACGAATAAAAGAAAACGCATAGTTTTATATAATTTTACATAATGTTAACACTTTCCACGGGGCTATTTACCAGCTTTACGATATAAAGAGCTGATATGCAAAGGTCTTACATCTGTGATAAACCCCTGTACTACCAGTACGGCGCCCTCTATAATCATGGACGACGGTCAGAGATTACGATGGAAGACGGGCTGTCTGGAGGAGATACAATGGCGTTCGACATAACAATTCGCATGCGTTTAAACGAACGTTAAAACTGAGCAAAAGCATGCTAAAGCTGCATAACTGATCAGTATAATTATGGCCATAGGTTAAACATAAGTCGTAAGAATATTATGATGCATATTATGTAATGTCGTAACAAATGGATTGATCTTTGTCTTGATCTGAAAGTTAAAATGTGTGGGTGTTGAATTCTGCATGATTGTAATTTGTCATGATGTACGAACCTGAGGTTATTTCTACCTTGGACCGATTGAGGTCCGTAACACATCCATTTGAGTAATTTTGAGAAAACAGCAGGAAATAATTCTGTACTAGTGTGATTGGTACTTTAAAATATTATGCGTATAATGAAAGAGGTACTTACATGTAGTATACCAATCAAATACAGAATATTAAAAATCAATCACTTAATTATGTTCTTTATTATTTAAAAGAAATGGATGCAAGCCCTTGTGCAAAGCATTTCAATAAAATGCACACAAACAGTTTACCACACGGAAACAATCTTTCACCAAATCAAAAATGTGAATGAACAAATGACTTCTATAATACACACAATTGAGGTTTACAAGAAAAATACTTAATACTTATGTATTACAGTTGGGCTGAACATATGGGTAGGGGCTTGCCGGCACAGCTAGGCCTAAATGATCTATCCAAAGCTGATTATTAATTCCAATATTTTGACTTGATACTTTACTTGCAGGTTTGCACAGTAGAACCCCATTTGTAAGATACCTGAATGAAGCGTGCAAAAGGCGTACTTATTCGGGTGGTGGTGGTGGGGGGGGGGGGGGGGGGGGGGGGGGGAGGCAGTCATACAGTTTCATTTACGAGCACAACCGTTCATCTTTTGAAAAGTATTGTTGAAAAGGTGAGCAATCTATTGTAAGTAAAAATGACTGCATTTCATTGTTGCCAGATAATTGAATACGAGTACACAAGAGAATTATGATAGTGGTAACATTTGACTGCAACCTATTTTGTGACCTTTGTTCTGATCACCCACATATCAACAGCAAGTATGGTCAACCCATACATATTATGATGCTTTTGCAAAGTAGCATTGAAATGAAAGTCTGTTTTTCATGTTAACTTATTTATGTTATTGTGCCATCGGCATGTTAACTGCAAATGGATTTGAGCCGCAAAATGGCATTGTGCCATCGGCATATTCTGCCCACCTATGACAGAAGGAAGTATGAGACACCAAATTATTATTTTGATAAGTTGGAAGGTCTTGAATATATATTGCAAACAAATATGAAGGAAGATTCATTTCCGAAATATTTTCCTAAGTTCTATAAAGATATTATTCTAGGTTGGCAGAAGTTAAAAGATTGCGATCAAAAAGATCTACAGCTTGATGAGATCTATAACACGCCACTTTGGAATAATGCATTGTTAACTAATCCAGCAAATAATGTATTTCATACAACAGCATTTAAAGCTGGTATCGAAAGAGTTAAACATATATTAGACGAGAAAGGTTCTTTCTTATCTTATTCAAAATTATGCTGTATGTATGGAAACTGTATTGACTTTGTATCGTATTATGGTATCATAAAAAGCTTTCCATATAAATGGAAGATTATATTAAACAAAGCATCTAAATATGTTATAAATAATGTTAAAGGTAAAGATATTATTACAAAACCAAATATATATTAGTAAGTTAACAACCCGTGGTATACGAAACATCATTAATTTGAAACAAATGACAATACCATCAAGTCAGATATATTACGAGCGTCTACTGAAACTCCCACTTGAGATCAATTGGAGTAATATTTGGTCTCTTCCTTTCAAAGTAACGATTGAGGAAAAAATGAGATATTTCCAGTTCAAGCTGCTACATCGTATTTTCTAAAGACTGTAACAATTATCGATGATGAGAATTGCTATGCCTAGAGAAAGAAACTATTGAACATATGTTTTGGCTATGCCCTATAATAAATAGCTTTTGGAAAAATGTTGCATTATGGATAAATGATACACTGAAGATCAACATACAAGTTGATTATAAGGATGTCTTTTTAGGTTTTTCGAACCACTCAAAATATGTAGTGATTAATTATGTGTTATACTGTACTAAAGTATCATGTGTTTCAAAATAGGTCTATCAAAAGTAAACCTGATATTGAGATATTAAAAAGTATAATTGACTCAAAGATCAAAGATGAAAAAAGCTATTTCTACAAAACAAATCAAGTAGGCCTAAGCAATTTTAAAAACAAATGGAAAGGATTTATTTGATGATGAAATTGTACTTCTAAATATTAACATATAAGATAGTATGATTATACATTGAAAGTACTCATGTTAAAAGTGTATACATGTATCATTCTAAACACGTGATATAAGAAACTATCTCTGTCCCATTTTTCTTGTCTTGTCTTGTCGTGTCTTGTCGTGTCTTGTCGTGTCGTGGTAGGTCATGTTGTGGCGGGTCATGTCGTGGCATGTCGTATCGTGGCGTGTCATGTCCTGGCATGTCATGTCGTGGCATGTCGTGTCGTGTCGTGTTGTGTCATGTCGTGTCATGTCATGTCAGGTCATGGTGTTGCGTGTCGTGTCGTGTCATGTCATGTCATGTAGTACCATGCTGTGCCGTGCAGTGCCATGCCGTGTCATGCAGTTTCGTGTCGTGTTGTATCGTGTCGGGTCATGTCATGTATTGTCTTGTTTTGTCTTGCTATTTGTTCAATGGTTAAATGTACATCGTCTGTAGTGTTAATATAAATTTGTAATATTTCATTACAGGTATCTTTTAAGTTAGCTTAATATGTATTTTGATGTAATATGTTGCAAACCAAAAAAATTAATAAAAATAAATAAAAATGAGACACTCTAATCAAAATACACTTTTTATTTTGTTTAGCTTCAGAAGACATATACATTTACGTTAAAATCACCTGGAACCTGAAACACCCCCAAAAGTACGAAAATCATGTAAAGAGGACTTGCTTCCTTAAATTGTGTACAGCAAAGTGATGATGACAATTACTCAGTAATTCACATCATTTGATTCCAAAATGTTGACATCTTTAACGCCCATGAGCAAAACTACCCAACAAGGACCACCTTAAGGAACTTGCTCCAACCACACCCCCTCCCCTCCCCAAGATCCTTAGACACCCCTTCTAGTGGTTTTTATCTACCACGCAGAATAATAGTTTTTATTTTAATTTTAGATTTAATAGTTTTAATTTCCTATTTCACATACATTTTATAATACTACGCTGGTCGTACTTTCAATGATGTTGTAGTTTCAGCTGGTGGAAAAGTTTGGAGTAGTAATGGACGAGCGAGGGAGAGAAGAGAACTTTTTACCCACATTTAACTTTGCGAGCCATTATTTTCCCCTTTTGTGTTCAATTATACTTCTCATGATACTGATAATTATAATGCCTAGCACCAGATTTCACACCACTAAATGGATTTCCTATACGTTAACATGTTAAAAGGTTGTTACAAAAAGCCCATTTTCTCGCGTATAAAGCGATTTTTCAATTTGACGTTTTCCTTTAACGTTTTCATTTGGAAGCAATAAGTGTCATTTCTGATAATCATTGGGCCACAGGATGCCCAGTGGTAAAAAAAATACATTATTCAACTTTTTTATATCATGTTTTTCTTATTGTGTTTAAAGGATTTATTGAAGGGAGTTCAATGATAAACTGCACTAATTCTGTTATCAGTTTTATATATCTAACAAATGATTTTCACGCCGGAATATTTATTGAAAGTAACAATATTCGTCTAGCCACCTGACTCGTGCATGATGGATGTACTAGACGCGACGGACGATAGTAGCCTGTCAAGCGCCTCGCAGTGCTGGAATGTCTCCCCAGACTATATCAAAGTGAATCATATCACCGCAAAGATCAGGAGGACGTGTTTTGACTTCTGGTCCACGTATCAAGACACGAGGATCCTTATAAATGTACGTTTAAATTCACCTAAGACCTTCAAGAAATTGACTTACAGTTTAAAGTTTAAACGATTTTCAACTTGATGCTTTCTATTTTACATGAAAGGTCATCCTTAAAATTGTTGCATTCCAAAGTTTGAGTTGCATAACTCCAGTGGTTCTATTTTTAGAAGCGCAAGGTCAAAAGACATGTGCCCATTTAGTAGTACACAGACTGGTTGGTGGTTAACCACCTTTGGCAGTAATTCACCACATTTTAGCCTATAATTCCCAAATGAAACATTTCTGGCCCCTAATATTTTACAGACATAATGAGAAAAATATGGGGATTCTTCTGGAACCAAAATGTCTTGATGTGAAAAAAAAAAATAGCCCCAAAAAAGTGATCGGGTCATATACCTTTAAAGTCAGCGTAAGGAGATTTTTTTCTTCTTCAAATATTTAAATTACGCACCCAGGATGAAATCCTTCAATATGCTCCGTGGTTTGTTAATATCGATCGATCGATCATTTGAAATTTGATGTGTAGCCTTTATTTCCTAGCTGACAGTGATTTCAGATAACTACGAAGATCACTAGCTTGAAAAAAATTGTCCTATGACTAGATGTTTTCACTTTCAGATGGCACTTAGCTAAAAGGTCTAGACTGGGGTAATAGTAGCCATCCAATTCATCAAACTGTCTACATGCTTTGTTTTAGTCTGTCTACTTGTGTCAGTAATGTCCACCGTATTAAACGAAACATGCTGAGAACCAATTTGTTTTGAATCGGTAACAATAAAGACAAAGTGAATTGAATTGGATTGGCTGTCAAATTTTGTAGAGAGGCGTGCAAAATACACAGCTTTAATGTAAACAAAATTAATAAATAATGCATTCACAACACTACCGGGTGTTTCGATGATTACCGTTGCTTTTTGTCAGAGTCTTTATGATTCTAACATCTACAAACGTTCAGCTTTCTTAAAAAATGTTGGATCATGAAAATTAAATGTTAATGACTAAGTTTGACCGAGATGATCACATTTGAACATCGTTAAACTCAGTGACCATGATATTCAAAACGGTCTATTGAATTGTTATTTAAGTAGTTTGCTGTGAATTTTGTTAATTTCCATTCAGCAGTTGATTGGTTTTAACTGGGGTTTTTTAAGTTCCTGAAGAAATGTTTGTATAACGACGTAAATGAATTGTTCAGCTTGGCTGGTTTGATACAGTCTTTTCTATAGTGACAGTTATTGGATTAGTCATTTGATTACGTTGTATTGAGAAACAGGTTTTCATTCATTTTAAGCATTTCCATGCCACGCCTTAATTAACAAAAAGGGATTTATTGATGAAATTAACAGACTAAATACGGTTCGGACAACCGACCAGTATATTGCAGATTTTAGATTGCGATACACTAGTTAAATAGTAGCTTGCGATGTAAAACAATGAATTTGAGCAATGAATAATGCCCAGCGCTACCGCCTTTGCTGGTACGGGGACTTCTAAAAGAAAGAACTGTCTCTAAATATTATATACGCGAAGTCGCACACATTCTAATGTCTGTCACTCGGTCGTATCTATCCTTTTAATATCACCGTCAATAACCTCATAATTTCTAGCACAATTCTGACAAATTCTCATGGACATTGTCAAGATAATGTAATATAAATATAATCCGATTAAAAATAAAGGGACGCGTTACATCAACTAGTCATATGAAGACGGACGTATTCGGCATGCCTTCTTCGAATTGTGGTCATTTATTGTGGTGTGCAATTTACATTACACGCTCATGTCTGTTATCACACATTATCAAAGGTGTTTTATAGTAGGCTTATGATGTCTTATGTCGTTTAGTATTTTTCAGTTTGCTGGCTTTTTGATTCATTTTGTATTGTTGGCTTTTCTAGGCAGTACGACGTATTGACCCTCAGGAATTTGAATTCCTTTTTTTCAATTTTTTATCAATTAGCCGTTTGGCCGCTATCAGAAGTCAAAGATTATATATGGCCATGTGTTTTGAACTAGCACCCTTCCCGGTGCGAATTGCATCTCCAGATGGTTACATTTTACACCATCTAAGCTTTGATTTAGCAAATCGCAATAACTAATTGTTCTGTTCTGCCCCCAAAAAGTATATATTTTATGAACGGTAATCTCACAAGGAATCAAAATATGCTATTGGAGTTTTAATATACAGGACCAAAGTATACCTATCCCAATAATTATTTTACTGTGCATATTAGTTCCTCGTGCAATTACCCATCGGAACATAATGGTTGTCAAGGGTAACTTGTTGAAATATGCTATATCGGAACGTAAATGAGCATAAACGTTTAAATTTCATATTTTTAAGAGTTAACTTTTGGGTATGCACCCTATCCTGATTTAAACGGCATTTTTTAATTTGAGATCAAATCCAAAAGTATCATTTAGTTACAGCATAAACTGTTATGCTTCAAATTTCTCTCGAGTCCGGTCAGGTGTAAGATTTGGCGTAAATTATTCAGCCTAGTAGCGTACCCCGGTTTGGTGCTCTCAAAATGTTGGGTTACCCCTCAGTTTTTAGCGAGGTAGCGCTATTATTCTGCTACTCGCCATTGGTGCACTCGGCCGAATGAGTCGTAATGAGAGCGCCATGGAAAGGTGCGTCCCCAATCGGTTCTTGTGCGTTTGCTTAGCGCTTTGATTTTGACGTTTTGCATTCAGGCCTGATCGCTGTGTGTGACAGGGGTATTATGCTCAACGCAATGGCGCAGCCGCAGTGTGTGCTGTTTTTGGAATGGTCGTGCCAACTGTTTACATCGACATTTGAAACTTAAAGGAACATGATTATTAGTTTAAGGTCATTTCAATTTTATGTGCATTTTTGAAAATGTTTATAATGAAATACAATTAAACTATGTACCTATTTGCATGTCTATTTATAAAATGGCGTTCAAATCCCAGGTCGTTGTTGAAAGGGATTAAATCATGGTGTAACGTATGTGTATCACTAATCGACAACTTGCGTTCTGCGCGTTCTGCGTGTTTATTTCACAACGGCATACGCAGACGCGCGAACACCGTTGTCGATTAGTGATGCACATACACTGACACATGATTTAATCCCTAATTTATTAATTGTGTTTATTTAAACTGTGTAGTTTGCACTCCTCTCTACGAATTTTGACATCCAGTCCATCACTTTGTCTTTATTTTTACCGATTTAAAAAACTTTGCTCTCAACATGTTTTTTAAAATACGGTTGAAATTACTGACACAAGTAGACAAAGTAAAACAAAGCAAGTAGGCAGTTTGATGAATTGGATGGCTACTATTACCACAGTCTAGACCTTTTAGCTAAGTGCCATCTGAAAATGAAAAACATCCAGGTATGGGACATATTTTTCTCAATCTAGTGATCTTCGTGGTCATAGTTATCTGAAATCACTGCCAGTTAGGAAATAAAGGCTACACATCACACGGTTCAAATGATTGATCAATCGATCGATATTAACAAACCACGGATCATATTGACGGATTTTATCCTGGGTGCGAAATTTGAATATAAAAATAAATATTTCCTTAACACCGACTTGCAACTTTAAACTGGAAGACTATTTATTGACTGTCTTAATACGTGGACCAGAGTAAAACACGTCCTCCTGATCTTTGCGATGATATGATTCACTTTGATATTGTCTGGGGAGACATTCCAACACTACGAGGTGCTTGACAGACTACCGCAGACTACTTTCTTCCGTCTAGTACATCCATCATGCTCGAGTCAGGTGGCTAGACGAATATATATTTACTTTCGATAAATGTTCCCGTAAAATCGAGGGTTAGATAATATATAAAACTGATGACAGAATTAGTGCAGTTTATCATTGAACTCCCTCAATAAATCCTTTAAACACAACAAGAAAAACATGATACAAAAGTTAAATAACGTTATTTTTTCTCTAACTTTTCCATCAGCACAGTTGTAGCACTTTATGAAGAACAGGCCACTCCACGTACAGTGTTACTCAGTTTGAACAAGCTGAGATAAATATGTTCGAAATGAAGACAAGTCACGAATCAGTTTCCCCCCTTTTTTAGTTCTGGATCCAACTTACGAGCCGTGTCTGTATTGAAAGCCAATTGGTTAAAAGGTGTCGGCACTAGGTTAAGCAAAGTGAAACTCACATGCCTGACAGAACCTTGAAAACAATGTCCTTTTCTACAATCAGCAATACATTAAGATACAAATTGCACGTTCGCACATTAGTATGTTACATTAAATGACGAACAATTTAACAACGAACAATGTGTATGTTACGCAAATCCAATGCTTCTAATAATAAACATGTTCCGCATGTTCTACGTTCTTTTATCGTCGTATCTAAACGAGTGTACGTTATTCCCATATCATGTTCCAAGAGAAGAGAACCCCCCCCCCCCCCCCCCCCCGATGGCCCACTCAAAATGAAAAGACAAACTCGATCTATATTAACAAAAATAGTTGTCCCCCTGGTCACACGCCTGCACCCCGAATAACCCCCCCCCCCCCTTCAATTGAAGACCCTTGTTACGCCAATGGCTTGAATTAGTTAAATTAAATATCAAGCACTGTATTTCACATTCAATACAACACTATCATCTATGATGCATGACGCTCCTCAGACGTGTTGCACTCAACTTATTTATTAAGCTATTTAACAGATTTTCTTTATGCATCAAAAATTACTATCATGGGATTTCACCTTGGGGCTTATAAGAGATACCTGAAGTAACTTGATACACAAGAGCTGTGGCTGCGTAAAAAAGTAACAGACACCTTTAATCAAAATGGCATAAGCTTATCTGTATACCATTTGTTATAGGCCTACCTACAAACAATAACAATGTGTGGGCCATTCCACAAAAATGGGACCATTTGGGGTTTTATCATTCTTTGATCCGGGAAATCTTACTGAAAGTATTATATATCACAAATGTTTATTAATATTATGGTAAAACTCGATGAGTTCTACTCAGAACACCATGGTTTGCCATACTTTGAATGACATTATCAGGTTCGTATTTGTACTGAAAGGCCCTCAAAACCTTCAAAACACTGTTTCCATATCTCGATGTCTCAATTTTATGCTGCTGAATTTAATACTCAATTCAAGTGTTTGAAATATTTTTGTACGAGTAAATGTGGCAAACGTATCGAACCAAAATATAAAGGCATTTAGTTCTGCCTACATTAATCTTAATGGCACTTTTAATATCAAATGAATTTTCCACGAAATTGTGTAATTTCCGATATCCGCACAGCTAGCGTTCCAACGTAAACTGAATATACTAAATTTGCAATCGTTTACGAACAATCCCGTAGCAAACCCACCACGCTATTAAAATTATATCACCTCGAAAGTCTCTGGCACATCATTTGGACTATCAAAATGTTGAAATTCAGTATATCAAACGACCGTTTTAAGCAGGTATTGTGTTACCTTATATGTTAAAGGTCCAATGTTTTTTTCTCACCATTTGTGTCGAAAACAGTTAGAAATGCAACCATATGGCTTGCAGTAGGTCCGAAAAGGGATGAACACGTGAAAGGCGTTATATATCGTGAGCGGCGCTATCCTGTAAAGTGTTACCACCCTCATTTGAAGAAAATGTTGCAAGAGCACAATCTTTCTTTATTGGGAAATCTTTGAGAAGTCTAGATAAAGCAGCACAATATTGAAAACAGTGAGTTTGCTTCTTCTTTCGTGTTCTATATAACGCATATCACTTTGTGAACCAAACGGTTTCTTCTAGAATATGCTGTAAGTGTAAAAATATAGCTCATAATCTACATAATGAGTGTTTACTACCGCGCTACATATTGCCAAATCGCTATATTGAGCAAGTATTGAACATGTGCTATCGGCAGGCGTATTGCGCGCGTGTATGTCAAGATAACCATGGATAACGCTGTTCACTGTGATAACGGAATTCACCCTAAAATGTCCATTATCAATAGAAAACAGAACAACTTCACAATATGCGATGCAATGTGCATGTAATTTAATACAATAGTTAATGTAATGGTACATACCCCTTTTAAACGAAAATGCAAGCTATATAAAACATTTAAAGTGAAAATTAAATATTTGACCACTGTTTGAAGGTCAATATTGGGAAATTCAGCCCAAATGTATAGTTTAAATCATTTTTTAGTATTAAAATTGATAAAACAAATAAAGTTTCTGCAACAGCTACATGAAGTATGTCAGTTTCAATTGTTGTACATGTATCTGTGTTTCAATCCCATAACTATCATACACGTGAACGGCGTTATCCAAGAATAATACCATTACAAATAGCATATAAAGTTATCTTTATGATAATGACATACAATTTCAATGTTGGACTTAAAGAAAATATAACAATTGATACATTACAGAAGGGAATATTCTTCTACTAGAGTAAAATTGACAAAACAAGTTTTAGAAAAAGGTACAAAATTGAAAGCACATAGTTGGCTAAAATGTGAAATTCATTCTTCTGTCGCATAGCTTTTCAAATATTGTTATAAGGAGACCTCTCAACGACAAAAAAACAATAATTTTTATATCATATTCGGACTTAGTTAGGGATGCAATGACACTGCCAATATATGACACTAGATAACGCCGTTCACCGAGTGAAAAAACATATAAAACACCTGAATTACATGGTTTCGTGCGTAAAAATGTGAGCAGTGGTATTCGCAAACATTATTATTCTAGTAACTTTAGCATATTGGGTCATCAAAAATAATCAAAGTAAGCAGCTTTGAAACGATTAATTTTCTCAATTTTCCAAAGCTGAAATGGTCCCATTTTTGTGGAATGGCCCGTATAGTGACTAACGTTGTGACTAACGTTGATCGTAAGGCAAGTTAGGATTAAGCGTATACACGATTTCAAAATTGTACCTCAATTAATTTTAATTTTCGTTTCGGGAAAAAAAGTATTTGTTATATTTCTCAAATAGGGAAAAGTTTGGTCACACATTGGATTTGTTTTGATTGATTTTTGACAATTGAACCATTTTGGAGAGAGACAGTGCAAAGCCATGAATCCGATTACAACGAGTAATTAACATTAGAATGTCACATGACAACTTTGTAACAAGGCGTCATGCCGTTTGCAAAAGTGGTGGGGAGACACGAGTTTCGGCTCATGGATGTTTGTAAACCGATTACCAGTAGGCGCGCATCGCTATGCGATGCCAGGGGGGGGGGGGGAGTGTGAGGGGGGATGTGCCCCCCATAGAATTAAGAACATTTTGAAAATATGCAATCGGAGTAGGGGATCATCCCGATCTGTAGCTGTTCACACATCTAACGGACCCCGATGGAAATAAGCTTCAAAGTGGCTTTGGGTTATCCAGGGTCGTAAGGCCCAAATAAATAAATACAAAAAACAAAACAAAAACACACAATGAAAATGGTGCAATTTGGTGCATACTTTTAACCACTTTTATAACGAATATGCATGAATATGAATATGTGCGCGGGATTTTTTTAACCGGGGGGCTTAAAAATAAATTTCATTGAGTATGCATTATTGACTAATCAAAGCGGTGCGAATCACCGCTATCCGCGGTAACGCGGACAGGGAGAGTCTGAGGGGGATGTGCCGCCCTTGGAATTGGATTTTTTGTTCAATTTTAGAACCCATTTTGTGCGATTTGGTGTATACTATTGACCAATATTTTATTGAAAAGCCTTCACTTCATTTCCAACCAATATTGGCTTATCAATACCATTCAAAATTGGATGTTTTTCCCTTCAATTTTGCAAAAGCAAACAACACGGCGTAAGGGTGTTGAAATTCGCATACATTAAAAAGGATTCGCGAACATATTGGCTATTATAAAAAGAAAGGTTTTAAAAACCGATCCTGATGCCATGTGGTTAATCTTGACTGATAATTAAACAGTGAAACTAATTTGCGTGTAGCGCGCACAAAAAAATCCCATTTTAATACTAAAAATGTACAGAAAACGTTTCTGAAGCCATCTTGTTCCAAATTAATAACAAAGTAGTAAAAATATTTCCCACGGAGCGTGAAAAAAATGATACTGTAAAAAGATTGGTTAAGAAAAACGTTCCTGAAGCGGAAGCCATCTTGTTAAGCTTAAATAATAAATAAACAGTGAAACTGATTCTCGCCAGCACGAACAAAATGGCTATTTTGACACTAAAATGGTCCAGAAAATAACAAAACATTAATAATATTCCCGCAGAGTGCGAAAAAATGTTTAGAAACACGTTCCTGATCTTGTTAAGCTTGAATAATAAATAATCATTGAAAATAATTCGAACAAAATATCTATTTTAACAACAAAAAAGGTCCAGAAAACTATAGCCATCTTGTTCAAATTGAATAACAAAATATTTAACCAAATGGATATTGTACAAATATTTAAAAACATTTAAAATAATCTGCGCGTAGCGCATAAAAATTGGTTATTTTAACACTAAAATGGTCCAGAAAAACGTTCCTCAAGCCATCTTGTTAAGCTTGAATAAAAACTGGTTATTTAACACTAAAAATTGTTTATTAAGCCATTTTGTTTAAGCTTGAATAATAAAACAATGAAACCAATTCGCTCGAAACGCGCAAAAATGCATAGTTTCTTAAAAAAATGGAAACATGTGTTTATAAAACTTGAATAAACATTGAAACCAATTCGCACGAAACGCTGAGCCATCATGTTTATACTGTCAGTTTTGTAAACTAAAATGGTCCCGAAAAACGTTCCTTAAGCCGTCTTTTTATAACTTTTTATAGCAAAAATGTATTTTTTCTTCTTCACTAAAATGGTTCAGAAAACGTAACTGAAACCATGCTGCTAAGCCTGAATAATTAAACATTAAAACTAATTCACTCACGCAATAAATGGTTTCTTTTGAGGGGGCATCATCATCACTCATCATCATCATCATCATCATCATCATCATCATCATCATCATCATAATTAGACACTTGTCAGCCTCAGGGTTATTACAAAAGTGTGGGGGGGGACATCTGCTATTATGCCCCCCCCCCCCACACACTTTGAAAAGCGGGAAGTGTCCCCCTGCCCCCCCCCCCCCCCCCCCCCTTATATGACGCCCTTGCTTTGTAACCCAAATCTGTTCGTCAAATAAAGTAGGACACACCGTATTTACCTCAGCATTATCTATGCCGCCTGAACGTCTCTCGGTCGTGTTGTACACAAGTTGTTTATTGAGCTATTTAACTTATTTCCCTGCTGCATCTAAATTACTACTGGGACATACGAGATATAGGGATGTTAAAGTAATTGGATACACGTGGGCTGTGGCTTTGAACATGTAACCAACACCTTTTGTCTAAAGGCCAGAATGTTTATATCGATAGCGTTTTTATTCATTCCTCTATAGTCAAACAATATACATGATAAAATGCCGGGCGTATATTAATTAATGCAGCACTAATTCTAAAATGAAGCAGTCTATATTATTGCATTGTTATCTCCATTTTATTTGAGCGATTAGGAAAATAATATGCATTACATATCAGCGTTAAATTTGATTTTGAAAGAAAAACATGTTAAAAGCAATACAATATAAGGCAACTGCTTTAGGATAAAATAAATCCGAATTTCTGATCATGTGGTGGATGTCCAACCAATGACGCTTTTGCTTTTTATGATCTCAGGAGCAGTTTGATATGATTACAACGTAATCTGAGCATTTTTGAAATTGGACTCCTATATAATAATGATAATAATAATAACACTAATGATAATAATAATAATAGTGGACATTTATAATGCGCCGGTATTCGCCGTATTAGCTGCCGTTAGGAAATCGTCACAATCATTTCGCTTCAACGTGGGCTGCCGGCTAGGCGTACATCAATATCAGCACTTAGATTGTAATATCACCCTTTTTAACAGCTACCCAATCTCGCTGGGTCAACGAGGCAATTGAGACCAAATACCTTGCCCAGGGACACAAACAAGTAGGCCACAGCGTGGCTAGAACTCACAACCTTATGAATAGGAAACATGCACTGTTCCACTGGACCACACATGCTCTATAATCTTTTACTTCTGATCGATATAAATGGGAACAATGACATTTAAATTCCTGAGGGTCAATACTACCTAGAAAAGCCAACAAATAAAAATGAAGCAAAAAAGCCAGTAAACTGAAAAATAAACGACATAATACATCTGATAATCCTACTATAAAACACCTTTGATAATGTGTAATAACAGACATGAGTGTGTAATGTAAATTGCACACCACAATAAATGACCACGATTCGAAGAAGGCATGCCGAATACGTCCGTCTTCATATGACTAGTTGATGTAATGCGTCCCTTTATTTTTAAGAGGATTATATTTATATTACATTATCTTGACAATGTCCATGATAATTTGTCGGAATTGTGCTAAAACATACGCTTTATTAAGTCTGAATTATGCTCCTCGATTAATGTCATTGATTGCACAAATAGGCACTTTTTAAAATGGACGAGTTTACTCAGCTAGAAATTATGAGGTTTTTGACGGTGATATTAAAAGGTGTGCGACTTCGCGTATATAGTATTTATAGACTGTTCTTTCTTTGAGAAGTCCCCGTACCAGCAAAGGTGCTAGTGCTGTGCATTACTCATTGCTCAAAGTCATTGTTTTACATCGTAAGCTAATAAATAACTAGTGTATCGCAAGCTAAAACCTGCAATATATTGGTCGGATGTCCGAACCCTATTTATTCTGTTAATTTCATCAAAAAATCTCTTTTTGTTAATTAGGCGTGGCATGGAAATGCTTAAAATAAATGAAAACCTGTTTCTCAATTTAGCGTTATCTGAAGCTGAACGATTAATTTATAACGTCATACAAATATTAAGTTTAAACAAAATCAACTTTTGAGTGGAAATTAAAACGGTTCAGAGCAAACTACTTAAACAACAATTCAATAAACCTTTTTGAACATCATGGTCAGTGATTTTAAGGATGTTCAAATGTGATAATCCAGGTCAAACTTAGAATCTACCGTTTACAAAATTATCTATATTATGTCATTAACATTTAATTTTCTTGATCCAACATTTTGTTAAGGAAGCTGAAGGTTTGTAGATGTTAGAATCATAAAGACTCTGACAAAAAGCAACGGTATTCACAGCAATAAATGCAACGTTCCGGGTATAAATCATTTTGAAACACCCGGTAGTATTGTGAATGCATTATTTATTAATTACAGTTAAGCCCACAATTATTCATACCCCTTGAAAAATATGAGTTTTTTGCGATTTTCTCATATCTATATTAGCTGGAGTGGTGAAACTTTCGCTTTACACTAAAGACAATTAGTTTGCAAGTACAAATCAATATATTTGGGCTCAACATATTTTGCATAACAATAGAATTGAACAAGAATTGTGTTTTTATGCCTGTTCAAAATTATTCATACCCCATACCAAGTCTCAGAATTAAGGCCACTTTTTGTGATAATACACATGTTTTTGACATTCCAAACATTCTTTATATTGTGTGATAGGCTTTTTTATAGTTATGCAATTATTCCATGATATGTGCATACAATGATCATGAATTACATGTGTCCTATTGAATGTACAGTGAGGGATATTATAGGACAATACTCTAGCTTTTTTGCAGCATTTCTTTGTGCATTGTGATTTCAAGTGCCAAATTCCACCATACAAAGCATAATTAGGAAGAACAAGACAGTTAAAATCAGTTCAAATCAGTTAAAACCCTTGAAGAACACGATCGGAAGCCAACAGTATCCCCTTGTTTGACAAGAAAAGTATGGTGAAAGGCCAACAACAATCCACATATCACCGTCAATGCTCTCCTGAACAACCTTGGTGAGTCTTGGACCAAGATATTAAGGCAGACACTCCAGCAGACATAGTACACAAGAGTTCTCCATGGACTCCGACCAAGAAAGACTCTACTCCTGAATAGAGACAAAGAAAAACTCATCTAGCATTTGCAAGAGCACTTCTGGACAAAGATCCAAGTGTTTGGTCTTCAGTGTTGGGGTTGTCTAAGAATAAGATGCAAGACAAGTTTCTCTGTGTCTCTTTTAAGGAGTAGAGTCTTTCTTGGTCGGCCTCCATGGAGACTTCTCATGTACAACATATGCTGGAGTGTCTGTCATGATATCTTGGTCCAATATTTGCCAAGGTTGTTCAGGAGAGCATTGATTGTGATCTGTGGATTGTTGTTGGCCTTTCGCAATACTTTTCTTGCCAAACAAGGGGACACCGCTGGCTTCCGACTGCATCCTTTAATGTTTTTAGTGAGTTGAACGTCTTGTTCTTCCTAATTATGCTTTGAATGGTGGATTCTTGCACTTGGAATTGTTTTGAAATAGTTCTGTAGCCTTTCCCCTCTTTGTGAGCATTCAAAATATGCACAAAAAAGTTATTTGATCTTCTCCGACATGCTGTCAAAGAGCTAGAGTGTTGTCCTATAATATCCCTCACAGTACATTCAAAGGACACATTTGTAATACATCCACATTGTATGCACACATCATGGAATAATTACATAACAATATAAAAGCCTATCGCACAATATAAAGAATGTTTGGAATGTCAAAAACATGTGTATTATCACAAAAAGTGGCCTCAATCCTGAGACTTGGTATGGGGTATGAATAATTTTGGACAGGCATAAAAACACAATTCTTGTTCAATTCTATTGTTATGCAAAAAATGTTGAGCCCAGATATATTGATTTGTACTTGCAAACTAATTGTCTTTAGTGTAAAGCAAAAGTGTCACCACTCCAGCTGGTATAGATATGAGAAAAACGCAAAAAACTCATATTTTTCAAGGGGTATAAATAATTGTGGGCTTAACTGTATATAACATAAGCTGTGTATTTTGCACTCCTCTCTACGAAATTTGACAGCCAATCCAATTTCAATTCACTTTGTCTTTATTGTTACCGATTCAAAACAAATTGGCTCTCAGCATGTTTCGTTTAATACGGTGGACATTACTGACACACGTAGACACAAACTGATACAAAGCAAGTAGACAGTTTGATGAATTGGATGGCTACTATTACCCCAGTCTAGACCTTATAGCTAAGTGCCATCTGAAAATGAAAACATCTAGGTATGGGACAATTTTTTCAAGCTAGTGATCTTCGTGGTCATAGTTATCTAAAATCACTGCCAGTTAGGAAATAAAGGCTACGCATCACACGGTTCAAATGATCGATCGATCAATCGATCGATCGATCGATATTAACAAACCACGGAGCATATTGACGGATTTCATCCTGGGTGCGTAATTTAAATATTTTTAAAAAAATCTCTTACGCTGACTTGCAACTTTAAACTGTAAGTCAATTTCTTGAAGGTTTAGGTGAATTTAAACGTACATTTATAAGAATCCTCGTATCTTGATACGTGGACCAGAAGTCAAAACACGTCCTCCTGATATTAGCGGTGATATGATTCACTTCGGTATTGTCTGGGGAGACATTCCAGCACTGCTTGACAGGCTACTATCGTCCGTCGCGTCTAGTACATCCAGCATGCCCGAGTCAGGTGGCTAGACGAATATTGTTACTTTCAATCAATATTCCGGCGTGAAAATCATTTGTTAGATATATAAAACTGATAACAGAATTAGTGCAGTTCATCATTGAACTCCCTTCAATAAATCCTTTAAACACAATAAGAAAAACATGATATTAAAGTTGAATAATGTTATTTTTTTGTCAGTCTCGACCTATCCTATACTATTCCATAGTAAGGAATACAGAGAAAAGAAGACAATGACAAAAAGTAATGTTTGAAGTAAAATAATTTGGATTTGAGCATACAATCATGTTCTTGTTTTGGATGTTTGTTTAAGTAAACATTTGAATGTGAGAGGTTTTAGGCCTTTATATCAAACAACTTTCTCTACAATATGATAAAAATAACGAAAACTGTACGAGAAGAAAAGGTGTGACTTTAAACAAATAAATATTCCCCATGACAGCCCTCACAGAGCCTTGGAAACGCCATAAAACCGATAGCTCCTAGGGGCACCCCCGGGGCCCCTAAGCAGGCCCTGGTCCTTCTTCTTCTTCCGATAAAGTGCGGAATTCATTAAATGAATATAGTCGCACCGCGTATCCCTGGAACCTAGGAATACTTATGGAATTTTGGGTACAGATACAGACCGGGATGATCCCCTACTCTTTACGAAGGAGTCTGTCACCTTTTAACGTGCTCGGGGATAGCTCTTCCGATACACGGGATCAACATTTCTATGTGACTTCCGAACCACGATGCGCCATGTACATTCCTACTTCAGTCTGCACGGTCTGAAGGAGGCATGGGGACGAGGCTGTGTTGGTGTATCGATTTGAACTCACGCTCAAACGATCCACCAACAGAACTACGGTGCCCAGCAGTGTTACGACGCTCTAACCGACTGCGCCACCTCGCCCCTCACACGCCGATGTTCTATTTCTATATTGTGTTAGGATGTAGTCTGTGTATGGGCTTTCAGATAGATTCTTTGGGAAACCACTTCCACACTGAGGTATAGCTCAGCACCAGTCAGCCTGAGTTTTTTTTCTCATGTCAAGTCACTGTACTGGTTTTCCCTGATAGCACCAAATAATTACCAGCCGCCTCGGTAATGTGTTGAGTGTAAATAGACCATGGGCAACCAGTGTGTGACATTAAATTAAGAATAAATAGAAATAGAACACGCGATGAAGTATTATGGAGATTCGTGGTTATAATCTAATAATAATTAAAAGTGTATGGAACCTATTATTTGTCCGACGGATGTCAAATGTATTATACGGTGAACTGTCAAAATAGAGGACAAGTGATAGATATTAAAAAAATTGATGTCCATGGTACTCCAATTGTGCGATATATTCTGACTCTTTGTTGTGAAATATATGAAAGGCGATAGAAAACCGACTTTACCTCAACACGCAATTGGTCATGTGATATGATATGTCACTTTATTTCCAAAACTGGGTTATTGAGCTCTAGATAAATACCACCTAATGCTTGCTGAGTATATGGAAATGAATGTTTGTTCATTTCGTATTATAGCTGTAAGTTGACTTTCATAAAGCTTTAACAGAATCTTGTTGCGTTGGGAAAATTGATTATGTTTTTATTCTATAAATGGCAATGTATGTTGGTATGTGTGTATTGAATTCCCACAGACTGTTATACATGGTATTGAATATAATTGTAGAATTCACAAGTTACAATATGTAAACCTTCAAATCACTCTGCCTCAAAAATCAAAGGGAATTCTATATATTTCGGATATACAACTTAACTTATACAAGTACCGTTTCACCTAAAGTACACTTTTTCCGCACAAAATAATGGATTTATTTCGTCAAGGGAACACTATATTGTTATAAATATATATTTTATAAACAATAATATAGTAAATAAATATGTAAGACAATTAAAGGCGTCAAGATCTTGATGAAAAACGATACTTGTATAAGTTAAGTTGTATATCCGAAATATATAGAAGAAAAAAGTGTACTTTAGGTTCAAGATTCTTGACTGTACTAGTATCATCCGATACTGGAACACCCAGTATCGGACAATACTGGTACAAAGTCAGTGTTCCAGTATCGGACGATACTGGGCCATATCAAATGTACAAGTATCGGGCGATACTGGAACAAAATTATGTACCAGTATCGTTCAATACTGGGACAAACTACCCTGGTAACACGTGTACCAGTATCGTCCGAAACTAGAACATAAAACGTGCCAGTATTGCTCGATACTGGAACACAATTTGGTATTCCAGTATCGACCGATACTGGAACAGTAAAATCGTACCAGTATCGAGCGATACTGGCAACTTTCATGTTCCAGTATTGAACGATTCTGGTATACTAGTATCTGGGACCTAAAGTACACTTTTTCCTGTTGGTGTACCATGATATTTCTGGACGTCCACTACAACCGAGATGTTGCCTTGAAGTGCTGATAATATGAAATAAATGGTGTTAGATGCTAAACATATTGAGAAATAAATGTAAATTCACGACTACAAGAAAATAATCTGCCAAATTTAGGGTATTTTGCAGTTCATAATGTCATTTAAAATTCAAATAATTATCCACCGTGTACTCTAACACGCTTGATACAGATTTGTATTGACAACATAATCTGTGCTGACCTCTAAAATAATCTGCAATGACAACTGTAATTGCTCATTTTATACATCGTTTGGCTTTTTCCCTAAGCTTCTCTCACAAAGTAAGCAATGCAAAAGGGCTATCAAAATCACGTAATTATTTTAATTATATAATCATTACCAGGTTTACCCGAAGCGTATAACCGTTAACGTAAACAACTTTGTGTGACGTCTGAAATTATAATCTCTTTAATTGTTAATATCCGATAAAACTGGTTCGTCTTAATATGTATGACGTAATAGTCCAGTGGGGAAAATATTATCGACGCAGGTCATATGTTATATTCTTTCAAAATACTAAATGTAGCCATGTCAAATATTTGATGCACACACCATTTTAATTGTTATACCTTTGTACGGAAACATATACTACTTGAAGACTAATCGTGTAGCTTAGTTTAGTTTTATTTCCAAGTACATGAGGCCATCGGCCCAAATACACCAACTATTGCCACGATTGGCATGATTTACAATTACAAAAATCATAGTAATTATACATGTAATATAAATATCATAACGATTAAAATAACAACGATTTGTCACCCATTTAGGAACCTGTCTTTCTGGGTAAAAGCATTGTAAACATAAAAGGCAAGTGATTTAATTGTTCGTGAATACTTTGAACGCATCAATGAATTATATTTAGTGCGATTAGGATTAACTGTGTAGCGAGTTGGCAGATTTACTCGTAGATCAACATATACAGGACGATTAGGTAACTCAATGTTATTCATACGACCCGATTCAATCAATTGTAAATGATTGGAATATCGTAATCTACTAAACGCTCTTCTGTGACATGGAATCGTGACCTCAAGTAGGTATTGTTCAGGGCAAAGAAGCGACTTGAATTTTGTATAAGAACATAGTTTCTGTAAAGCATTGATCTCAGTGAGCCATTCCTGTTAAGAAATATCACGCATCCTATTAGACAGCTGTTGTAAAAAGTTATTTACAGAACCAATATCCTGCATTATCCAAACAATACTAAACCCGAGTTTAAAAAATACATTTTAATATTAGTAGCCCAGGAAGAATGACCGTTACTTTCAAGATATTAGAGCATCTTATAACATTTATATGGAGCGATCACTTGACATTTGAACAAATGTTGATCAATACGACATTAATCTAATTATACATGTCGACAATATGGATATCTGCCACAATAAACAAACAAACAATGGATAATAAACAATGGATATTAAACAATGGATATCTGCCACAATCACCTAGGTCGGCTGCATTGGTAGTTTTACTTGAAACCATTCTGGATTGTTTGCATGCTTTAATGTTATTTTTTTCAATGCATGTATGTAGTATAGCCCCATACTTCTGAACCATAAAGTAATACTGGTGGGAGACGTGGAATAAAAGGCAAACTGCCGACCTTATGAGAAATACTACGGATACCAGCAACAGTTGTTAAGCCTTGTACGTGCAAGAATAATCCAGAGGGTTGATGCAATGTTTTATTTTAGATATGCATCCCCCATTGCCAAATGGTTTACAATAGATAATGTGAAACCGTGAAAACAATGTAACGTTGACAGTGTTGTAAGATAGTGCTGGGACAGGAAAATCAACACTAATTCAAAGTAGTCAATCAATATTAAAGGATAATCTGAAACAAGAGACATGTTTCATTGAAGAGCGCACGAATAAGGAAAACGACTGTGTGTTGGAAAAGGTGTTTATTAGTCTCAGCGTTGCTCAATATCATGCACATACCTACATTTAAATTCTCACTACTGAATTGAATATTCGTTTTGACAGGTACGCCTATGTCAAAAACATTCTTATTGGAAATGTATTTTAAATGCTTCTTTTCGCTAATATCAAAACAATACGTAGCTAGATGGCAAAGAAGGCACTTGCCTTATGCACATATACTCGTCCTGCAATCCGTATCGTAACACTCAACTCAAATATTCCCATCTTCCTCTACTTACAGGCATGTCCACCCTCCCCCTCTTTTGAAGAAGTAAATGAATGTTCTTTGTTTGTAATGTAAATAATACCATTAGTCTCAACACAAACAAACAGAAGATCAATACTCAACAAGTTATGAACGAATGATGGATGCTTTTTAGCATCAATGCGATATGTATCACCTTAATTTAATTTACTCTTGGCAAATGGTGGGTCAGGGGACTCTAAAATAGTATACCTTTTTGTGGATACGACATAGCAGTGTACGTCTCGTGGGCAACATGACGTGTTGCAAAGGTCGTCTACTTGATTTAGATTTTATGGATATAAGTCGATATAAATCGTGAATATTAACAAAGGTCAAGTCTATATGGCTTGCCCATTTGTCTTCTTTACCGGACATTTTTACAAATAAAGCTGTCAAGTACCTGCGATAACCCTGGTCAACACATTTACAATTTGTGTTTATGACATGTTTTGTGTTTTGTAAATATAATATGTAATTCACATTGGTTCATCCCATTCGTAATCAAGTTGCTGAGGTATATATCATAGCAAGTTGTTGGCTATTGGTTGATACTTAGTAGAATATATGTAGCAAGGAAGTTAACGTTGTTCCGGTAATTACGTAACAACAGATGTTATTAGACTGTTACGGCATAGTACTAGTAACAATGAGCTTGTTGTTTCGCTTGAGACCATGTGGGAGCTGTAAGTGGCAATAGATTGACAAACCATTGAAGGCCAGTACATATAAACTTTTTCCTTATTTTATGTATATACTTTGAACAAGTAATCCAACCTCACATCGAATATTTGAAGATGAATGCGTTTTGTTGCATCCAACTTATTACATACATACATACATACATAATCAACATTTATAAGACACCTTTTCAGAAAGACCAACGCGCCATAAAATAATAATGAACAAAAAAGAACAATGCAAACAGAGTCAATATGATGGATATAGAGATGAGACTTCAACATCTTCTTGCAGTGTACATGCCTCCCTGATGTTTTCGGGAGGCTGTTCCACAGTGAGGGTGCAGAAACAGAGAACATAGACTGACACATGTGGGAAGAAGAGTACATACGTTTCCAGATGACCACCAGATACATTTCTCACCTCAAAATAAAAGAAGAATGATTTTTATATATAGTGTCGAAACATTGCAAAATATCGCGAAGCCAGGTAGTTCAATTTCAATTGACCTTTAACCCTAACCCTGCTACACGACACACAAAAATGTTGGAAGAAATTGAAAAAAATAAAATGCTCGTTAACCCTAACCCCACTACACGACACGGCAACAGAGAACATTTACCCGAAAGGTCACCCCGGGTCACACATAAAAGTGCTTTAGATGTCATATGAAATGTTCAGAATTGTACGAAAATCGTTATTTCATATAAGAGTGATTTACCTCATTTTTGTACTCTGGTCTCAATAATCAAATAAGAATTTTAGAGGAAGTCTTGAATGAGTTACATAGTTCCAATTAATGTAACTCGATAATGGCGGAGGAATGGAAACAAAACAGGGGATGCGTCGAAAACTGCTAAATTAGCTCCGATAGTGGATTTAAATTAACGCGTAATAACTACCACTATTCGTTGCTAGAGTCAGTGTTATAAGCAGGAAAAACGTATTCGATGATGTCTAAAAACATCAATACACCACATAGCATAATTTTTGTTATCCAATAGAACAACTTAATATCGTCGTCTTAATGTGCATGACATCATATTTCTCTGTGTGTGGTGATTATTTCATTTAAATATCACAAAGTGTGCGTGTTGTACAGAATACATTTAAATGACGACAATAATGTTCCGGTTACAAATGCAACTTAATAATGTCATTTAAAAGTGTTTGACGTCATGATCCAAACTTGTTATTTCACCGTAAGTATCAATGACCTTAAATGTTATCAACGTTTCATGTTCCATTAATGTGACTTGAGATGTGAATAATTTCCCTTCGAAGCACGTCAGAGCAGTACTTAAGTGAATTATGAAATTATGAACGTGTCATAAAACATAATGCTACACTCGGGAGATTACTACAAACAAAGGTTATCTGTAAAGCAAAATCAGTAATTCATATCTCTGTGTTGCTGTGGAATACCCAAATTCATTTGGTAATTTGAGCCTACTTAAAATGTTGTCATTTAGTACTCAAAATACAGATCGAGTTTTTAATTATTGTAAAAGTATCAGTCACAGATGGGTGGTGTCGAAGTATTGAAAATGATAGGCAAACACGCATGTGTTATTACTTGTTTTACAGCTAATATAATGAGTAAAAAAGATTAAGATGTATCATATATGTGTTTGTGTGAATGAGTGCTTTCTAACAGTCAAAGAATGTTTGCCAGTTCATAAATCATTTGAAGAAAACTTACCTTTGACATTTCATTCTCAATAACACCAATTAAACAGATGATGGAAGATTCAATAACTTTACCTTATACCTATAATCAGGCGTATCTATAAAAGTAATTAACACATTACGAACCAACGTACTCGATGGTATTTCCTATCACAAACAATATACACAGAAAAAAATTACTGAGTCAAATGACTCATTTTGGTGAGTCTTTTAGTTGTCCATGTAGTGAGACACTTTGAAGTTAAACTGAGTCATTTGACTCATCCATAATGAGTCAATTGACTCACAAATGCAATTAGTGAGTCTTCTGACTCACCAAAAATGAGTCAATTGACTCACTAGTGACTCACCATACTCGGTAATGGGTCACCTGACTCAATACTAATGAGTCAATTGAGCCTCCTGACTCACTTGTAACATGTCAATTGACTCAATAATGAATCAAATTGGGTCATTTGACACATTTAAATGAGTCACTTGACTCACAAATAATATTAACTGAGTCGAATGACTCATTTTGATGAGTCTTTTGTTTGTCCGTGTACTGAGACACTTGGACGTTTTACTGAGTCAATTGACTCAGGTTGGATGAGTCAACTGACTCAGACTGGAATTTTCAGTTGAGCCTCAGAATAGCATTGTTTTGTGACAATTAAAGACTATCACAAACATGGGCGGTGATCTCCGAAAAGTGTTAGTTTCTGTAGACACTGTATGTTGCCCATTATTAAGCAGGCACTAAGTCCAACAAATAATGAAGTTATCCATAAGCTTACTGCAGTGTAACGACGAAGGTCCAACACTGTAAGCTTACTGAAGGTAAAAACACCGCCAAATGCAAAAAAAGTTACTGTTTTATCAGCTCCAGAAATTCCACATTTTACTTATGAGTCTATGCAGTGTTTAATAACAAAGAAGTCCAAAAGAAATGACACAATTTGTGTCTTCAATCACTAACATCATGAACATACGCTATAAAGTCACCAGTCCATGTGCAAAACAAAATGGCAGATCTAATAAATAAAAACAGCCTCGCTTTCATTTCGTATTTGACTCATTATTTTTATGAATGAGTCAAAAGTCGATCTTGACTCATCTTTCCCTGACAAGTGAGTCAATCTGGCAATACTGTACTGAGTCACCTGACATTTGACTCATTAACAGATTATGCGTGAGTCAACTATGATAAGTGTATGTGACTCACTTAAAATGAGTCAATTGACTCAGCAAATGAGTCAACTTATTGATGACTCATTCCAAAATTGTCAAAGTGAGTCAAATGACTCGGTATTTTTTTTCTGTGTAGTTTCATTATTGATGTTATCCAATGTCAGCACTTTCAATATACTCGTGTTAACGGGTATGACGTCATAAATCTGAGTGGTTATTTCATGCAAGACCTTAGTTTTGTTTGAAATGTCATATTTATTTGTTGTGATTAAATCGCACAATACTTATCCTAAGAAAAGCGAAAGAGCGGTACTCTTTATTTTTTATTTTTTGTTGATCCAATTATGGTGATCTTGGTATATACGCTCGTATAATCATAAGTTGTTGGTAGTCAAACAATATCTGAGATACTTTTTGAATCAAATATGGTGGGCCATTAATACTGATAGAGCAAACCCGGAGTTTACGTATCACGTGACCGTTAAGTCGCATGATCTGATTTAAGAGATATTAAACAATATAGTCACTTGCAACATAGATGAGGATACTGTGATGTTCGGGTATAAACAATCATTCGATCTTTGTCTGTTTCCTGGTTATGCTGAGCTTGTTTGGTTATCACTGCACTGTATCTGACGCATATCCAATATTGCAGCTTTGCCTTTAGGAGTAAGGTTCAATTCTTCCGTATCACCGAACAAGAGCTACTTTTGTTCTCTCTAAAATATCATACTGTGACTATTATATTTCATTCAAGGTTATACAGTATTTTGTCACCTTTAGCTTTATGCCATATGTATCGCATAAAAAGGTATCTGTTCATTATCTGAGTGAAGCATAACACACATTTATTTCCTGAGATAACACATGGTAAGTATGATCAGTAACTCACGACGTATCGCAAAGTTTCCATGGTATGTGTCGATACAAATCATCAATGTTGACTTAGGTCAACTGTATAAAGCTCTACTGTTTATTTTCTTTATTTGACATCCATATAACTAATTACATTGCGAAGTGCGTGTGATAGCACTAGATGGCACAGTTGTATTAGACAGTTGATCTTGAGAGTGTACTATACTACTTCTCTCTCCATATGCTGTTTATCTTTGTTGGATATCGTATATAACGGACATAATATACTATTTGTGAGATAGGCTTTTACGACGGGCATTCATAATATTAAAAGTTAAAAGTTTTAACGGGTTCGCCGTTGGACAAGTTTTTAGAACCAAATTATTATAATATTAAACAAACCATAGAGATTGCCTCTTCTCTTGTTTGGCAGCCCAAATGACGGTTTGGTATGCTTTGGGACATGATATTAATAAATAGGTTCACTTTAGAAATATAATATTTTGTGTGTGAATTTCATCATTTCATTATCAAGCATAAAACTGCATTGATGTAAACACGTTACATCAATGAATGTGTGCTATGACCAGCGACACACGTTCAGCCTCCACTGCAATGCGGTAATTAGCGATCTCTTTTTCACGTTGATTATTATTGAAGGAACAAAAAAAAAAAATTGTCATCAAATTCTTCTTTAATTTAGTAAGTTCCCTTGACAATTACTGTTTTAATTTCATTTTGTGTTGTTTAGTGATATTTATGTTTACTTGTTGCTTCGTTTTTAGCATTGAGTTGTATTTAGTAATTCATTGTTTGTACGGTATTTAAGCTTGATAAGTCGTGTGCATTGGATATGGCTCAGGTAGGGTGTGTAGACGCGAGGACGTCGAGTGTTATATCTATGCCATTCCTTTATACGACGGTTTGGTGAGTAGGCGTACTTGAATAATTGTATGAAGTCCAGGGGTAAGGGGGCGTTTTGTCTCTAGTTTGGTTCATCATGAACTTTTTGCCGTTACGGGTGCTCGTTCAATTACGTCCATTCAATATTTTATTGATACTGATACTCAAATGACCTGTGTAAACAATGGACCATAGTTTCAGCATAGATAAACTGTGTGGACTTCTTTTAGGCCGTTTCAAAAGGTGAGATATGTTATAGTTTTTTTCAGATCCTACGTCGTATTGACACCCCCGCCCCAATCCCCCAGGTAGGCAGGTGATATAGGGGTGTAATCCTCCGTGTCTTGCCACTCCTGTAGCTGTTTATGCATGTTCATAATTTTTCGAGAGTCAGCCTTGTACTTATTTGGCATTTCTGTGTGCGGTGGTTGGCATACTTGGCAGTTTTCATTCTGTGTAAGTATTCCGATTTATGATTGAACAAACACTTCGGTGCAGCGTATTGTGTACATTGCGTGAGGCGCGCATTGCCCTTTTCGGGCGCAATCTAATTTGTGCGGCGTGTGTGTTGTTCGTTCAATAATTAATTTGACTACAACTAACTAACTAGGCCTAACTAACTAACTATGACTATATTGTAAGATCATTTCTTCAATAGTTGATCCTATAAATACTCGTTTCCCGAAGCCCGGATAACTATGTTTCAACTCGCTTTACACCCGCTGCTAGTATTAACAACCTTGCCAAATCAACAGTCTTTGAAGATGAAGGTGCTTGTTCTAGGGTTCTACTTTATTATTACCTATCCTCATGATACAAATCTGATGCAAATTCGGTGTAAAAGACGGTTAAAGACAATGTCTCCCCGAAGGCTCGGTAAACCCGACTTCATTTTCTCTATCGTAAATCTACATGAGTTGACCTTTCTATATCTGGGTCAAATTATGATTCGGAATGTAAACATTATAACCAGAGTGTGATCAATGCAAGCTTTAACACTAGATTTAGGGAAAAACCAAAAAGGTGAGCAATCGGCACTAACATATATATTTGATTATTCACATAAATGAATTGCCTTTTCAGGTGAGGTTGTTGATTAATTTTTCTTCAGTTAAGGTATTCAATATATTTTTCTTGGTATGCCCCCCCCCCCCCCCCCCCCCCCTGGTTAAGTGAAGTGGCACACCATGTGGCTATCTATTTTAGTGCTATAATTTGATATTTAATTTGCAATGTGCGGCGGTTGGAAAATTGTGCGATTTTCACCGCATTCAGGATTTTATATTCAGATATGTATGCGATTGCATGAATTATTCGAGTGGTTTTTGTTTCTCTCTCGTTTGTAATTTAGTAGTTGTACATTGGGTGACTATCTATTAGCTAAAAAGGTAAATTATTCAATTGATTCTGTGCATGCAAATGTTGTATAAAGTTGCAATTTCCACTACATACATTGGGGATTCTAGCCTCAACGGCGTTGGCATATTATTAGTTAAATGATTGGTTCCTTCCCTCCTGGTTAGTTGATTTGCATATTGTGCAGTTGTGGCAGACTTTTGTGCATTCAGCCACATCATGGGGTATGTATCGCATTAATAGTTGTTATAGTTGTGATGAAATAACTTTAAATACAAATTACGTTTACCAGTCATTTTAAATGAATTGTCAAACAGTTCCCTTTGTTTTCATAAATAACTAGCATCTATCATAAAAATCCAATTGTAATGTAGTACCTCAACACTTTAATATCCCATAGGACCGATACAATTTCGACATGTTCTGTAAGATCGCGCGGAACTGCGTCCTTCGCTTAATTCGAGAACAGTACTCCTAAAAAAAGTTATCTGCCTTAAAGTTGTATACCAAGGGCGTGAATTCATTTGATCTGTTTTGTCATAACATGGTAAATTATTACCTTAATTCATTCGGGTACGGGTATATGACAACTAAAGCCAAACAGTTTTAGATCATTTATAACACCGAGAGTCATCTAGGTTCCCAACTATGGATTAAATAGTGCACCCGGACCAAGGCTAATCAGGGCTAATCACCCGTATAGCTTGCCAAACCGGGCCAAAATAATTTGGCACCAATTTGATTACGAAAACTACAAGAAAGAAACCAAGTAAACAATCGAAGGCAGATGGGCGGACGTCATCTGATGACTCTATGACAGGCCAGCGGGAACTCGGCACGACAACACGAACTGTTGGTCCTGAAATGCGTCGTCTGTGTGCCTTCAAACCCCTTGTTGTATCCACATACAATGTTAGGACTTTGTACCAACAAGGAAAGACTCATCAATTATTCATGGGCTGTTCCGATGCAGGTACTGACATCATTGGCATTCAAGAACATCGTCTTATTACAACAAACCCCACCGAAGAGTTATGGTCTGATGACAAGAACTGGGTGCTAGTATATAGCTCAGCCACAGATCTGAGACAAGGAGGTGGTGGTATAATGATGTCAAAGCATATCTACAAATGCCTACAGAGCGTAAAATCCATCACCAAGAGAATTATCTCAGCTACATTCCATGGAAACCCACAACTTACTGTGACATCAATCTATGCTCCAACTGAGTGTGCTTCCCCTGAAGACAAGAATGATTTCTACAACGATCTAGAGAATCACTTGGAACAGGTGAAAACTCACAACATACACTTAGTTGTCGGAGATTTCAATGCTAGAATTGGACTAGACAGCCATTCAACACACCCTGAAGTTATTGGACGTCACTGCTTTTATGATATAACTAACAACAACGATGAGAGACTAGTGGATATGTGTGAGGAATTCAAACTTCGTCCCTCACAAATGAGATTTCCTCAACCTAGATCCCGTCTCTGGACATGGATGCATCCAGCAGGTTCAACACACCAATTGGATCACATTCTTATCAACAGCAAGTGGACAAACTCCCTACGTAACTGCAGGGCATACAATTCAGTGGAATTAGACTCCGATCACCGGATTGTCAGCATCAAACTGGTCTGTAGTCTAAGAACTACCAAAGGGAAACCATGTAATCGGCCAAAGTTCAACTGGGAGAAATTACAGGATGCTGCTACAAGAGAACAGTTTCAACTTGAATTGTCAAACAGATTTGAAGCCCTCCAGTGCAACAACTTGTAAATACCAATAACAGAGAGGTACGATTCGTTTGAAAATGCTGTATCAGAAGTGGAAGAGAAGGTTGTTGGTAAATGCAAACCTTGTGGGATGCCAAGTTGGGTGGCAGACAGAACCAATCAAATAAAGACAGAGCGGGATCAGGCTAAAAGAAGGTATCTAATATCCAAATCTCGACAGTCCAGAGAAAGATGGAGGAGGCTTAATACCTGTCTGAACGAGTCGTATAAAACTGACAAATTGGCAATGCTGAACACGCAAATGGAAGAACTCCGATTGGCAGATATGAAAGGTGACTACACCACCACATGGAAAATTATCCATGATCTCTCAGGGAAAGATCAAAAGCCGAGCGTCAAGGTCAAGAAAAGAGATGGTACGCCCCCTACAAGTGACAAAGATCTGCTTGCAGAATGGAAGGAATACTTCAGCTCTCTGCTCAACAATGACAATGGTCAAACACCATCTGATCTGCCCAAGCCTGCTGATCATGACTTGCCAATCCAAGATCATCCACCTACACACGAGGAGACTCTGAAAGCCATACGCCAGATGAAAAACAACAAGGCAGCAGGTATTGACTGTGCGATCACCTTAGAAGCACTCCAGAGTGGCGGCGATGTAATGGCAGTTGTAATCCATAATTTCTGTGCAGAAGTTTACACGACTCTCATACCACCTAGCCAATGGACCACCAGTGTTATTGTTCCTCTGCCCAATTAGCCTCATGACCAATTACCGGGGAATATCCCTCCTTTCGATTGCTGCTAACGTATACAACAGGATCCTTCTAAATAGGATCCGTGACCAAGTTGACTCCACCCTGAGGAACAACCAGGCAGGATTTAGACCAGGGAGAAGTTGTGCCCAACAAATTCACATACTCAGAAGGATCATGGAAGGTTTCCAAGACTATTATCGATTTCAAGAAAGCCTTTGATTCCATCAAAAGAAATGTAATGTTCTCAGTACTGCGACATTATGGAATTCCAGAAGCTGTAGTCAATGCTATTAAGTGTGCTATACAACAACTCTAGAAGCGCTGTAATGGTAGATGGAAACATTTCACACCCATTTGATGTCTCCACAGGAGTTTTGCAGGGAGATGTTTGGCTCCTTTTCTATTTTTTATATTGGTCGACTACCTACTGAAGAAGGCCACATCAGAGCTAGATTCGGGAGTCTTGACACATCCTCGTCGCTCCAGTCGTCACCTGGCCAAGTTGCTAACTGACTTAGATTTCGCTGATGACATTGCTTTGTTGGAATCTTTAATTCCGCGGGCACAGGCCCAACTAGCCAGAACAGCGGCGGCGGCAGCCGACCTCGGCCTCATCATTAGCACACCTAAGACAGAGTACATGACTATTAACTGCAACCCCCCATCCAACATCCCCATCCAATCCAAGTCTATGGTGATCCCATCAAACATGTGTCAGATTTCAAATATCTTGGCTCTATGATGGCATCTGGTTCAAGTGACCTTAAAAGAAGAAAGTCACTGGCTTGGTGTGCTTTTTGGAAGCTGGAACGCCTGTGGAAGAGTCCCAAAATACCCATCTCAACTAAAGTGAAGTTGTTTAACACCACCTGCATTACAATCCTGTGCTATGGCTGCGAGTCATGGGTGATCTCTCAAGACATGGAAAATAAAATCAATGCCTTTGCCATCTCCTGCTACAGAATTATGCTGAATATTAGGCGGATTGACCACATCCCGAACACCAGCGTTTACGCCATGACCAGCACTGAGCCACTTATTCATTTGGTAAGGCTACGGCAGTTGAGATTCCTTGGTCACATCCTCCGGCTGCCAGAAGAAGAGCCTGCAAAAAGATATGCTCTATACCTACCAATGCATGGCAAAAGAAGACCAGGTCGACCGCGCACTTCATACCTTACATATGTAAGACAATTACTCGGGGACAAAGAAGGTGCAATCCAAGAAAAAGAGATTGCCGCACTTGCCACTGATCGTCGTGCATGGAGAAATCTTGTAGTCGCCTGCTCTGCAGCCGACGGATGATGATGATGATGTCATCTAGGTAAACGTAAAATTAATGAATAACCATCTGAATATTGTTGGAACATCTAAATTCAAAACAGTTCACAATAAAATAATGTTCCAGGTCAAATGAATGATATACATGACGAGTTCTAGTAGGGAGCCCTGGAACAGAGAAAACAACTTTAGTTTTTGCTTAAATCTTTGGGTCAGCGTGCAATGTCAGGTTCATAATTCTATATTTTGATACGACAAGAAATGGTCAACAAACAACAATGTATAAAAATTAGCCCGGTGTGTTCCCAGAACTTTTCTTGGTGCCATGTATTACTTTTTACCGGGTGTCCCTAAAAAAATTGTGCACATGTTTGCTTGCGCAACTTGTTGTCCATAAAGTCCTCAAGTTTGGTGTAATATGTTTATACACACGGAAAGGAAAATCACTCAGCTTTCAGATGCCGTTTATTTTATCTGATTTGGATTTGTCAATTCTGAGATGGACAATTAACTAGTGCTATACCCAGAATCGATGTTGTGCCACTTTACAGTTTCAAAGGCGTACTGTTACTCCTAAGATACAACTTTCACTTGAACGATTGCCCTTCACCAGCGTTATGCAAAATCACATTTTTGTATTGAGATTGAATAGGTTTAAATAATAGAAAGAGTGCCTGTGTATCCAAGCAGAACTGAATATAAAGATGTTTGTTACATGATTTGAACCAGTCCTTTTGACGAGGTTTCACAAAATGCTTATCGGGCCTACATTTTCAAAATAAGACAGACGTCCATATGGCTGGGTGCGGCCTCAATTTTCAATAGACATGATAGAAGAGGGTGTTCATGGTCTTAAAATATCACGAAACGAGAAGTCCAGCAGAAGAGTCACCAGAGAGTATGCCATTCATTTCTCAAACACTCACGTAAAGATGGTATTAAAATGGTACAAGCACCAATATGAACATTCTGGAAGACTAAGATATTAAAAGTGGCAGGACACAGTAACACATTGATATCGTGCGGCGTGCACTTCAGAGGGATCCCAGAATAACTGCTCGTAGAAATCCCTTACCACACCCAACGACATCATTTTTGATCCTCAGCCTCTTTTGAACAATTCTGGTCAAATGCCCACCTCAATGTTTCAAGACGATAGATGCCCATGGATAAACCAATGTTAGTATCGTTTTGACGCTAATAATCATTTATTCTGTAAAAGTGGCACAACGGCGATTTTGGGTAGCTTTGATAAACTGGGTATATCTCAAGATTGACAAATCCAAATCAGATAAAATAAACGGCATCTGGAAGCTGAGTGTTTTTCCTTTTCGTGTGTATAAACATATTACACCAAACGTTAGGACTTCATGGACAACAAGTTGCGCAAACATGTGCCCAATTTTTTTAGGGACACCCTGTATATGCTTATGTCTGGTGCATTTTTATATCCTGGCCTTTTTTATTTGTTATACTTCGAATTAAATGAACCCAGGTGATTCGTCACCATTTTGCCGGTCGTTTTAATGTGTATTACTGATTTGTAGTTTGGCAAGTGTCTGCGGAAGATGGATATCGTCTGATCGCTAACTCCCTTCTCCTGCTTTATATGTGTACTTTTCAATGCTGTTTTTCTTAATAAAAGTGATTACAAAATTACAGAAATCGTACAGAATGCATGAAAATGGATCGCGAAAGCTATCGGTGTCCAAGGAAAAATCTCATCAAGAAGTACATAGCAGTACTAATTATTCCATAAACAACTATGTAAATATGGTCAAATTATATGGCATATGATAATCCCTTATGTGTTCTCATTTCATGATGTAAACTCTGATCATGAAACGTTTTGAGACACACTCGGGCAGGGTGTATATACAATACATAAATTAAAATATAGTACGTCTTTTTTTGTACAATATCAATCGGTTACATTTGGATTGTTCCATCACACTCTGCTTCGCCTCGTGTAATGGAAAAGTTAAAAAAAATGTGATATATTTGTTACTGTCACACTCTCAGGCATTCAACATTTGTTTACTGGTGTTTTGGCGCAAACAAACAAGTAAATATTGCATGCCCTGTTAATTGTTTCCTGGTTGAATTCATTTATCACCTAAGCCTCGTGGTCAATAGAAGAACAAATCGATTGAACCGTCATAGTCACTAGATCAAAATAACTGAAGATTTACAACATTGGTACCAAATTTGCCACAAACAACAAATATCAGCCATGATTAGTGCCGTTTAAAGACAATTCGTAACGTTTCCAATTTCGCATTTTAACACATTACGTGGAGAAAGATTTTTGCATGCATTGCAAGGCCTGGATAACGATTGGGATATCGATCACACCATTGCAACCGTGCGACACTAACCATGCATGACAATTTATATTTGACTTAGCCCGCGTAAGGGAAATGAGCTGTGATCAATACGGGACAAATACAGGATGTGTGCTTAGCAACCTTCGGTCTTTTCTCCCGCGTAGCGTAGTAAATGTGCGAATTTGGAAACGCCACGGATTTTCATTAACTAGTGCTATCCATGGCTCATCTTTGTTGTTTTGTGGCAAATGTGGTAACAATTGTGTCAAAGGGTCCATCCAAATGTCTATCTAGCCTGATTGGTTAAAATTGAAGTTACTCTCCAGAACATAAACAAAGTGTACAGTATGAGTTAACAAAGTATACTACCGTATTTCTAAAGATCTGAGCAAAAAGATCGGCAGAGAGGCTGTCTCATTAGCTTTCAAAATAATTTTAGTTGGTTAAAATTGGCTGAGGAAAACATGTTCTATGCCAATTTAGATAAAAGTGTTCATTCTAAAAACCGAACAAGATTTGTGATATTTCTCTAACAAGCTCTTTCGAATTTCACTATTGAATAATGGCGCACACTCTGATCCGGTCATCGCAAAAGCATGATGTTATTTTTGTTATGCTAATTTCATGAGATAATGACACTGTTTTGTCCTTATTTTGCATTTAATATATGAAAATAATATCTTTGTAGTTTGGTTTGTCTTAAAATATTTAGCTATTGTGTTTCATTTATCAAACAAAGTAATTATCATTATCCTGGTTTAAAAGCAATCATTCAAACCTTGTTTCTTTCCTGGTTGTATTGAACTTGTTTAGTTAACACTCAGCTATGTCTTGCGTTATGGAGGTAAATTGCCATTTTCCTTGACTTCTTTAAGAGAAAGTATTATATCATAGTCCTCTCAGAAATTCGATGTATTTTCCCTAGTGATATGTTGTCACCTCTATGCGCTATGTATCGCATAACACATTTTGGTTTGATTAGATAACACACGGTAAGTCTCATGGGTAATTCATAACTTATTACGAAAAGTTTCCACGTGATTGGGACCTCATCTCCAGGATATTAAGGGTGTACGTCGATATATCAGACCTGTGGATGGTGTAAGAGATCTTGGTGTATTCATTGATGGCCAGCTCATGATGTCAGATCACATTAAAAATGTGTGTCGCATGGCCCTTATTTCTTTACGGACTCTCGGTCAATTGCGCAAGTACCTCGATCGTTCTACAACCGAGCGTTTAGTTCACGCTTTCATTTCATCGCGACTGGACAGTTGCAATTGTCTTCTTTATGGACTCCCGGATACAGACATTATAAGGCTCCAACGCGTACAAAACTCGGCTGCACGCCTGGTTACCGGTGCCAGAAGATGGGACCATGTGACGCCAATTTTAAAGGATTTACATTGGTTGCCAATCAGAAAGCGAATTCTTTTTAAACTTCTCCTTGTTGTATATAAGTCCTTGCACAATCTTGCACCTACCTACATCAAACAACTCATCACACCTTACCATCCTTCTCGGACTTTAAGATCAAGATCCAAAGGGCTCCTTCAAGTACCACGTGCGGCCAGATCTGCTAAACGGACTTATGGCAGTAGAGCCTTTTTCATCGCTGCACCGAAGGAATGGAATGCTCTTCCCGAACATGTCCGACGTGCTACATCAGTGCAATCCTTCAAAACGTCATTGAAGACATATCTTTTTAATTTATGAATTGTGCATTGTAGACTGTGTTTGTATAATACTCTCATGTATTGTACATTATATTTCATTGTGTTATTGTACTGTGGTTTTTAATGATTACTTATTTATATTTGTATGATAAGTTGTTGTTGTTGTATTTGTATAGCTTCCTTATTATGTTCTTATATTTTTTCATACATGTATGTTATGCGCCTCGGGGTTGTGTTCACAACGTGAGGCGCATTATAAATTCCCTTTTATTATTTTTATTATTATTATTATATAAATCGTCGATATTGACTCAGGTCAAGTGTAGAAAGCTCTACTGTTTGTTTTCTTTATTTGACATCAATATAACTAATTACATTGTTAAGTGCGTGTGATAGCGCTAGATGGCACAGTTATATAAGACAGTTGAAAGTATATACCACTTCTCTCTTGTAGAGTTCACATAATATTTTGAGTACTGGCAATACCCGTTGGTGTGTAGATTAGGATAGACTCCTTGGCAGTAGCGGCACTACAGGGGGCAAGGTGAAGGGGGGCCCAAAAAAATTAAAAATTAAAAATTGAAATTAATTAATATTATACCAAATTTGACAATGTAAGTGTAAAATGGCGCAAATAATGTGCGCGCTTCGCGCGCGTCATTTTCTTTTACAAAAAATATTGTACCCTTTTCCCCAAAAAAATTATGAGGCTGGTACCGCCACTGCCCCTCGGTAACGTCACAAAGTGCTGTAAATGTACCTTTTATACAAAATTATAATTTGGCATTTGTAGGTTGCTTCCTCGATATTAGTTGCAAACTCTCTAGATTTTTCTTTATTGCTATTATGTTACACGAATTCACCGTTTCCATTGATTTAGATCTCAAATCCCTTATCTTAGAAGATTTCATTGGCCCGTACCGAAAAAGGCTGGTCAACCCCACAAAAGTGATCGATTTTAAGTAGAAGACATCTTGATCTTCAGTCAAAACAATTGATTGGAATGAACCAGTTTGCTTTGAGGTCGAGAAAAAATAAACATGAACCTGACCTCTTAACCACACAAAGCAAGATGGAACTTATTTTAAGTGGTGTGGGACTTTCATGTGCTGCTTATCTGCTGTGAATATCGCAGGCCTACATGTACATAATGCACAGTAGATATCATGGTTGATATTATGACATTTATCTAAATCGAATTCCTCTGTGTATTTTGATATCGAATCAGTACTTCTTGTTGAACGTGGTAATGTTTATACTTGAATGGCCTTTTCGTTGTTAGTTTCAAACATACTTTAACTTCTTGTATGTATGCGTACGGTATCATATTAAAAACTGAATTCGTATTGCTATTGTTAATTTGTTATTAATTAAGGTGTTGATTATCTATTCAATTAACTAATAACTCATTAAATTATGGAAATAACCATACACGTAAATATGACATGTTTTCGCAAATGTCGTTGTATGTAACAATTCAAAATGAAATATTGCACCAAATATTACTTTACTTTATGGCGCCCACTTCAACTAGGTTGAGTGATGCCATCCTTCGCAAGATTGTGCGTCATTCGTTTCTGTTGTGAGCCTTTCTGTTTGCTTCTGATAAGGATGTCAGACGAAGGTTGTTACAGTCTGACCAAATACCATCCATCAATCTCTTAGCTGGTCTACCTCTGGGCCTTTCACCTTTTACAGTGCCAACAATTGCAACTTTTGGATATCTTTGAAGGTTCATACACTGAACGTGTCTTTTGATAGAAATCTTCTCAATGATATTATGCTTGAGTCTAAGTGTTTGTCTAAATATAATACTGGCAATTCCTATAAGTACTTATTTTTCCTCCTTAATATTATATTCATTGATTTTCTGACTGATTTTGTGGGGTGTGTAACGAACTTTTTGCTATCAAACACACTCTCTTTACCCCCCCCCCCTTTCTTTCTCTGTCTCTTCTTCTCTCTCCCTCCCCTCTCTCTCCTTTTTTTCTTCTTATGGGGACCCGGGGGCTTGACCCCCCCCCCCCCCCCCCCCCCCCCCTCTGGACACGCGCTTAAAACGATATCGATACAAACAAAAAAATCTTCACTTTAACATCAGTACTGCAATAATTAGTATACGCCCAGTATTATAGCATTGTTTGACTAGAGGAATAATTAAAAACGCTATCGATATAAACATTCTGGCCTTTAGACAAAAGGTGTCTACTACATGTTCACAACCACAGCCCACGTGTATCCAATTACTTCAACTATCTCTCGCATGTCCCAAAAGGAAATCTCACGGTAGTAATTTAGATGCAGCAGGGAAGTAAGTTAAATAGCTCAATAAATAAGTTGTGTACATCACGTCTGAGAGACATTCAGGCGGCATAGATAGTGCTGAGGTACGTAATGTTACATACAGTGTGTCCTACTTTATTTGACGAACAAATTTGGGTTACAAAAAAGTCCTTAGACATTCTATATAATGTTAATTACTCATTTTTAAGTTGTTTAATGGCTTTAATGACTTGTCTCTCTCGAAAAATGAGTCAAAGGTCAAAAATCAATAAAAATATATCCAATGTGTAACTAAAACATTTTCCCTATTCGAGAAAAATGAAAAATACCCTTTTCGAAGCGAAAATTACGGGAAAGGCCATTTACATGTCTTTTTACACTTTTGTTTTGTAGGTATAATAAACGGTACAGATGACAAAATAAGCTTATGCCATTTTGATAAAAAGGTGTCTGTTACTTTTACACAGCCACAGCCTACGTGTATCAAATTACTTTAGGCATCTCGTAAGCCCCATGGTAAAAACCCCATGATGGTAGTTTAAGATGCACAAGGGAAATAAGTTAAATCCCTTAATAAATAAGTGCAACACGTCCGAGAAACATCTTGCAGCATAGATGATAGTGTTGTATTGAATGTTAAATACAGTTGCTCCACAGTGCTTGAAGAACAAAATGGGAAGCCAATTGTTCCTATGACATCGTTGAATTTCATTACATGTTTAAGATAATTCAAGTACGCGTAGTTCAATATAACCGGTACTTCGTTAAACTGCGTTTCAAAAAACATTGAACATGTATACCTGATACTATTAGACATGCTTAGGGTAAAACGTATACTCCGTTTTAGACGTTAGGTTAGACGTATACGTAAACGAACGTAGAACATGCAGAGCATGTTTAGTATAGTATATAGTAGCATTAGTTTCATGTAACATACACAGTTTGCACTATTCATCTGGGTTGACCGCGGTTTGGAAATTTGACCATTCCCTGGCCGTAGGATAAACATATAAATTAGCGTGATTTCAATCCAAGATCAGTTAAATTGTTCGTCATTTGATGTAACATAACAAATGTACGAACGTGTAAATTTTATGTAAATGTAAAACTGATTGTAGTTAAGAAAATTGTTTCAAATTGTTTCTAAGGTTCTGTCAGTCATATCAGTTTCACTGTACTTACAATACTTAACCAAGTACCCACACCTTGTAACCCATTGGCTTTCAATGACACGGGTAAGTAGGATCTTGAACTTTATAAAACAGGGGAAACTGATTCGAGACTTGCCTAAATCCATACAATGTTTTCATCTCGAACATATTTATCTCAGGTTTTTTTCAAACTGAGTAACATTGTACGTGGAGTGGCCGGTTCTTCACGAGGTGCTAAAACTCTGCTGATTGAAAAGTGGAAAAAATAGAAATGTAGCAATGTCAATAATGACAATATTTTGGGTGAAGACCATCTGTCGTCACTCACTCCTTAATCCACAATTTTAGTCCAAATAGTAGCTACCCGGGTTAAATCAAAATCAAAATTTCGGCAGCGGGCCGTGCGTGGCACTCGTTGCTACGTGGGGCGAAGATCCCTGTGCATTGCGATTACATGGACATATGGGCAGAAATCTACACTCGGATGTATTGACAGACAGACAGACTCGCCAAAAATAGTATTTAGATACTATCGATTTAAATTCACCAAATTCACGTTATTAAATATTATGAAATGTGTCTATGTATCTTTATAGAGGCTAAGACACTCTGCGTGGTAGGGGTTGTCTTTACACTTGCTTTACCATTGACTTCATGTTGCGATCATTTCGATCGGTGTTCAGGACTCGAACGCGTGATCTATTTGGTATCGTGATACTCGGTTTACAAGTAACACTTCGATAGTGAATCATTCATTCATTCAATCATCATTCAGTTCAATTTGTAGCACAACCTCAATACATGAGTTGGCGCTGTGTCACTATTTTCTAAATAGCCTGAACAAACTTTACTATGGGATGATTCCGACATGCAGAGTGCATGATAGATTTCTAAAATAATCTATGTGTATATATCGCTAAAATTATGGCATATTAGAAGACGTATGTCAATTAAAGCCTACTAGTGACATGTAATTTCACACAAATGCCTACCTGCATCTATATCTAGAAATACCCTAAAATCTTAAACCCATGGAAATAATAATATATTAGCACAAACCGTATCTCTATAACAATACGGTACTCTTTTTTAAATTAAACATACAACATATTAATACAGATAGTGATTTGTATAATAGGACGTGCTAGAACCACACGAAAGTCGCACGTGACGCCGGCGTCCAGGTGCAAGTGGATCTACCGATGGAAACAGATATATATAATTATTATAACCGCACTCTAGTTTAATCGACCGGTCATAACCTGCATTTCAGAAAGATTCATTACATAAGTATAGGGCATACATAAGGGAAATGGTAAAGCTTTTCAATAGTAAGCTGTTTGCAAGCTGTGGAAACGATCTGGTCGATGACTTATTAACAGTTTGCGTTTTAAAGGGTTCAAAAAGAGTAAGCCCCTCCCCCCCCCTAAAATTAGATCGCGCTTGTTTGCATAACTCTGTTTTAAGAGATTGAAACACTCATGAACGTAACAATGATGCAAGGAAGTTATTGACGTGAATGGTAGACACTATTAACTATTCATGCATGAAAAAAAAATCATTTTATTTTGTATTTGAAATAAATACCAGCTAATGAAAGAATAGACTTTCTTTTTAATTGTAATAAAGACAATTAATATGAACTTAAGAAAACCACGTGACTTTGTGTATAGGATCTTGAAAATGCCATTTTTCTGAAAACATCATTTTGGGGGGAAATGTGTCTATTTCGAGAAAGTAAATATGATAAGGGAAAACTTTCTATGGGTAGCCAAGCGTTTTTTTCCTTTTCATAAACGTTACTATTTCTCAAAACGCTCAGTTGTGTGTGGAGTTATGCAAATAAATGTGATGTATTTTAGGGTGGGGGGCTTACTTTTTGAACCCTTTAGTTGGAAGTTACACTATATCAAAATTATGAATGATTTCACCTTTTAATAAGTGTGTCTGATATAAATGTTATTTTAGAGTATTGACTCAACCTGCATATCAGACAGCAATGTGGCTTCATAGCTTTCACCCTGCTTAGCATTAATATGGAGGACGGGATGGGAACATCCTTGAAGCGTTCAGTGAAGCATCCACCTGTATTTATAACAGCAGTTTCAACCACAAATAAAGTCTATACCCTAAACGCACTCAATCTAGTTCTAAAACTAATCTGGGACTGGGGCCAGTGATATTTTTCATGTACAACAATCTATGACTCTGTTTTGTCATGCCTTTTTAAAGCAACAGCGTCTAATGTATCAGATATATTTCAACAGTGTTAATTTGAATTTTATGGACAGAAAAAAGGTACTTCATCCGCAAAAAGTAACATTTACAACGTATTCTCCAAAAGGCTTTAGTAAGACACATTTTTTAGCATGCAGAAAATCAATTTTATACAGTTGGAAACAAACATCCATGTCTTCATAGTTTCTAATAATGACATTCCACTTAGATAATCACCAAACTTTACTATAAATCTGCCACATTTGTAAGGTGCTTGTTTTAAAGCGGTTAAAAGGTTATACCTGATCCCTAAATTAAAATCCAGACTGGTACTAGTATTAGAATTCTTTTACAAATTGTCAGCTTAAGGGATTGATTTAGATATTTACGTCTTGGTATTATTTGGGGTGTTATATTGTTTTACTACGTCGCCATTAATAGCACAGACAGACAAGAGATTGCCATTCTATTCGCATTCTGAAAAGGTTAATTGCAGCTTTTATCGCCCGACTACTGAATGATGTTTTTAGGATGCGCGTTCTCAATAAGATGATCAAGAGTTAAAAGCATCTAAACACTTTCCAAGCTCGCAAGAAAATGTTAAGTATAAAAATGTCATTTGAAACATAAGACATGATGGGAGTAATCCATCATAGTCAATGTCTATATGGCGCGAGATAAATAATTGATGTCCACATTTGGAGCACTCTCTATGTTACAGTTTATAGCTACGTGGAATCGCAATCCATTAAATTCATACCCTTTATGTAGGAAAACTATACGCTGGAGGATGAGCAAATATATGTCTGAAACTTTTCTACACATACGCAATGGTGTACATGAGCCAATGGTACGACTGTTTGTAGTAGAAGTGTTTGGACCGGTACATTTTAAACAAGGACTATGACACTATTCCGACCTCAGGTGCCAAAAGTTAGCCATGAAAATGTTAACCCTGACAAATGTCACCTGCTACATTGTATAAGCTGATAAAGATTTCTTATATCAAGGTCAGCCTACATAGGTTCCTGATCATTAATCGTGAATGATACTACTTGACGCTGGCCTTAAAGATATGGCAAACTTTTCTTGTATTACTTGTTGTAGCTATCAGAACAATTTGAAACCATTTTCATTAAAATTGGAGAATTTGGAAAATGTTAACCCTGTACAATAATTTGATCATAATGTTGACAGTTGACCCATTTTGCCCTATCTCAGACAATTAACATCGGGTGGATATACATCCATTGACGTTTTTGCTCCTTATGATCTCAGGAATAGTTTGATATGCTTCCAGCAAAATTTGAGTATTTTTGAATTTGACCCCTATATGACCTTTGACTGGTGACAACTCGCCTGAATAAATTAGCCATACTACTTTATTACCAAATATAGGCAATGCTCAAAAATGTGCACGATAAGGCTTCATAGAAAATGGTGGTTATGCTAATGTTGAAACAAGTTCCTTTATTTTTAAGCGGATTATATTTATATCACATTTAATATTTAGACAATGTCTATGATATTTATCAGAAATGTGCTAAAACATACGCCTTAAGTCAAAATTCGCAGACACTTACCATCGAGTGGATATACTTCCACTGACGTTTTTGCTCCTTATGATCTCAGGAATAATTTGATATGATTACAACATAATTTGAGCATTTCGGAATTTGACCCCTATATGACGGCTGATCGTAAAAATGGGAAGACACCATTATGCCTACTAAGACCTGGGACTATGATAATTTGTGATAACAGACAATAGCGTGTAATTAATCGAAATTGCATACCACATTATAAATCACCAAGATTTGAAGAAGGCACGCCGAATACGCCAGTCTTCATATGGCCATATCTGCATGTAATGGGTTATAGCATTTGTACTGGGGATAAAGACGAATTCGGTACTCTCTATAGCACAGGTAGCCTACTGTATTTGATGACAACTCGCCTGACTAATTTAGCCTGACTAATTTATTACCAATTATAGGCAATGCTCAAAAACTTGCCCAATAAGGCTTCATAGGTAATTGTGGTTATGCTAATGTTAAAACACGTTCCTTTATATTTAAGCATATTATATTTATATAACATTTAATATCTAGACAATGTCCATCAGAAATGTGCTAAACATACGCCTTTCAAGTCCAATTGATTGCACTAATGGGCACTTTTCAAAATGTGGAGTTTACTCAGCTAGAAATTATGAGGTTGTTGACGGTGATATTGAAAGGATGGATACGACTGACAGCCATTAGAGTGTGTGGGCCTTCGCGTATATATTATTTGGAGACTGTTTTTTCTTTAAAATGTCCCGTACCTGCAAAGGTGCCAGCGCTGCATGGGCATTACTAATTACTTAAAACCATTGTTTTACATTGCAAGCTAGTATTGTAACTAGTGTATCACAATCTAATTGGCCGTATGTCCAAACCCTATTTATTCTTTTAATTTCATCAAGACATCTCTTTTTGTTAAGGCGTGGCATTGAGAAACCTGTTTCTCAATTCAGCGTAATAAAATGATTAATCCCATAACTGTCACTATAGAAAGGTTTGTATTAAACAAGCCAAGCTGAACGATTCATTTACGTCATACAAAAAATATTTTAAACAGTTAAAACCAATTTACTTTTGAATGGAAATTAAAACAGTTCACAACAAACTACTTAAATAACAATTCAATAGACCTTTTTGAACATCATGGTTTGTGAATTTAATGATATTAAAATGTGATAATCTCATCACAAAATTATCTGTATTCAGTTATTAACATTTGAATTTCATGATTCAATATTTAAAGAGCTATGTTCCGAAAGGGATCAGTGAAATAGAAAAAAACCACCTTTTTTAAAATCAAGGATGTTGCACTTCTTTGATTATGCTAAATTTTCTGCCATATGAAAGATACCATGCGTGTAAGCTTAAAAACAGGTTTGATTTCATTTTTTGATTTTTACTGTATTTCCTATGTCATTCTTTATTTTCGGAAACTAGTGGAGTTGATCCCTTTTGGAACATAAATGTTTCGACCAATTTTCAAAAACCACTTAACTAAACAATCGTTATTTTCAATTAAGTTACACATGAACGACATTATTAAATCGCATTGAAAACAGAAAACCGCATTGAAATACCTCTTCAACTTGTTAAATTATGATTATTTTATTTTTTCTTGAAAAAACGGGAAATTTGGACGATTTGGCACATTTTCATGAAATAACAACACTTCTCTTTGTGTGCAATTTTAAAAACAATGATCCCATATATTTTACGTTCTCTCCATTGCATTACATTAAGAACATTCCTATCAATGTTTTACTATGATAAAAGAACCATATTTCTACCATTTTGGCTTGCAACAATTATATTCAAATTTCCGGAAATTTCCGAGGGCCATAACTTTTGACCCTAACATGCTAAAGATGTAGATGTAGCCGAAACATGATTTAATCCCTAATTTATTAATTTTGTTTACATAAGCTACATATTTTGCACTCTTCTCTACGAATGTTGACAGCCAATCCAATTTTAATTCACTTTGACTTTATTTGTTACTGATTCAAATAAAATTGGCTCTCAACATGTTTAATACGGTGGAAACTACTACTGACACACGTAGACAAAAAAAGCAAGTAGGCAGTTTAATGATTGGATGGCTACTATTACCACAGTCTAGACCTTTTTAACTAAGTGCTATTTGAAAGTGAAAACATCCAGATATGGGACAACGTTTTCAAGCTAGGGATCTTCGTTGTTATCAGATCAGATACTGGGCTTATACCACCTCCTCAGCGGGTCCTCACCGGCCGTAACGCATGGGTATCGGCCTAACCGCCTTGATGACGTCATCAAACCGCCATTTATAAGCTGAGCGCTCAAGCTCACGTTCTGGACTTCTCTATATTTGTCACATGTATCCGTATTTGTCACATGTATTTTTCACATATATCCGTATTCACGTATTGCAACGGGCATGCTCAAAACTTTTGCCGGGTAGGTAAAAGCGGCGGCGTACGGTGAGAGCCAGGAATGAGGACCTTATGCGTCGCACCCGTTTCGCGCCCGTTCGCAGAGCGGTGATGGACGGTTGTGGACGTCGACCATCTCAACAACGGGCATGCTCAAAACTCTGCCGGATGAGTAAAAGCGCCGGCGAACGGTGAGAGCCAGGTATGAGGACCTTTTAAAGACGGCGCACCCGTTTCGTGCCCGTTCGCAGAGCGGTGATTCACGGTGGTGGACGTCGACCATCTCAGCGACGGGCTGCTGAAAGATGGAAATTTAGCTGTGGTTGCCCGACTATTATGTGATAATGGATGGGTTTGTGGGCGGCAAGGTCCCTGAAGGTGTTCAACGGACGGGAAACGGCCCACCGTCAGTCAGGGCTATTGTCCAAATCTGGCAATCTGTAATATGTTTCCGAATCTGGAAACATATTGCCAAATCAGGCCAAATTGCTCTTTTTGCAATTGGTTATTTTTGTGGATTGAAAAACTAATTGTGCATGTTCAGTTAAGCGGTTACTTAATTCTATCAAGTCAAAATCATTACCACTTATCATAAAGCATGAATTGCAAAATGCGTGGTATTTATTTTTGCGACTTTGAGCCTGTAATATATTCGCGAAATTAAATAGATCGCAAAATTAAGTAGTTTTTTGCCTCTGGAGTCTTCATTTTAACTTAGGGAATCATGGTTTTTGATGAATCATGCTCAGAAAATAATTGTCTAAGTTCTGACCAGGGCTCATAAATTTTGGCAGTGAGGTTCTAAGCTGAGCGATCAAGCTCGCCGCTTCATTTGCATTCCGGAATTCGTACGACCGACATCTATAACAGGCGCGTCGCAACCGGGGCGACAGGGGCAGCCATGGCCGCCACTGTTTTTTGCAAAGAAAGAAAAAAAGAAAAAGAAAAACACGTATTCCTGATCTTTGCGGTGATATGATTCACTTTTGTATAGTCTGGGGGAGATATTCCAACACAACGAGGTGCTTGACAGACTACTATCGTCCATCGAGTGCATCCATCATGCCCGAGTCAGGTGGCTAGACGAATATTCTTACTATAAATAAATGTTCCGGGGTAAAAATCGAGGTTTAGATATATAAAACTGATAACAGAATTAGTCCTTCAATAAATCCTTTAAACAAAATAAGAAAACCATGATATAAAAGTTATTGTTATTTTTCCAAACTTTTCAATCAGCACAGTTGGATCGAGAAACTCATGAAGAGCCGGCCACTCTACGTACAATGTTATTCAGTTTGAAAGAGCTGAGATAAATATGTTAGAAATGAAGAAGCGTATTGATTATTTAAGATTTCATATACATTATAAAATAATTTATGATATTCCCATATCATGTCCAAAAGAAGAGAAAGCTCCTCCCTGATGCCCCACTCAAATGAAATGGCAAACTATATCTATATCAACAAAAATAGTCGCCCCCTGATCAGGCCTGTCCCCCACATTCTCCCCTTTCCCAAATGAAAGACCATAGGTACGCCAAGAGCTTGAATTATTTTAAATAAATAATGAATATGTCATAGGAGCACTTTTTGAAATCTTCAAGCACTGTGGAGCACGCTATATTTAACATTCAATACAACACTTTCATATATGATGCATGACGCTCCTCGGACGTGTTGCACTCAACTTATTTATTAAGTGATTTAACTTATTTACCTTATGCATTTACAATTACTATCATGTGATTTCACCTTGGGGCTTACAAGAGGAGTGTTTTGATACACGTGAGCTGTGGCTGTGTAAAAGTAACAGGCACCTTGTCATCAAAATGGCACACGATTATTTCGCCTTCTGTATACCGTTTGTTATACCTACAATACAACCGATATAACATTATGCCGCGACTATTAGGTGTCGACATCTGACCCATTTTATGAGAGAGACACGTATAAAAGCCATCAAACCGATTTAAAATGAGTAATTAACATTAGGATGTCACATGACTACTTTGTAACCCAAATTTGTTCGTCAAATAAAGTAGGACACACCGTATTTAACATTCCGTACCTCAGCACTATATATACCGCCTGAACGTCTCTCAGACGTGTTGTACACAACTTATTTATTAACTATTTAACTTATTTCCCAGCTGCATCTTAAGTACTGCCGTGAGTTTCACCTTGGGACATACGAGAGTTAGTTGAAGTAACAGGATACACGTGGGTTGTGGCTGCATACATGCAACAGACACCTTTTATCTAAAGACCAGAATGTATTATACATTATAAGCGTTTTTAATTATTCCTCTAGTCAAACAATATACATGATATAATTAATGGCGTATATTAAACGCAGCCCTAAATTTTAATGTGAGGTAGTCCATTTTATTGCATTGTTTTCTCCATTTTATTCGGACGATTAAGCAGACAATATGCATTTCATTCCAGCATTAAATTTGATTTTGATAGTAAAATGTATTGAAGCAATTCATAATAAGGGAGTGGTTTTAAGATAAACAAATCTTATAACTTACGATCTTACGAATTTTTGAAGCACCAGCATTGAATGATACTGTTATAGCGCTATGTTATGGACTTAACCTTAAATGGATACGCAGTAGTGATGAGAAGAATTTCTTTTAATACAATTTACTTCAGGATTCAAGATGAACATTAAATATGATCAGTTTTGCGAAATCACGAAAGCAACCTTATGCCCAGCATATTTTACTGTGACTGTTTATTGGGGGAGCACACATGGCTTTGAAACACATTGAAACACATGTGAACTTCTACCCTAAATTAATGTCAATGTCAATTAACCACCCACTTAAGTTGTAATCATACCTATATACTACAAAGAACATTTTGGTATAATAATATAACTATCTTTAGTGAGCCTAGACCAGGACCGAAAAACCCCAAAATGGACTCATGATTCCCAACTATAGTGTGCAATTCTTGTCTTAGCCCTAGACCGGGATATTTGAATCACCGTTTTGTTATGCCGTAGTCGTTGTATTATTAGTAAGGCATTAACCTTGTTCTGCCTTCGTTGGTCGAGGTGGTTGACTGAAAACTTATGCTGTTCCTGTTGTTAGGTTTTTAATTGAAATCGTATTTTCGCGCTGACTATACCAAGTGCGTGACGATCAGACACGATGGTCGAGTGGTCTGTCAGCGCGGCACCTATACATCGTACACGTTAACACGATAAGTTGTGAAGTGCAGGTGTGTTTGTCGTTCATGTCACAACGCGGTCTGGCGGGAAATACATCATTACTACAGAGTAACAAAGATAAATAATTATTTCAGCTTCAGGGTTGTATGCATTACGAAGTACGACCGGCGTCTGAACGTAGAAGCAGATCAAATCCCAGAAGAGTCGTAGCTGTCGATCATATTACAATATCTGATCATTTACTTGGAAGGTGAGCCCAAAGAATCATTTCGTTATACTTGTACAAAAACGTCGTAAAAGTATTCCTCACAATCTCAAGGTCTCTATGCCCACCATTTTCTGTAATAAATTGATTGTACAACAAAACAAACACTTTAATATCGCAATTAAAGTGGCACAGAGAGGTTTTTTTCTTCAAAAAATGAAATTTAAAATGTTTACCTTATTTAGATAGGTGATACTACCCTCTCTCATGTAAGATTCCTTCAAACGAAATCAGTAAAAATGAATAATAAATACATTTTCTTAGCATTTCCGAAGGTATATTACTGCTTTTCATTTTTTTTGTTTGTATTTTTTGTAAAAAATCACTACCAATTGAATCTGGGAAGGTCATGGCTATGCATCACGCTACAAGCCACTGGTGGTCTTCAAGGTCATTTTGAATAAACATGAAACAAATAAGTAAGAAGCAATCTGTGGCCTTTTCGATGAATTTGGGTAGTTTCGATGTGATCTCATCGAAATTCAAAACGCTATCAAATCCATGAATTTCACATGAAAAACTGCAAATTAAGCTCTATAATTTTAGGTGGTAGTTAGTACAACGCATTACGTATTATGTGAAAAACCCAAATTCTGAAAAAAATTAGGGCGCCCTCCATAAAGGATCTCCTAATTTATTCTCACCTACAAGGTATATAACATTAGTCCGTATATCTATATGAAAGTTAGCATGAGTCTGTTACTAACAATCGAAACATTGTCAAACAGATGTATTGTTTAACGATCGTGTACCACGGTAGTGTAGTGTATATGTTGTCTTGAACGTCATCATTGCTATTTCCATCAATACTGCTCGTTTTTGAGAGAAGAGATTTATTTGATCGGACTTAATTACCGGTGAGAAATGAGCCATGGTCTCTATGGAGTCATAGTCCAGCCATAGACATACACGGGGCGTATCGTGAAACCAGTGTTACGTGTAGAGATGAGTGCCTCATACCAACCTATACTTTACTGTCCAGGGCGGACTATAGCTCCAGTGAGTCTGTGTATCCTACTACACTAGTGTGTACTTAGTACACCGTGTTACATTTCACTGTCACACTATCGAACAATACCAGCTCTAATACCTCGCCATGCCAACAGCTTCTTCCATCCTAGAACCGCCCCTTCGTACACCACGGTTACATTTCACTGTCACACTATCGAACAATACCAGCTCTGATACCTCACCATGCCAACAGCTTCGATCTTCCATCCGAGAACCGCCCCCTTCGTACACCATGTTACATTTCACTGTCACACTATCGAACAATACCAGCTCTGATACCTCGCCATGCCAACAGCTTCTTCCATCCTAGAACCGCCCCTTCGTACACCATGTTACATTTCACTGTCACACTATCGAACAATACCAGTTCTGATACCTCGCCATGCCAACAGCTTCGATCTTCCATCCGAGAACCGCCCCCTTCGTACACCATGTTACATTTCACTGTCACACTATCGAACAATACCAGCTCTGATACCTCGCCATGCCAACAGCTTCTTACATCCTAGAACCGCCCCTTCGTACACCATGTTACATTTCACGGTCACACTATCGAACAATACCAGCTCTGATACCTCACCATGCCAACAGCTTCTTTCATCCGAGAACCGCCCCCTTCGTAAACCTTGTTACATTTCACTGTCACTCTATCGAAAACACCCTCTGATAATTCGTCATGCCAAAAACTTCTCCCATCCGAGAACCACCCCAAACACGGTCTACTGCCATTCGACTCGCTACAGAACTGTGCTTTAACCCCCCCACGTATCCCCCAGGGAGTAACATCATAACGCGCTTATAATGAATTTGACGATGTACATTTAGAAACACATGATGGTGTTATTTCTGTAGCTGCTTAAGAATTTATAGTTTATCGTAAGAAAACGATCAAATTATCTGTCCATGTTCAGACGTATACACGCGATATTGAAATATAGGAAATAAAGATCTTACCTTCACCATTTTACGGAAATAGATAAGAAGGTGTGCAATGACAACATTCAAGGACAGTTAAAAGGCTAAAGAAACAACATATTTACATGATAGACCGACGTTTCGGAATGCATTTGACAAGTACTAAACACACAACCGTATCTGACCAGCATAGGTTTGCCTTTTAAATGTCACATTGGATGTTATCATTGAACCATGTCTAGCTTAGTACCTTCGCGTTTTTATAGTGTTGGTGCAGCGCTGTTAAATCCATTCGGATCCATCCAATCGCGTAACTGGAGGGGGGGGGGGGGGGGTATAAATGATAAACTCTACGTATATTTAAACAAATGAGTCGGTTGTGCTCGGAACTGATTTGTTTCATTTCTTAAACGTCGTTAGAGTAAGTGGCTTTTACTCTACTTTGAATGATATGAAGACTGGATGGCAACATCCCTGAAGAGTGATGGTGCGCTCTTGTTTCGCTTTTGTGGCTAACAATATCTGCCATCCCCCCACCTGAATATCCCCGATCATAAATAACAGCAGTTTTTAACCACATGTTTATGATTATATCCTCTCAACCTACAATCTTGGAAAAAGTCCTTGTAACGCTGTACACGTTTTAGGCATTATGTGCAGACTTTTTTTGCTGATCTTTAAATGATGTTTATTTTGTTTAACTGTGAATAGGACATTTTAGACAACCATTTGCCCTTCCCCACACCCCATCGATCAATGTTGGGTCCCCTTGAATAACTGCTGAAGACATTAACTTTCCTCAACACTGAACGGGGGACAGGTGGTGATAGTTTACCGTTGTTAACGAGTAAGCGTTCCAAGACTTTGTCCAGGATTGTCTGGACAAAGTGCAAAAACAATCATCTGAATTTGGTTTTTTTCACTCATAAGTCAAAAACGGAATGTCGGATGAACTTCTGATTACACACGATTTTAGATCCAACCATAGGCGTCAGAGCTATAGTATTATCTTTAAAAAATAGTCATGGACAACTGTCCTGAAGCTATCTTGTCAAGCATGAAACATTGAAACTAATGCGCAAAGTACGCAAAAATTGACATTTCTAACACTTAAATTGGTCCAGTATGACGATTTTAACGTCCCCAACATAATAGTTAGAATATCTGGCATGGATTGAGGGCCGTTATAATGTTAAAATGTGTAGAAAGTGTTTGAACTAAAATGGTCATGGGAAACTGTCCTGCAATGCCATCTTGAAAGCTTGAATAATGAAACATTCAAACTAATGCGCCCGATGTACGCAAAAAAGTTGACAATTGTAACACTTAAATGGTCCAGTATGAAGTTTTTAACGTCCCCACATATTATATTTAGAATATTTTGTGTGTTTTGTGAGACCCATTATAATGTTGAAACCTGTTGAAAAATTGAGCGCGAATCGAGCAAAAAAACCTCAGTTTTTGAACTAAAATGGTCCAGAAAAAAACGTTCCTCTTACCCACTTGTTAAGCTTGAATATTGAAACATTGAAACTAATACGTGCAAAGTGGCATTTTTAACTAAAAAGGTCTAGTACAGCGTGTCTCAAAAATCTGGGTTCAAAAGTTTGCGAGCTTATAACTAAAAAAGTAGAAAACATATGTAGGGATATTAAACAAAATATACCTGACCTGAATTGGTTAAACTCTGTGATTAATCCTATATAAACTTTTTGAAATACAAAGATTTTAATAGAGCGTGGTCAAAACCCATTTGTCCCACTTTTCAAGAAACACCCCGATGTGTTGCAATTGCGCATTGTTGTGACTTCATCAGAGTCTTGCCTTTGCATTCATTCTTCACAAAGACTTAGACAGTAAACAAAATTATCTTGGTCATATTGCAATAATACAAGTTCATTATTTACATAAACATTAAAACAAAATGTTCTTTGTTATAGTCCGAGTTATTGTTAGGTTCTCTCGGAGAATAAACCCCATGCCGGGAATCAGTTTAATGCATCGCACGGATGGTTTTCTTTAAATCGGGACAAATGAGTTCTGACCACGCTCTATTCAAATCTTTGTATTTCAAAAAGTTTACATTGGATTGGTGTCTGAATTTACCTTTAAGGTCAGGTAAATATAAACTATCGATGTTTCCTACTTATTTCGTTATAAGCTCGCAAACTTTTGAACCCAGTTTTTTGGGACACGCTGTTTAACGTTTTTAACGCCCCTCACATTAAAATTATGGGGACGTAACCCCGTAACCCCCCCCCCCCCCCCCCCATTTGCGCCGCATATGTCCTTAACCTTCACTCCCTACCTCCTACTCTTCCTCCTTCTTATCCTCTTCCTCCTTTTTCTCTTCCTCCTTCTCCTCTTCCTCCCAATTTTTAAATGTTGGTAAATGCGGAATCACGTTTTGATATTCGTGACTTATTGTGACCTTAAATCGGATATATTATTAATGCAATAAAACAGTGTACATTAACATATCAGATGATTGTTTATCATTCGAGCGTATTATGCGTTGCTAGAAATGTGCTAGCTACACACCTGCATAATGACCCAGATGTTAGAACAGGTGCTGTATTGGAATGTAGTTCATCAACTCCATTTACCATGTTTTACACAGGTAGTGTTTAGTTATTTGCCTTGGATGATAGTTAGCACTCTGTGAGTATATGGACTTGTTATTGCGTGTCCTCTATCAGTAGGGCTACAAGCGTGTATAATGTGATAATCATCCGTTTAGACGAATTCGCACCCTTTAGAGGAATTACATGCTTTTGTTGGACACGCTTGGGCATTAAAACACGAGGGGTTTGAAGTCTGTCTAAATTTAGGAATGTCGTTACATTGGCGGAGCATATGCTAAAAAACAATGTCAATGATTTCCTTTTGAATAACTTGGTAATGTTTGGTTTTATGGGTAAATTGAGAGATCTGTATGTGATTAGTCCATTTTGGGAGACCAGAAGCCCCGAATATACTCGTCGTGCAACACAAATGTGATAAAAACATTAAACCTCTCCCTGATGAGAATTCTCACTGTTTTTCATAGATTTAATTCCTAATAACTATTCATTTTTTTATAACTTAACATTTAAGCTGTAGAAGCTTTGAGTATTCTTTTGTTGACCTACTGGTCAAGTTCAAAGATCACATTTCGTTTTATTTCGCAAATTTCGTTTGTTAACGCAAATGAACGTTCGTCTCGGGCATAGTACGCATCATCAGAGTGTAATAGCATAAATAGGGCCTATTGTCAATAGAACAAGCCAATTTAAATTGACACATTTTCTGAATATTCTTTTACACGTTGAGTTAAACTCATGAAGTTGCCCGGTAGGGCTTCCTAACTAATTTAGCTAATAGAACGACATGTCCCTTTTATGTATTTCTTTTGAGCGGATTATATTCATACTATATTATCTAGACGACGTCAATGGTCATTAGTCAGAATTGTGCTAAAACGCACGCCTGAAGTCCGTTACTCCTCCAGAAACGTTATTATTGTACATAATGGACACTTCAATGTACGCGTTTACTCAGCTAGAAATTATCAGGTTGTTGACTGACTATGCTATATTAAAGGATGAATCAGAGAGCGATAGCGGCAGAAATGCCTGCAATTACATTCACATATAACTATTGACTATACTATTCTTCTTTAAAATGTCCTATGGTGACATTAAGGGCCTAGAAGAGGGACGGTTGCTGGTATAAATCATAGATGCCCTCATCCACGCATAATTGCACTAAAATAGCTTTGCCTATTTCCACGGTGCTAGGTAATAGACAACAAACCAAATACAATCCACAACAACTGTCATCTAAACAAATTAATATACGACGTAACAATGCAGTAAATCATAATAATCTTGTTCATGTTAAATACCGACCGAAAAGAAAACTTGACATCAAGGTCTGGAACGCCCTTTCAATGTGCAATAAAACAATAACAATATACGACTACATTCTTGATAATGATGTTGACATTCTTGTAATCACCGAGTCTTGGCTTGGGGAGGATGACCCGGTTGTGATCGGGGAGAGCACACCATCAGGATACTCCCTTTTCAATTGTCCAAGAATCGGTGACAAGCATGGTGGCCTTGCAATAATTTCTAAGTCTAATCTGAAGCTAAGCATCCAGCAAATATCTCGTGATGTGAACATGTATGTAACTTTCGAATATGCCTGTGTTACTGACATTTCAAAGTCTTTTCGTCTTATCGCTATATACCGGCCACCACCCTCGAAGGAGAATGGGTTCACAACTTCTACTTTTCTGCAAAGAATTTGACCACTTTTTGTGTGATATCGCAGAATTACCTGGCAAACCCCTAATTGTAGGTGATATCAATCTTCATGTCGATGTACCTTCGAAGCCTGAAGTTTCTAAATATCTTGCTATACTTTCGCAACACGATCTTTGTCAGGTTGTTGACAGACTGACGCATAAAGCTGGTCACACGCTTGATCATGTCATTTGTCACCCAAATGATAATCTGTTGATATGTTGCAACGTGTCGCCTAATAGGTACGGCTCAGACCACCACATGATCGAATGCAAGATAAATAAATTAAAGCCAAGACAGGAAAGAAAGATCATCAAGACGAGAAACTTTAAAGATATGGATTTAGAAGCGTTCAAAGCTGACTTATCACATGAACTCAGTGATCTAACTCTCCTATGTGACCCTGAAAAGCAATCTGAACAATATAACTTCAGGGTGCGTGGTATCCTGGATAAACACTGCCCTGAACAGACTCGTTCGCAGAAAGTCATTCGAAATCCTATGTGGTATGACGAGAAGGTTAGAGATGCCAGGAGGGAACGTCGTAGGCGCGAACGAAAATGGCGAAAGACTCTATCTGAACAAGATCATGATAGTTACATTGAGCAAAATAAAGTTGTTGGTAATCTGATTGTCCAGTCAAAAACCGTGTACTACAAAAACACTTTTACTGATGCAGACTCAAAGACAATGTATCGTACAGTGAACACATTATTAAATAATTCTACTGTTGTTTTACCGTCAACATCTTCAAATGAAACTCTCAGTAATAACTTTGCTATGTATTTCACCGAAAAAGTTGACAAGATTAGATCCGAACTTGATAGTAGTGTTTTGAATGTAAATTCCTGTACGTGTAGGGGTGTGTGTACCAATAACATGTGTACCAACAACTCAAATATTAAATGTGCTAATGTGCTTACTGTGTGCAATAATGATTTTGAAATGTATGATGTTTTTACACCTGCTGATGAAACTGAGATCCGTAAGGTACTCTCGAAAATTCCGAACAAATCTAGTTCCCTGGATCCCATGCCCACATGGCTTCTAAAGAAATGTGTTGACATCATGGTTCCCTTTGTAACATCGTTTGTTAATAGCTCGTTCCAAACAGGCCTTTTCCCCTCTACTCTTCGTAAGGCTGTCATAACACCCATAATCAAAAAATCATCCCTAAACCGAGATGTTTTAAAAAACTACCGCCCAGTCTCAAACCTCCCTACACTTGGCAAAATCCTTGAGTACCCTGCTGTTTCAAGACTGAATAAACACCTCCATTCTCAAAACCTCACTGAAGACTTCCAATCGGCGTATAAAACAGCTCATAGTACTGAAACAGCCCTGCTTCGTGTTAAAATTGACATTGTATGTGAACTTGATCATGGGAAAATTGTTATGCTTGTTTTATTAGATTTGTCAGCAGCCTTCGATACCATTGACCATGATATTCTTGTAAATAGGCTTCAAAATGAGTATGGTATCGGAGGTTGTGTTTTAAACTGCTTTAATTCCTATCTTAGAGGTCGTACAAGTAAAGTAAGTGTGTTAGGTAAATACTCATCTGTTCATCTACTAAAATATGGTGTGCCTCAGGGATCTGTCGCGGGTCCACCGATCTTTACTTTATATTCCAAACCAGTCGCTGCTATCATGAGGCGCTTCAACGTTCCATATCACGTGTACGCCGATGACACCCAAATGTATGTGAGCTATGATCCTAAGGTGCCTGGCGATTTTGAGGCAGCGCAGCGCAGGCTTATGGATTGTATTGCTGAAGTCAAAGTATGGATGTTGAAAAATAAGCTGAGGTTAAATGACACAAAAACTGAGTTTTTCCTCATTTCTTCTCCAAGACAACTCCATCTGGTCTCTGGTGTTGGTTTAAGGATCGGTGGATCTGAGATTGATTCCTCCTCGTCAATTAAGAACTTAGGTGTTAAATTTGATCCCCATATGAAAATGGATTTACAGGTTAATTCTATGTGTCGTACTATTAATTTCCATCTCAGAAATATTGCTCGTATTCGTCGTTTTATGGATCATAATACATGTGCACATGTAGTGAGGTCTTTGGTCCTTTCTAGGCTGGACTACGGTAATTCTCTTTTAGGCGGTATTTCAAATTATAATGTCAAGCGCCTGCAAATACTTCAAAATCGTGCTGCGCGTCTTATTTTCTGTGTTAACAGACGAACCAGCGCCGCGCCACTATTGCGTGAACTTCATTGGCTACCCGTCCAGCAGAGAATCGACTTCAAGATCTTACTGCATGTGTACATCTGTGTAAATTTATTAGGGCCCTCATATTTGTCTGATGTTGTGTCTTTTTATCAATGTGCTCGCGCTGGTCTTAGGTCTTCTAAGGACACAACTCGTCTCGTTGTTAATGCTAACAAACGTGCAATAGGCAAAACAGCATTTTCGCACTTAGGCCCTAAGCTATGGAATGACCTCCCCATTTTTATTCGCAATGCTTGTAGCGTTCATACTTTTAAAAAGATGCTAAAAACTCACCTGTTTCCATCAGAGTAATTTGTTTTTCATCACTTTACATGGCCTATTGGCTCTATTATTGCCCGTTTTTATATTAATGTATCTATATTCTTGGTATTTGTATTCTATATACTTGTTGTATTTTTATAATACTTTAACTGTGTATATACTTTGACTGTATCTTTTCAATATTTTATAATGTTGTTATTTGCTGTGTACGGCGCTTTGATCTTTTTTGGAAAAGCGCCTTATAAATGCTCTGTAATAATAATAATAATATCGCTAGTAAACAAATAGTGAAAAATATGACCCCGTCAATATTTCAAAAAATGGTAAAAGTGGACAGCTACATCTTTAATCTACATGAGTCTGTTAAAAACATTAGCTTTATCCCATATAAATGTGTCCACATGCATTGTGTACATCCCAAGTCATTTCTTTTTTACCTAAACCGGAAGTAGCATTTTCCTCACTTCCGGTAAGCCCTAACCTAACCCTAACACTAACCCTGAACATCAGAATTACACTTAATTTTGCACATATAATCTTAAATACATGTTCTATTTAACCATAGCGCCATTTTTTTATATCTTCTTTTCTCTTTAAATTAAATCCTACTGTTTTTTGATTAGCTGCGACCGTTGCCATGGCAACTGTCAAATCAATAACGGCTCTATGGTTCAATGCGGAATTTATTAGTATTATATTTATCTGAGAAAGTTTCATGAAAATCTATCAAAGCATTAAGGAGTTATATTTGTTCTGCTGCAGTACCATTTTTCATTGAGGTCTATGGGAGTTTTGCATGCATTTGTTTGCTAGTGATAGGCCCTCATGTTATAAATGTAGACTTGCTCAGAAATAAATATAAAACTATCAAGACATTATAAACATTAATACCGAAGATAATATGGAAGTAATAAAGCAATATTGTGATTAACTAAAATTATTCGTATCACAACCTGAGCAACTGAAATGACTACCTATAACAGTTAAATAAAAACAGTCAAAAGTAGAAGTTTAACGTAATTCAGAACAGTACTTAAGTGAGCAAGATACGTTAAAATTGCAACAAAATAAATTTACAATATAGAAACACTGAAAAGGAATTATCTCAAAACAAGATTGATCTTTCATCTGGTGGGTCTTGTTTTAATAGTTTCAAAAAATGTGCCCAATCTTCACCCCGGCTACCTGGATGGTATTCTCAGACATTCACTCTTAACCGTCGTCCTCCTAAGGGGGCGGGGTGGTTACCCACCCCCTAAGAATTTTCGCAGATTGCGCTAAAACGCAAAGGACAGTGACCTAGTGCGTCAATGTTATCGCTTTTATATCCCTTACGCTTATGTTAACAGAAAAAATGAATGTACCACCTTACACTGTGGCCGTCAAAGTCCGAGGGTAAGGGGGGGGGGGGGGGGGGGGGGGGGGGGGGGGGGGCGGGGATTTCCACTTTACAATTTTTGAAAATCAACATTTCGATAAATATCTTAATTGTATGGTCCTGAATCTTATAGTATATGTTAGAAACATCATTTCCCTCAGTTATGGCAAAAATGTTGGCCTATATTTATTTTAATGTACAGACAGAAATACGACAGGATTTTGAGGTCGGCCATGTTTCGTGACGTCATGCGTGGAACGTTTGTACTTGTTTTGGTATTTATGGAAAAAGGAGACCTATAGCTAGCCTATACCATGGTACCAAAATAAGCATACTGTGCAACCCGGTCTGGATTTTTTTAGGGGGGGTTGGGTGGTAATTAACCTAATTCTAAAACTAACAATCTGGGGTCAGTGAAATTTTTCATGTACAACAATCCATGACTCTGTTTTGGCATGCCTTTTCATAGCAACGAACGTCTAATTTGTAGAATATGTTTCAACAGTGTTCAGCGTTCGCATTAAGTGGTGATCCGCTTTCCCGGGACCACCAAAATTGGCACCGGGCAACCAACATCTACTTTTGCAGTAAATATTTAACTAGAAGTTAACACATGAATTTAAATATTTTACAGAGCTGTGAATGAAACAAAATCAGCTAAATGATAATTACATAATCCAAGTTTCATACGGAAAATATCAATCTATCATTGTACTTCCAAAATCTCATTTGGGCCTTATTAGTATATGTATCCTATTTATACCGTACGCGTGGTAGTTGTATACCGTTACATGTAGCAGTAATACGAGATGATGATGGTGTGAGTGACTGTAATGTTATTACTAGTTATTAGTAACATATTCATGTTTTAAATTACTGTCATAATTGTGTACAGTATCACAACTGTAACTTCTCGCATTGGGTGTAGATTACTAAGTTAAACAAAATAAACACATACAATACGGGAAACCAAAAATTCTGCCGGACAACTGTAATTTCCTGCTAGGTTGCCCGGCGGGCAATCAGATTATTTTCCTTAATTCGGACGCTGACAGTGTTGCGTTGAGTTTTATGGACAGAAAAAGGTACCGCAAAATGTAACGTTTACAAAAGGCTTTAGTAAGACATACTTTTCAAACATGCAGTAGGAACAATTTTGCTCAGTTGGAAACAGACATCCCTGTATTCATAGATTTATAATGACATTCCACTCAGATAATCACGACACGTTACTAGACATTTGTATTTGCTCTGTGTATTCATTTGTGCTTGTTTTAAATCGGTTAAAGGTCATATATACCTGATTCCCAAAATAAAAGCTAGACTTGTTATTCTGGTGAGTAGTGATAGAAATCTGTTACAAATTATCAGCTTAAGGGCTTGATTTAGATATTTACGTCTTGGTATTATTTGGGGTGTTACATTGCTTTACTACGTCGGCGTTAATAAGACAGACAGACATAAAAAATGCCATTCCATTCGCATTTTGAAAAGGTTAATTGCAGCTTTTATCGCCCGACTACGGAATGATGTTTTTAGGATGCGCGTTCTCAATAAAATGATCAAGAGTTAAAAGCATCTAAACACTTTCCAAGCTCGCAAGAAAATGTTAAGTATGAAAACGTCATTTGAAACGTAAGACATGATGGGAGTTATCCATCATAGTCAATATCAATATGGAGCGAGATTAACAATTGATGTCCACATTTGGAGCACTCCTCTATGTTACAGTTTATAGCTACGTTGAATCGCAATCCAATAAATGTATACCCTTTATGTAAATAGGAAAACTATACGCTGGAGAACGAGAAAAAAAGATGTGTGAAACATTTCTACACATACGTAATGGTGTATATGCGCCAATGAAACGACTATTTGTAGTAGAAATATAAGTGCTGGACCGGTACATTTTAACAAGGATTCTCTGACACTATTTCGACTTCACATGCCAAAAGTTAACCCGGAAAATGTTAACCCTGACAAAATTCACCTGCTATAAGCTGATAAAGATTCCTTAAGTATCTATTGATTTCATTCTTTGTATCAAAGGTCAGCATACATAGCTTCCTGACCATTGACAGTGAATGTGACTTTTAAAAAGTGACTTATTTTCATTAAATGGCTCTATCATGGTTTATTTTTATTGCTAGGTTTTATGTTTGGTATCAAAATGTGCCTAAAAGATTTATCCAAATGTCTATCTCACCATTTTGGAAGGAAAAAAAATCGAAAGCTACTTTAAATGACTTAAACGAGGTGCACGACTTTCTTTTGTTGAGCACTTTATTTGATGACAACTCGCCTAAATAATTTAGCCTTACTAATTTAATACCAATTATAGGCAATGCTCAAAAATATTCCCAATAAGGCTTCATAGGAAATTGTGGTTATGCTAATGTTAAAACAAGTTCCTTTATTTTAAAGCGTATTATATGTATATCACATTTAATGTCTAGACTACGGCCGAGTGCACCAATGACAAGTAGCTGAAGGATATCGCTACCTCGCTAGTAACTGAGGCGTATCCCAAAATGTTGAAAGCACCAAACCGGGGTAAGCTACTAAGCTAGTAGCTTGCGAATAACTTCGTTAAATCATATACCTGACCGGACCCAAGAGTAAGTTGAAGCATAACAGTTTATGCTGTAACTAACTGATAATTTCTGATTTCCCCGATGGACGATTACATTCATATGATGATCAATGGGGGATTTCTATCACGCAATTCATTATCAATTTTTGTATAATTTACTCAATGATATATTTTACCAATTTATTATAAAATATTTTAAATCTATCCCCAATCATGCATACAAAATTGTAATACATATGACCATAATTATAATTGAATATAATGATTGAATAATGATAAATAAATAAGTATGTCAATACGTCATATTGTAGATCAAATAAATTTACATGAATTATTTCATTAAAGTCACCATCATGTTTTGAAAAATATATAAAAAAATACGGGAATCTCGGGAATCGAACCCGTATTTTCCGTTTATAAACTCCAGGATCACAGTAGCACGCTACAGAGATTGGACGACAGAAAGAGCATCATTTTATTAATAAACCGTTGAACTATTTAATTTAAAAAAACTTCTATTTATCATGAAAATGGTACCTTTTAAATGCAAAATGTATATGCCTCTCGAATAAAAAAAGTTTGTAATGTAATGATGGTCCTTATTTTCCAGAGAATTGAAAACAACGTTTACATTTTCGGACATACAATTTCGTCATTTTATCTGTCTCTCAGACCAGCTCGACATGGCCTCATTGACCCAGGGTGTGACGTAGTTAATTGACTGACGACACATTTTTAATTTTACGGAAAACCCGTAATATCATTGTTTGTCTCTCTGATGGTAAACATTTGGCGCATGCGACAAATATTGTTTGAGTGGGACGATGTTAATTTATATGGATATTATCCTCGGTAGTTACTATTCTGATCTTACTCTTCAGTTTGCTCTAAAATTTACATCTCTAGTAATTTACGCTGCAGTTAGGGCACAAGGGCTAGCGAGGTAGCTTACCTCTCTAGTAAGTTACGCCAATTTGGTGCACTCGGCCGATTAATGTCTTTGATAATTTGTCAGAAATGTGCCAAAACATACGCCTTAAGTATGCTCCTCGATTAATGTCATTGATTGCACTAATGGGCACTTTTCAAAATGTGCGAGTTTACTCAGCTAGAAATTATGAGGTTGTTGACGGTGACATTAAAAGGATAGATACGACAGACAGACAGACATTAGAATGTGTGCAACTTCGTGTATATTAATATTTGGAGACTGTTCTTTCTTTGAATAGTCTCCGTACCAGTAAAGGTGTCAGCGTTGGATATTACTCATTACTCAAAGTCGTCATTTTACTAAGTAACTAGTGTATCGCAATCTAAAACCTGCAATATATTGGTCGAATAACCGAACCCTATTTATTCTGTTAATTTCATCAACAAAATTTCATCAATGAAAATTGTCACTATGAAAAGGATTGTACTAAACCAGCCAAGCTGATTAATTCATTTACGTCGTCATACAAATATTACTTCAGAGACCTAAAAATACAGTTAAATCCAATCAACTGCTGAATGGAAATTAAAACAGTTCACAGCAAACTACTTACATAACAATTCAATAGACCTTTTTGAACATCATGGTCAGTGATTTTAAAGATGTTCAAATGTGATAATCTCGGTCAAACTTAGAATCTACCGTTTACAAAATTATCTGTATTTAGTCAATAACATTTGATTTTCATGATCCAACATTTTGAAAGCTGAACGTTTGTAGATGTTAAAATCATAAAGACTCTGACAAAAAGCAACGGTAGGCTATTCACAGCAAATAAATACAACGTTCCAGGTATAAATCATTTTAAACACCCGGTAGTGTTGTGAATGCATTATTTATTAATTTTGTTTACATAAGCTGTGTATTTTGCACTCCTCTCTACAAAAAATTTCAATCAATCCAATTTCAATTCACTTTGTCTTCATTGTAACTGATTAAAATATAAAACTTGGCACTCAACATGTTTCGTTTAGGGCTCGTTTTAATATACTCTATCACAGCTCTATCCCCACCTTTACTGGGGGAAAGCTGTGATAGAGTATATAGATATGACTTCTTAATACAGTGGAAATTACTGACACACGTAGACAAACTAAAACAAAGCAAGTAGCGGCAGTTTAATGAATTAAATGGCTACTATTACCACAGTCAAGACCTTTTAGCTAAGTGCCATCTGAAAGCGAAAACATCCAGGTATGGGACATATTTTTCTCAATCTAGTGATCTTCGTGGTCATAGTTATCTAAAATCACTGCCAGTTAGGCAATAAAGGCTACACATCATATTGACAGATTTCTTCCTAAGTGCGTAATTTAAATATTAAAAAACACCTTACGCTGACTTACAACTTTAAACAGTAAGACAATTTCTTGAATGTATCAGGAGAATTTAAACGTACATGTATAATGATCCCGTGTCTTGATACATGGACCAGAAGTCAAAACGCGTCTTCCTGATCTTTGCGGTGATATGATTCACTTTGGTATTGTCTGGGGAGAGACATTCCAACACTACGAGGTGCTTGACAGACTACACAGACTACTATCGTCCGTCTAGTGCATCCATCATTCCCGAGTCAGGTGGCTAAATGAATATTTTTACTATCGATAAATGTTCCCGTAAAAAATCGAGGATTAGATATATAAAACTGATAACAGAATTAGTGCAGTTTATCATTGAACTCTCTTCAATAAACCCCTTAAGCACAATCAGAAAAACGCGATATAAGCTTTGATTAATGTTATTTTTATTTCCACCTTTCAATCAGCACAATTTTAGCACCACGTGAAGAACCGGCAACTCCACGTACGATGTTACTTAGTTTGAAAAAACTGAGATAAATATGTTCGAGATGAAAACATTGTATTAATTTAGGTAAGTCTCGAATCAGTTCCCCTGTTTTATACATTTCAAGATCCTACTTACCCGTGTCATTGAAAGCCAATGGGTTACAAAATGTGGGCGCTTGGTTAAGTATTGTAAGTACAGTGAAACTGATATGACTGACAGAACCTTGGAAACAATTTGAAACAATTGTCTTAACTACAATCAGTATTACATTAACATAACATTTACACCTTCGTTCATTTGTTATGTTCCGTCAAATGACGAACAATTTAACTGATCTTGGATTGAAATCACGCTAATTTATATGTTTATCCTACGACTAGGGAATGGTAAAATTTCCAAACGGTCAACCAACCCAGATGAATAGTTTGAACTATGTATGTTACATGTTCTACGTTCGTTTACGTATACGTCTTAACCTAACGTCTTAAACGGAGTATACGTTTTACCCTAAGCATGTCCAATAGAATCGGGTATACATGTTCAATGGTTTTTGAAACGCAGTTTAACGAAGTATCGGTTATATACACAAAGAATTAAGTTAAGCACCCCCCCCCCCCCGTTTTTTTACAACCTCGCACATTACAAGTTTGTTGTCGTCAAAACAGTGTAGTATACCCATGATATTGCTATATTTTCTGGAGAAGTGATATTATGGTCACATAAAAACATAACAATCATGCCGTTTTCAATATTTTATTCTGAATAATTTAAGGTGACATTTTTTGGGAATTTTAGGCATATTTTCACCTCAATTTAAGTATGGAGCTATAGGTCCATCACGGACAGTGTGGATGACGTTTATGTTTTCTAACGTACAGTCATTGTTCTGAGAAGACCTCTAGCGATCTTTGCGTCAATAACGTGTGTAGGACCCACGTGATCGGATCACTGACTCAACCCTACGACCTACGACCACGTGGATGATAACACGAGCGATGGGCGTCACAGATGAGTGCACTCATCTGCATTTCATCAATGGATAATTGCTAATGTCATACCAATCATTATTATTTGATCTCACATACCTTAGAATATATGCCAATGTATACATATATTAGGGGGTGCTTAACTTAATTCTTTGTGTATATTATAACTACGCGTACTTAAACATGTAATGAAATTCAACGATGTCAAAGCAGCACTTGGCTACCCATTTTGTTCTTCAAGCACTGTGGAGCAACTGTATTCAACATTCAATACAACACTATCATCTATGCTGCAAGATGTTTCTCGGACGTGTTGCACTTATTTATTAAGCGATTTAACTTATTTCCCTTATGCATCTTTACATACTATCATGGATTTTTACCATGGGGCTTACGAGATGCATAAAGTAATTTGATACACGTGGGCTGTGGCTGTGTAAAAGTAACAGACACCTTTTTACATAAGCTTTTTCTGTACCGTTTATTATACCTTCAATACAAAAATGTAAAAAGACATGTTTATGGCCTTTCCCGTAGAAACTGACTACGTTTTGGTTAACGTGTATCACAAGGTTAATTTTAATGATAAGCGTTTAAGCCATTCATAATTGTGCCTATATTATTAATTTTCGCATCGAAAAGGGTATTTTTAATTTTTCTCGAATAGGGAAAATGTATTGGTTACACATTGGATCTATTTTGATTGATTTTTGACCTTTGACCCATTATTGAAGAGAGACAAGTCATTAAAACCATTAAACAACGAGTAAAAAATGAGAAGCCCTTACACAGAAGCCCTTACAGAAATGCTTCAAGATGCCAAAAAGAATGGCAAGCCAATCGTGACAACTTGGTTAGATGTACAGAACGCGTATGGAAGTGTACCACATAACCTCATACAAGTTGCCTTGGAATGGTACTATGTGCCGGAACACATCAGAAAGATTATCTTCAACTATTACGATGAAGTGTTCATCCGTATTAAAACAGAGAAGTGGACAACAGACTGGATACAATGCTTTATTGAAGTAGTTCAAGGCTGTCCGCTATCATCCATTCTATTTCTTGCCGTTTTCAATCTCTGTCTGGAACTACTCGACCAATCTGATCATCTTGGATACCGAATGAGTAATTCCAACATTGTGTCTTCAGCTAAAGCATATGCCGACGACCTTACACGGGTTGCCAGAAACACAGAGGATTGTCCACGACTTAGAAATACCACCAACGAATTCCTCAAATGGTCAAGAACCATGAAAGCCAAGCCTGTTAAATGTAAATCTCATGCCTTGAAGAAAGTGGTTCCGAATGCAGACCAGAAGCGAAGAGGCCATAAAACACAATATATAGCCTACGACCCACAACTAATAATTGACGGACAGAAAATCACATATATCCACAGCCACTCAATGAGATTCCTTGGGAAACATGTAACATTACGTACCTTAGCACTATCTATGCCGCCTGAATGTCTCTCAGACGTGATGTAAACAACTTATTTATTGAGCTATTTAACTTACTTCCCTGCTGCATCTAAATTACTACCGTGAGATTTCTCCTTGGGACATGCGAGAGATAGTTGAAGTAATTGGATACACGTGGGTTGTGGTTGTGAACACGTACCAGACACCTTTTGTTTAAGACCAGATTGTTTATATCGATAGTTTTTTTAAGTATTCCTCTAGTCAAACAATATACATGCTATAATGCTATAAAGTTCGTTGCACACCCCACAAAATCAGTCAATGAATATATTAAGGCAAGCAAAAAAAGAATGTTTCCAGTAGCGCGCGCGTTTAATTGTGAGGCTTGATTCTTGCGCATTTAATTTTTTTTATAGAAAAAACGGAAAAAATAATTATTAGGGCGCCATCATTTGTCGACATTGTCTCCCTCATTTTTAAGATGGCGAACGGCAAACATGGATAAGTGATGATCAGCGGCGAAACTCACGTTTTAACGAGCATAAAAGTAAAACAAAATACACATTTTTGACTAAATAAACTAATTTGAAGTGAATCTCCGCTATAAATTTACATTAAATAAGAGTGATTAAGCTGACAAGTTATCTTTTATTGATTTTGTTAATCTCGGCTTTCGGGATGGTGATTTGTTTCCAGGTATTTAAAGTTTTCGCGCGGTGTTCGATTTCCCGGGACTCGCTTACCACCCTTTACACCCCATTCACAATAGAATGATTTTGTCCTAATTTCAAGTCAACAAAAGAAGAAGCAAAAAAACAACCGCATTTCGCATTTGATTTTCAAGCTTGCTACTGGAAATAAACTTCTTCTTTTTTTGCCTTATCATTATATTATTAAAGGAGAGGGCGGATTGGTGTCACAAACGCCAAAATATTACATTACTATAATTATAATAACAGTTTGGTCCATTGTAAATTGTAATTGATGTTACCCATCGGAATTGAAGAAGGCCTCCCTGGGTGGTTAAAAACATATTTAAGCCCCTGGACCCCACAAAGTGTATTATAAAATGTAGGGGCAATTTAAAATTGTCATGGTTTGCCCTTCAGAAACATTATATTATTAAACGAGAGGACCCTTGATTATACAAAGAAGGATAATATAATAATATTATTATATTATTATTATTACAAAGAAGGGGGAGTGAGGGAAAGGAGGGAGGGGCTTTTATTAGTGTCTCTCACGCCCTGTCTCTGAACTGAAGGAGTGGTTTTTGTAGGTCATTCAGACAGGCTTAAAACACCTCCCCTGAACCCCGCTAACCGCATTACCCCAACCCCAGTGACGTATCCAGGGTGGCCTAGCAGGCCATGCCCACTCCCCGTCACTTCCCCTATATTTTAAGAATTTACAGGTGATTTAAACGTCAAACTTGACTTTTTTAGCGTCACAAGGCCAATTTTAGCAAAATATCTTCAGGAACGTTTTTTGGACCATTTAAGTTTAAATAATTGATTTTTTTGCCCACTTCGCGTGAATAACTTTAAATGTTTTGTTATCGCTAATGTGTAAATCAGAGATAACAATTTTCACCTTTTAATCAACACTCCTTGTCCAAATTATCTCGCTCAATCTCATCCCGATTCGTTGCCGGTTTCCGTTGAGTCGATTCGTAACGTGAAGAAGTGCAATATCCAGTACAGGATACGCAGAAATATACACTTCTAGGCTAGCGAAAAAATCTCTTTATGACCTCTTAGTGATTTGGGCCAGAACACTGCTATAATTATACCCTTGTCATAAGGTTTATTTTTGTTGTTTTTGAGAGGCCAACGGGAGCATTATTTTGTATTTACTATCCCACGATGACCTTTGACCAGACCCATTGACAATGTACCCCTTGGCCTAAAGCGCAAGTTTTAAATACACATTATAACACCCCACATACACCTGTTCGCACCCCCGACTAGACATTAGTAAATATGTTCCTATGTTCCATCACGCGAATGTGGTGACTTACGAGATCTAGACATAACGGATTCTGAGGCCTTTTTCATCTGCTTAGGCTTATTTTATAATGAAGGAACCTCATCGATTGACGTGTTTGACAATTTAAGACTATAGTTTAATAATGATAAAATATGTCGTTCTGACCACGTTTCATATACATATGAGATCGGATATTCTATTATCGACTCATACAATTTGCTAATATGATTATAACTCTGGTAAAACAGTGCTACACAAACATGGACAGTGAACTTATGTTTAACAGTGTGTGTATTCAATTTGATAATATCCAATATCGTAATTTGATCGAGCATTTATCCGTAAAATGCAAACATTGAGATTTCTTCACAAATATTTCAAAACAAGAATTGAAAACATTGTTGCGCCATGCGTACACTCGACATAGACCTACTTATATGGAAAATGTGTACATGTAGAGCGCTATAAACAGACAATACTTCAAATAAAGAAACATTATCTACCGTATGAAGCATATGAAACATAATACGTCGGTGTGCGTTACAGAAAAACAATTCTATGATTGTTCATTATTATAAACTGCTCACAAAAAGTATCGAAACACTTAGATATGATCCAATACATAACGGCTCGAAAGGGTATGTATTAATCGAAGCAAATATTAACCAAGTGCATAATTTTGTTCTGCGTATTGTGACACATCGATCGTTGAAATACGATTTTGCAGAGCGGAGTTATTGTCATTTCAATGATCGTGGGTCCAGTTTCAAAAGTGACACTCATCCCTATTGAAAAGCACGAATCTGATCATTCTAAACGGTAATGCAAACCTCTTTCTATAGGATGATTGTCATATTTGAAACTGGACCCACGACCATTGAAATTACAATAACTCCGCTCCGCAACATCGTATCTCATCGATCGAAGTGTCAAAATACGCAGAACAAAATTATGCACTCGGGTATTTGCATCGATTAAAGCATACCCTTTCGAGCCGTTATATATTGGATCATTTCTAAGTGTTTCGATACTTTTTGTGAGCAGTTTATATAAAGAACCTATACAAATTTCGACCTTCTTTCCGGTACGTTAAACATTCTACAGCAAAAGAAACTGGTTTAAACAAAAGTGTCGGTAGAATCTTCGGTAGATTTGTACGTATATAACTATATCTTGCTGGTCGGGGTGTTTTGTTTTGACCATAAGTGTCCTATTTACATGTAACCACATATTGAATACCGTATGTTATGTACGAAGGTCATTCAAAAAATAATGAAAGGAATCATGATGTAAGATGCATGAGTGATTCTATTGACAGATAGTGTGATCAATACAAAGTATGAGCCTTTGTCTTTCAAGCAATACACTTTTGGATTTCAAAGTATGAACTATGATGTCATAGCATTAGCTTAAAGTAAGTACACTTGGGACACTGCTAAATCAGTTATTTGGCGGGAAATGTGAATTGTTTGTATGAGACACGTAGTAAGAAGAATGCATAACATGACCCCAGAAGCAGGTAAATCCCAATTATTGTTTGCATAATTATGATACCTAAGACAATAACTTTAATACCTGTGTAATTTGAAATATGTAGTATAAAAGGAAAACGTAAGGGGATGCAATTGAATAAAAAGTGTACAAATATCAGTATTTCAAATAGCCCATTTTCACTGACAAATTCCCAATCAGTGAATCACAAACGTTGCGGAAAATCAAATAAATTAGGAAAATCTAAAAACTTTAACCAGTTTGGGCGATTCCTTAGTATAGGTTACTAATAAGCTGAACGTATCCATATGAAACATACAGAAAATATACACATGCGTAGACGGCAGATATTTTTGAACTGGGCCAAAAATTGCTAAAATCATGATATTTGCCAGATAATAGCTTACTGTGCCTTCAAAATCTAATCAGAAACATCGACAAATGCTTAAATCAATAGGTATACTTATTTTGATAATCAAAATGAAAATATACATGAATGTATCAATCAAATATGGCTCCCACAACCTCTCTTATTACTGCTATCTTTAGAGCTACTATGTGTATATTGTTAAAGTAATCGTCACATAATACCAACGGTTTGAGAACATTTTATGATCAGCTCCTCATGAAATCCCGACTATTATTGCTTTACATCCCACAACAATTTATTAAATTATAATCCCTCCTTTGTACTTTATCCGTTGTCGTTTTCTATGGTTTATCGTTGCGGATTTTCCTTAATAAAACTTATTTGAGATGGTCCCTTCTTGTTTGTTTTAAGGAATTCAGATCTCAAAAAGAGTGTCAAACAGAGATTATTGTGCGTTCTTACTATTCACCAAGTGCTATCTGTTTCAATGCTTGCATTGAAACAGAAACAGATTATTGACATATTTCAGGCAGTGTCCAGAGTGTAGTTACGTTAAGCTAATGCTATGACGTCATAATTCATACCTAGAAATCCAAAAGTGTATTGTTTGAAAGACAAAGGCTCATACTTTGTATTGATTACACTATCTGTCAATAGAATCACTCATGCATCCAACACCATGATCACTTTCATCATTAATAGAATGACCCTCGTATTAAGGGTTCGAATCACTATACCTTGCCATGTGGGGTTTAACACATCCTGGAACTGGTACATTTTTCATAAAAAATCATAAGAGGTTTATTAACATAATTGTTATAGCAGAATAACATCTGAATTGCAACAATTTTACAATATAAAAACATGTATAAATATCAAAATACAATTGCACAAGCCTATTAATAATTATTTAAAAGGTAATATCAAGAACAGTATTGAACAAAATAAATGAACCATACATTACATACACACCTCACAAACCAATCCACCCCCACCTGGCATACCTTCTACACACACCTACATACACACCCCCACCTCCACAGACATAAACACCTTACGCCCAACACTCACCCACCACATCCACATACATTTAAAGCAAACTTACTACTCACATTAAATACATTTAAATGATCACTATATTATACACAGCTAAAAGTTGAATACCAACAATTAGTGGCCAGTTCATTGCATTAAAAGAGCAGTATTGAAAACACTAATGAGTCTTTTTCCAGAGATCGGCCATATGCAAAAGAGGACTCTTTCTACATCATATATTGTGTTGACCCTTGGGATACTTAATCTGTCAGAGTTCCTAAGATTTCTTTGATGCACTGGGCTTCTGGTAGGTGGGACCCAGGAACAAAATTGCTCAGACTTCATGAGAGAATTCAAGAAGTTTAGACTTAGTTGCTCTCTTCTTTTTCTCAGAGAATCTAAACCACACTCTTGGAGAGCATTATCATAAGATGTGTAATGCTTGCCCATGATGATCTTGCACGCTCTTCTTTGGATTCTTTCCAAGGCAACAGAGTCATGGATCGTGAGACCAGGGTGCCAGATTGGGGCAGCATAATCTGCCAAAGGTCTAACAAACCCGAGAAAATTGTGACAAGATCATCATGAGGCAAGTTGAAACGTGTTAGTAACTTAAGTATATAGAGTCTACCATTGGCTTTCTTATAATGATAAGAATGATCATAGCATAAAATACGCGTTCATTATGTTTTTCGTGCCCACTACATGTAACTGTAGACGGTAGCCTGTCAATTGTGTTGCATAACCATATTGAAAAATATTTCACCTTTAAAAAGTGGACACATTATCAAACAAACGATCAATTATGACAGGATGCGGTGATCCCTTTATTGCACCCGACACTTTCCTTTCTGGTGTTTTATTTAAAGGATTTCCAATGGTCAACAATATTATGTCGGAAGTGTAACGAACCTACCTGCGAAGATTTGTTGAATACATTGGGTCGCCATTTCAATATTAAATCGATATATGTACAAACATACACACGGGCAACGCAGACCGACCTTAAAGCTTAAATCAACCAATGGTTTGTTTGTTTATTGTGATTAAATATGATAATAATAGCGACTTGAAATTGAAACTTTATGAGGTGCAAGTGGGAAAAATAAGTACTTAAAGGAATTGCCAGTATGGTTTATTTGTTTAATGAGTATTATATTTAGACAAACACTTAGACTCAAGCATAATATCATTGAGAAGAGTTCCATCAAAAGACACGTACAGCGTATGAACCTTCACAGATATCCAAAAGTTGCAATTGTTGGCACTGTAAAAGGTAAAAGGCCCAGAGGTAGACCAGCTAAGAGATGGATGGATGGTATTTGGTCAGACTGTAACAACCTCCGTCTGACATCCTTATCAGAAACAAGCAGAAAGGCTCAATACAGATACAAATGGCGCACAATCTTGCAAAGGATGGCATCACTCAACCTAGTTGAAGTGGACCCCATTAAGTAAAGTAATATTTGGTGCAATATTTCACTTTGAATTGTTACATACAACTGCATTTGTGTCAACATGTCATATTTACGTGTATGTTTATTTCCATACTTTAATGAGTCATTAGGTAAGTGAATAAATAATCAACACCTTAAATAATAACAAATTAACAATAGCAACAATAATTCAGTTTTTAATATCATACCGTACACATATACACCTGGAAAAAAGTATCGCACCACTGCTTTTTTGTTAAAAAGTGCAAATGTGACCTAGAATTTTTCCACTATGGTGTGATATTAAGGATCATTTGTTTGCGTAAGCTGTCTAACAAAATGTTTTGCAATAAATGGGCCACATTTTAGTTTGTGACGTAATCGATGTAATGTTTTTCAAGGCCGAGGGAAAAATGCATGTTTTTGTCCAAAAACATGTATTAAACAAGTTTAGGTATATTAAAATATTATGTGAACTCTACAAGAGAGAAGTGGTATATACTTTCAACTGTCTTATATAACTGTGCCATCTAGCGCTATCACACGCACTTAACAATGTAATTAGTTATATTGATGTCAAATAAAGAAAACAAACAGTAGAGCTTTCTACACTTGACCTGAGTCAATATCGACGATTTATATCGACGTACACCCTTAATATTCTGGAGATGAGGTCACAATCACGTGGAAAATCTTCGTAATAAGTTATGAATTACCCATGAGACTTACCGTGTGTTATCTAAGCAAATCAATATATGTTATGCGATACATAGCGCATAGAGGTGACAACATATCACTAGGGAAATAACATCGAGTTTCTGAGAGTACTATGATATAATACTTTCTCTTCAAAGAAGTCAAGCAAAACGGCAATTTACTTCCATAACGCCAGTCATAGCTGAGTGTTAACTAAACAATTTCAATACAACCAGGAAAGAAACAAGGTTTGAATGATTGCTTTTAAACCAGGATAATGATAATTACTTTGTTTGATAAATGAGACACAATAGCTAATTATAAAGACAAAACAAACTTGCAAAGATATTATTTTCATATATTAAATGCAAAGTAAGGACAAAACAATGTCATTATCGCATACAATTAGCATAGCAAAGATAACATCATGCTGTTGCGATGATCGGATTAGAGTGTCCGCCATTAATATTCAATAGTGAAATTCAAAAGAGCTTGTTAAAGATATATCACAAATCTTGTTCGGTTTTTAAAATGTACACTTTTATCTAAATTGGCATAGAACATATTTTCCTAAATCAATTTTACCCAACTAAAATTCTTTTGAAAGCTAATGAGACAGCCTCTCTGCCGAAATAAATAGTTTGAGACATTTTTGCTCAGATCTTTAGAAGTAGTATACTTTTTTTGTTAAACTCATACTGTACATTTTATTTATGTCCTATAGAGTTACTTCCATCTATTCTAACCAAACAGGCTAGATAGACATTTGGATGGATCCTTTGACACTATTAGGTACCAAATTGGCCACAAAACAACAAAGATGAGCCATTTAATGAAAATCCGAGGCTTTTCCAAATTCGCACATTTAATACACTACGTGGGAGAAAAATGACCGAAGGTTGCTAAGCGCACGTCCTGTATTTGTCTCGTATTGATCACTACTTATTTCCCTTACGCGGGCTATTCAGTCAAATATAAATTGTCATGCATGGTTAGTGTAGCACGGTTGCAATGGTGTAATCGATGTCCAAGCGGTTATCCAGGCCTTGCAATGCATACACACGAAAAAAAATCCGCGAATTTGGAAACGTTACGGATTATCTCTAATGGCACTAATCATGGCTGATCTATTTATTAATATCATTTCCCAAAGCATACCTCAAGGATTTGGCTAATGATTGAATATCAACCATAGTACATTATGTCCGTTATATACGACATCCAACAAAGATAAACAGCATATGGAGATCGAGAGTATTAGTATAGTTCAATTCCCGGGGTTCAATTGTCTAATAAACTGTGCCATCTAGTGCTATCACACGCACTTCACAATGTAATTAGTTATATGGATGTCAAATAAAGAAAATAAACAGTAGAGCTTTATTATACACTTGACCTAAGTCAACATTGATGATTTGTATCGACACATACCATGGAAACCTTTGCGATACGTCATGAGTTACTGATAAGACTTACCGTGTGTTATCTTAGGAAATAAATGTGTGTTATGCTTCACTCTGATAATCAACATATACCTTTTTATGGGATACATATGGCATTAAGCTAAAGGTGACAAAATACTGTATAACCTTGAATTAAATTAAATAGTCACAGTATATGATATTTTAGAGAGAACAAAAGTAGCTCTTGTTCGGTGATACGGAAGAATTGAACCTTACTCCTAAAAGCAAAAGCTGCAATGCATTGAATATTCGTCAGATATAGTGCAATGATAACAAAATAAGCTCAGCATAACCAGGAAACAAACAAAGGTCGAAGGATTCTTTATACCCGAACATCACATTATCCTCATCTATATTGCAAGTGACTACATTGTTTAATATCTCTTAAATCAGATCATGCGACTTAACGGTCACGTGATACGTAAACTCCAAGTTTGCTCCATCAGTATCAATGGCCCACCATATTTGATTTCAAAAAGTATCTCAGATGTTACCAAGATCACCATAATTGGATCAAAAACAAAAATGAAGAGTACCGCTCTTTCGCTTTTCTCAGGATAAGTATTGTGCGATTTAATCACAACAAATGAATATGACATTTCAAACAAAGGTCTTGCGTGAAATAACCACTCAGATTTATGACGTCATACCCGTTAACACGAGTATATTGAAAGTGATGACATTGGATAACATCAATAATGAAACTATATTGTTTGTGATATGAAATGACATCGAATACGTAGTTCGTAATGTGTTAATTATCTTTATAGATACGCCTGATTATAGGTATAACGCTCAAGTTATTGAATCTTCCATCATCTGTTTAATTGTTGTTATTGAGAAGGAAATGTCAAAGGTAAGTTTGCTTCAAATGATTTATGAACTGGCAAACATTCTTTTACTGTTAGAGAGCACACATGCACACACGCAAATATGATACATCTTAATCTTATTCACTCATTATATTTGCTGTAAAACAAGTAATAACACGTGCGTGTTTGCCTATCGTTTTTAATACTTCGACACCATCTATCTTTGACTGATACTTTGACAATAATTAAAAACTCGATCTGTATTTTGAGTACTAAATGACAACATTTTTTGAGTAGGCTCAATTTACCAAATGAATTTGGGTATTCCACAGCAACACAGAGATATGAAATACTGATTTTGCTTTAAAGATAACCTTTGTTTGTAGTAATCTCCCGAGTGCAGCATTATGTTTTATGACGCGTTCATAATTTCATAATTCACTTAAGTACTACTCTGACGTGCTTCGAAGGGAAATTATTCTCATCTCAAGTCACATTAATGGAACATGAAATGTTGATAACATTTAAGGTCATTGATACTTACGGTGAAATAACAAGTTTGGATCATGACGTCAAACACATTTAAATGACATTATTAAGTTGTTCAATACATTATTTGTTGTTTAATACATTATTAGTTGTTTAATAAATTATTAAGTTGTTATTAATAATTATGTTTAATACATTCTGGTCTTTAATTAAAAGGTGTCTGTTGCATGTATGCAGCCACAGCCCACGTGTATCCTGTTACTTCAACTAACTCTCGTATGTTCCAAGGTGAAACTCATGGTAGTAATTTAGATGCAGCAGAGAAATAAGTTAAATAGCTTAATAAATAAATTGTGTACAACACGTCCGAGAGACGTTCAGGCGGCATATATAGTGAGGTACGGAATGTTAAATACGGTGTGTCCTACTTTATTTGACGAACAAATTTGGGTTACAAAGTAGTCATGTGACATCCTAATGTCAATTACTCATTTTAAATCGGTTTGATGGCTTTTATACTTGTCTCTCTCATAAAATAGGTCAGATGTCGACACCAAATAGTCGAAGCATAATGTTGATATCGTTTAAAAGCTTATCCTACAATTAACCTTATGATGAATGTTAGTCAAAACGTGGTCAGTTTCTACGGGAAAGGATAAAAACATGCCGTTTTACACTTTTGTTTCAGTTGTATTGTAGGTGTAGCAAACGGTATACAGAAAACAGAATAATCTTGTGCCATTTTCATAACAAGGTGTATGTTACTTTTACACAGCCACAGCTCACGTGTATCAAAATACTCCTCTTGTAAGCCCCAAGGTGAAATCACATGATAGTAATTTTAGATGCATAAGGCAAATAAGTTAAATCGCTTAATAAATAAGTTGAGTGCGAGGTCCGAGGAGCGTCACGCATCATATATTAAAGTGTTGTATTGAATGTTAAATATAGTGTGCTCCACAGTGCTTGAAGAACAAAAATGGGTAGCCAAGTGCTCCTATGACATATTCATTATATATTTAAACTAATTCAAGCTCTTGGCGTACCTACGGTCTTAAATTTGGGGGAGGGGAGCATGAGGGGGACAGCCAGATCAGGGTGCGACTGTTTTTTTGTTAATATAGATATAGTTTGCAATTTCATTTGAATGGGAGGAGCTTTCTCTTGGGAATATCATAAATGATGTTATAATGTATATGAAATCTCAAATAATCAATACGATTTCTTCATTTCTAACATATTTATCTCAGCTCTTTCAAACTAAATACATTGTACGTGGAGTGGCCGGTTCTTTATGAGTTTCTCCAACTGTGCTGATTGAAAAGTTGGAAAAATAACGTTATTCAACTTTTATATCATGTTTTTATTATTGTGTTTAAAGGATTTATTGAAGGAGTTCAATGATGCTGCACTAATTCTGTTATCAGTTTTATATATCTAAACCTCGATTTTTACGCCGGAACATTTATTTATAGTAACAATATTCATCTAGCCACCTGACTCGGGCATGATGGATGCCCTCGATGGACGATAGTAGTCTGTCAAGTACCTCGTTGCGTTGGAATGTTTCCCCAGACTATACGAAAGTGAATCATATCACCGCAAAGATCAGGAGGACGTGTTTTGACTTCTGGTCCACGTATCAACAGTTTAAAATTGCAAGTCAAAGAGTATTTCAATAATGCGTTCACAACACTACCGGGCAGTGGCGTAACCGGCGGGGGGGGGGGGGGGCAGGGGGGCGGGAGCCCCCCCCCCCCCCCTCTTGGAACCCTTGCCCCCCCCCCCCCGCTTGCCCCCCCCCCCCCCCAAATGCAATCAAGTACGGCTGTAAATGAAGTTTACAAACAAAGTACGCACCAAATCCCCCCCAATAATGACATCGTGTCGGTTGAGATTGGCACTGTCGGTTCATTTGACGAAAGGAATCATAGAATTATGATGGTCAAAAGTACACATATGAAAAAAATTCGCGCGCTACGCGCGCATCTGTCTTCCCAAAATGAAATATTCTTTGGTACAAGCTTGTTTACAGCCAAAATGTAGCTCAATTGTCCAAAAAATAGCTGTAAAGTCGACAATTTTCGCACGCTACGCGCGCATCTCTTTACTAAAAAAAATCTTAGCAGCCCCCCCCCCATTTCAAGTCACTCCCCCTTTTTGCCCCCCCCCCCCCCCAAATGAAAAAGTCTAGTTACGCCACTGCTACCGGGTGCTCTCAGAATGATTTAAATTATACCGGGAACGTTGCATCTATTTGATGTGAATACCGTTGCATTTTGTCAGAGTCTTTACGATTCTATCATTCTTCAAACCATCAGCTTTTTTAAAAAATCTTGGATCATGAAAATCAAATGTTAATAACTGAATACAGATAATTTTGTGATGAGACTATCACATATATCACTTTCTAAAGTGACAGTTATGGGATTAATCATCTGATTACGCTGAATTGAGAAACAGGTTTTCATCGATATTAAGCATTTCCATGCCACGCCTTAACAAAAAGAGATGTATTGATGAAATTAAAATAGGGTTCGGACATCCGGCCCATTAGATTGTGATACACTAATTATAATACTAGCTTGCAATGTAAAACAATGGCTTTAAGTAATGAGTAATGCCCATGCAGCGCTGGCTCCTTTGCCGGTACGGGGACGTGTTAAAGAAAAAAACAGTCTCCAAATAATATATACGCAAAGGCGCACACATTCTAATGTCTGTCAGTCGTATCCATCCTTTCAATATAACTGTCAACAACCTCATAATTTCTAGCAGAGTAAACTCGCACATTTTGAAAAGTGCCCATGAGTGCAATCAATGACAATAATCGAGGAGTATATTTTGGACTTAAAAGGCGTATGTTTTAGCACATTTTTGACAAGTTATCATGGACATTGTCTAGATATTAAATGTTATATAAATATGAGGGTCATTCAATAAGTTCTACCTCCTACCTCGTAACGTTGCTATTATAGAAGCCAGTCCACTATTTTAGCTTTAAATCTCAGCTACAATTTGATAGTAAATTGATCTGAGCACTGGTTGTACTTTTCTAAAGATGTAGTGAAAACCAGACGTCATTTAGTGTGACGGAAACGGATAAAAACAGCCAAATGTCTCATAAGTTCTATTCATTTGGCCAATTCGAAGAGGCAAAACGTACCTTTCGGTCAATTAAAACCGTTCTAAATTACAAATATCTCTTAAACAGAATATATAAACAATAACAGTGACTAATTTCACGTGGGGAAATGCACTCTAGTTAGCCAGAACTAGACCAGGATAGCTATAAACTTAAACCCTACCCTAGAGACAACCACTGCAAAAGTCATATTCGCTTTTCATAAGAACTAAGAAATCTTCATTATACTTGACTAAATGGAGGGATGTAAGTCTCTTTAAGAGATAATATTCAATCACTGAGTACCTGATTGACTATTCTAAAGGTTGCATATAAGGAAAACTCATAAAGTCACTATCATGTTAAGATTTCTCATTCGAGGCATCACTGTGACTTGTAGCAACGAACATTTTTCACCGAATAGCAGTATTCCAGCATGCTATAAGGCGTAGCAATACATTCGAGTTGTTGGTATACTTTTTGAAAGCCTACAAAGGTTAATATTGCCTACAATATGATTTATACATGATAATACACTATTATATTCAGAAGTCATCCATTGTTTTCTATTTCAGTATTTAAATCGGGCAGTTATATCTAATCATACAATAGGGAGAGAAAACGAGAGAAAAAATATGTATTTTCTTTAGGGTAATTTTCCGTGGCCGTTGTCCAAAATCTCTCTCTGGCTTTGATCGCATCATAACAAAAGTGAAACAGGTATCAATTATCATTTGCTATAAATGTGTAGCTATGATTCAGAACTAGAATTATGACAAATGTCATAAGGCTGACATTTATATTAGCGATATTATGAGTGAGGTAGAACTTATTTAATTACCCTCGTATAATATGCTTAAATATAAAGGAACGTGTTTTAACATTAGCATAACCACAATTACCTATGAAGCCTTATTGGGCAAGTTTGTGAGCATTGACTATAATTGGTAACAAATTAATCAGGCTAAATTATTCGGGCGAGTTGTCATCAAATACATTAGGCTACTTGTGCTATAGAGAGTACCGAATTCGTCTTTATCTCCCGTACAAATGCTTAAACCCATTACATGTAGATCAACTAGACATATGAAGACGGGCGTATTCGGCGTGCCTTCTTCAAATCTTGGTGATTTATTGTGGTATGCAATTCATATAAATTACACGCTATTGTCTGTTATCACAAATTATCATAGTCCCAGGTCTTAATAGTAGGCAAAGGCCATATAGGGGTCAAATTCCGAAATGCTCAAAATATGTTGTAATCATATCACACTATTCCTGAGATCATAAGGAGCAAAAACGTCAGTGGAAGTATATCCACCAGATGTTAAAATTCTCAGACACTTAAAAGTGTCTGAGAATTTTGACTTAAGGCGTATCTTTAGCACATGTCTGAAAAATATCATAGACATTGTCTAGATATTAAATGTGATATCAATATAATCCGCTTAAAAATAAAGGACTTTGTTTCAACATTAGCATAACCACAATTTCCTATCAATCCTTATCGTGCACATTTTTTAGCATTGCCTATATTTGGTAATAAAGTAGTATGGCTAATTTATTCAGGCGAGTTGTCACCAGTCAAAAGTCATATAGGGGTCAAATTCGAAAATGCTCAAATTATGTTGGAATCATATCAAACTATTCCTGAGATCATAAGGAGCAAAAACGTCAATGGATGTATATCCACCCGATGTTAAGTGTCTGAGATAGGGCAAAATAGGTCAACGGTCAACATTATGATCAAATTATTGTACAGGGTTAAAATTCTCCAACTTCTCCAATTTTAATGAAAATGATCTCAAATTGTTCTGATAGCTAAACAAGTAATAAAAGAAAAGTTTGCTATATCTTTAAGGCCAGCGTCAAGTAGTACCATTCACTATTAATTATCAGGAACCTATGTAGGCTGACCTTGATAAAAGAAATCTTTATCAGCTTATAGCAGGTGACATTTGTCAGGGTTAACATTTTCAAGGCTAACTTTTGGCACCTGAGGTCGAAATAGTGTCATAGTCCTTGTTTAAAATGTACCGGTCCAACACTTCTACTACAAACAGTCGTACCATTGGCGCATACACCATTGCGTATGTGTAGAAAAGTTTCAGACATATATTTGCTCGTCCTCCAGCGTATAGTTTTCCTACATAAAGGGTATGAATTTAATGGATTGCGATTCCACGTAGCTATAAATTGTAAGATAGAGAGTGCTCCAAATGTGGACATCAATTATTTATCTCGCGCCATATAGACATTGACTATGATGGATTACTCCCATCAAGTCTTACGTTTCAAATGACATTTTCATACTTAACATTTTCTTGCGAGCTTGGAAAGTGTTTAGATGCTTTTAACTCTTGATCATCTTATTGAGAACGCGCATCCTAAAACCATCATTCAGTAGTCAGGCGATAAAAGCTGCAATTAACCTTTTCAAAATGCGAATAGAATGGCATTATCTTGTCTGTCTGTGCTATTAATGCCGACGTAGTAAAACAATATAACACCCCAAATAATACCAAGACGTAAATATCTAAATCAATCCCTTAAGCTGATAATTTGTAACAGAATTCTATTACTAGTACCAGTCGGGATTTTAAATTGGGGATCAGGTATATGACCTTTAACCGCTTTAAAACAAGCACCTTTCAAATGTGGCAGATTTCTAGTAAAGTTTGGTGATTATCTAAGTGGAATGTCATTATTAGAAACTATGAAGACATGGATGTTTGTTTCTAACTGTATAAATTGATTTTCTGCATGCTAGAAAATTTGTCTTACTAAATCCTTTTGGAGAATACGTTGTAAAAGTTACTTTTTGCAGATGAAGTACCTTTTTTATGTCCATAAAATTCAACTTAACACTGTTGAAATATATCCTATACATATTACGTTCGTTGCTATGAAAAAACATGACAAAACAGAGTCATAGATTGTTGTACATGAAAAATATCACTAGACTCAGATTAGTTTTAGAACTAGGTTGAGTGCGCTTCGGGTATAGACTTTATTTGTGGTTGAAACTGCTGTTATAAATACTTCGGGATATTCAGGTGGATGACCCAATATCTTAAACCGCAGAAGTGAAACAAGAGCGCAACCTCACTGAACGCTTCAAGGGTGTTCCCATCCCGTCTTCCATATCAATGCAAAGCAGGGTGAAAGCTATGAAGCCACATTGCTGTCTGATATACAGGTTGAGTCAATACTCTTAAATAACACTTATATCAGACACACTTATTAAAAGGTGAAATAATTTATAATTTTGCTATTGTGTAACTTCCAACTAAAGGGTTCAAAACAGTAACCCCCACTCCTTACAATTATATCACATATATTTGCATACATGTAACTCCACACACTACTGAGCGTTTTGAGAAAAGTTACGTTTATGAAAAGGAAAAAACGCTTGGCTACCCATAGAAAGGTTTCCCCATCGATATAATATTTACTTTCCCAAAATAGTCACATTTTTCCACGATGATGTTTTCAGAAAAATTGCATTTTCAAGAACCTATACAAAAAGTTACGCAAATGTCTCGCGTGGTTATATTTCGATTATATTTATTTCAATTAAAAAGAGAGTCTATTCTTTCTTTTGCTGGTCTTTATTTGAAATTTTAAAAAAATGATTTTTTTTTTATGCATGAATAGCCAATAATGTCCACCATTCACGTCAATAACTTTCTTGCATCATTGTTACGTTCATGAGTGTTTCAATCTCTCGCAAACAAGCGTGATATAATTTGAGGGGGGCTTACTTCGTTTGAACCCTTTGGAACGCAAACTTTTTAAAAGTCATCGACCAGATCGTTTCCACAGCTTGCCAACAGCTTACTATTGAAGGCTTTCACATTTCCCTTATGTATGCCCTCTACTAATGTTATGAATCTCTCTGAAATGCAGGTTATGACCGGTCGATTAAACTAGAGTGCGGTTATAATAATTATATCTGTTTCCATCGGTAGATCCACTTGCACCTGGACGCCGGCGTCACGTCCGACTTTCGTGTGTTTCTAGCACGTTCTATATAATTATGAAGAGCTGTTTTGCAAAAGGGCCTACATCCACTTCTGCCTTTTTACTCATTTTTCATTATTGAATGGATGGCTTTTCATTATGTGCAATTTGGCTTGTATTGGTTGGTACCTCAATTGGCGTGCATGGATGCACTAATCCAAGTCATGGAAACAATAATGAACACAGCCATACAATAATTTGATTAATTCCATGGACCTGTCAATACAAATTCACTAATGCAAAATGAGTAACATGTCGGGGTGGTCTGGTGGCCCTTTTGCAACAAAGCTCTTCATATATATATCACTATCTGTATTAATATGATGTATGTTTAATTTAAAAAGAGTATTGTTATGAGATACGGTATTTGCTAATAATTTATTTTTTCCATTGGTTTCCGATTTTAGGGTATTTCTAGATATAGATGCAGGTAGGCATTTGTGTGAAATTACATGTCACTAGTAGGCTTTAATTGACATACGTCTTCTGATATGCCATAATTTTAGCGATATTATACGCATAGATTATTTTTGAACTCTATCATGCAGTCTGTATGTCGGAATCATCCCAAAGTAAAGTGTGTTCAGGTTATTTAGAAAATAGTAACACATGAGTGGATCACTGGATTCAAATTAGCGCGCCAACCCATGTATTGAGGTTTTACAAACTGAACTGAATGATGATAATCGATTGGCCATCAACTATTCACTATCGAAGTGTTACTTGTAAACCGAGTATCACGATACCAAATAGATCACGCGTTCGAGTCCTGAACACCGATCGAAATGTTCGCCACATAAAGTCAATGGTAAAGCAAGTGTAAAGACAACCCCTACCACGCAGAGTGTCATAGCCTCTACAAAGATACTTATTCACATTTCATAATGTACATTGCTGTTTTGATTTAATACATAATCAAGTTAAGTGACTTTGGTGAATATGGTGAATTGAAATCGATGGTATCTAAATACTTTTTTTTGCGAGTCTGTCTGTCTGGCCAATACCTCCGAGTGTAGATTCCTGCCAATCTGTTCATGTAATCGCAATGCACAGGGATCTTCGCCCCACGTAGCAACGAGTGCCACGCACGGCACGCTGCCGAAATTTTGATTTTTCTTTAACCCGGGTAGCTACTATTTGGACTAAAATTGTGGCATAAGAAGTGAGTGACGACATATGGTCTTCACCCAAAATATTGCCATTATTGACATTGCTACATTTCTGTATAACGGCTGTTTGTTATCCTTAAAGAACGCACAATAATAAGCATGTAACGACGATCAATCATACAGCCAGGATAGGTAAAGGACTCCAATTAACTCTGTAGTGTTTTGGCTGCCTAATGTTTAATAAAGGAACTGGGAGAGAAACTGTAGCAGGCCTTCATCCAGGATAACATATGTTAAACATGTTAAGTGATTGCGAGTAGTATGATGTCAGTGCCTCAACATCCCATCGCGGACCCATCCCCGACGCGCGCGGAACATAACGGGTCTGTGTTACTATAGCAATAGGGATAGGCCCTAGGCCTATCATGGGATGTCTTTAATACAAATGGGAATGTTACATACATGAACATGTTAAATATAAAGGTGGTAGTACGATTACTCTCAGTCATTTCACGATTTATTCGGATAAAACTCCAGTGTAAGTCTTTTTGATACTTAATGTTTCAGATCATGGATTGAAAATCTTTCTTTGTCCTTTATTTTTATATTTTTTCCTACTCTCTTTTCCAAACTCCTTGACACTAACTCTTGCCCAAAGCCTTGTTTTATGTATTACTTGCTTCAGCCACACCCCGGCAAAAATGATGGTTTGATTAGTCGGGCCCCCGATTCGTAAACAATGCGTGTGACCAAGCCCTCAAACGCGCCAAAAACACAGCGGTTTACGCAGCACGCACTGGCGGCATTCTAAACAATAGCGTCGCGTATTAAGCGAGCTGGCGCGTGCTAATTTGCGTGAAAAACAAAACACAGGATACGCGGCGCATGGGAATTTAGCTGATCCCCTGCGGGCAGACCTTTCCATTCCACTTTGTAGATGAACAGAATAAGGGATTTAAATCCTTCTAAATAGGCTTTTGGGATTTCGAAATTGAAAATTTCTTTTCATGTATTGATAGATAACACTATGAAGTTTTGAAAAATGAAGAAAAGTGAAATTCGTGAAAAATACAAAATTGAGAGTGCACAGCCCCCTTAATGCATTTGTGAATACTGCTCCGTCTGTCGTAACTGTTACACAACTTCTTATTTATCGAAATCAGAGTGATAGTCAGTCTGCCAGGTAAATGCACCGTATTAATTGAAAATTGCAAGAAACATATAATTTGATCGTAGTAATATTTTATACAGATAAATATATCCTTGACCATTTAAAATTTGCTACGACTTAAATTCAATTAACAAAACCACAGAAGTTTACCACTTACGACGACTGCCTTGATTGTATCCTTTTAGGGAGTACGCGGTTCTGTGTGTGATCACCTTTTATCTTAAAGGCCCTGTCACACCATAGCGTATGACCTGAACGTGGCCTGAACGTATGCCGACGTATTCAACAAATAGCTCGAAAATTGTCAGAGTCCAAGAACGTCCAAGAACGTCCAACTTCCCAACGAATTGCGTAGGAAAAGTCGACATCGGTGATGGAATGGACGTATCCATAGCGTATCCATAGCGTATTGATCGTATACATAGCGTACGACTAACATATTGATAGCGTATCACTAACTTATAACAAACTTATGACAGCGTATCACAGCGTATGCGAGCGTATGACCAACGTATGCTTAATGTATTCGTAGCGTATGTCTGCCGTGCTCGACGTATTCTCAGCGTATCCTCGGCGTACAACAAACACGTGACTTATGCCACTGCAGAAATTGAGTTTCGTACACGGCGGGACAAGTGTTGCCAGTTCAAGTAAACGTAGCCTAGATGATAACTATTAAAATATCTAGAAGGATCAATCTATAGGGCCAACCTATAACTTACGAGTAACGTACCTGTAACGTATGTCAGCGTATGTCAACGTATGTTTAACGTATGTCAGTGTATGTAAACGTATGTCTAACGAACCTATCGGGAACTTATGCAGAACGTACTAAGCAAACGTTGAGTACATCGAACAATTTTGAACATGCTCAATATTTTTTTGTGGGCTCGACGTGTTCCAAATTTTCACAGCGTATCACAGCGTGCTCTTAACGTAAACGACGTATTCCCAACTTACCCCTAACTTATATCAGCGTACACCAACGTACACCAACGTATTTTTCGATATTTCGCATACGTTGGCATACGTTCAGGTGATACGCCATGGTGTCACAGGGACTTTAGGTTCTTCGACTGTCATAACTATGTAAAAGATGAATTGCATCGATGAATTGAGTGCTGGTATTATACTGCCCTCCCATGACAAAACGGCATAACAGACAATTTTTTTCAAAATGCATTTTTTTGGCTTTTTGTACTCAATACATCATATTACACATGTTAAACCATTTTTTATTTTTTTAAAGTGTCACTGTTCATAATTAATTAGCATGTATAAATGGCACAACAGCATGTTGGTCTTATAAAACCCATGACAAAAGAGAATAACATCACAAAGCACTTGAGCACTGAAGCAGGATGTGCTTGAGTGTGCAAGGAGACACTAACAAACAATTATAATTGACATTTCTGCATGAATGATCTTCACTCAAGTACTACATCCTGGATACAGTGTACTTTCTTTACAACAATCCCAATCACAAAACAGCACAACTTCATTAGTTCATTTTAGTTTACAGAGTTTGAAACATCTTCATTTTAAGAGCAAAATTTGATTCATCAGTATTTAATTATAAAAATATAAAAATAATTTGGTGTCATTTTGACACTAAAACAAGCGTCCAAAAATGGGTCCTCAGTTGGCCACCTCAAGGTGTCAAATTGACACCATTATGGGTGTAAAATATGATACCTTTGGGTGTCATATTCATTTTGACACCTTTGGGTGGTTACCTGAGGACCCATTTTCGAAAATGCCATTACACCCCAAATGGGGTGTAATATTGACTCTCTTAAGTGTCATATTGAGTTTGACACCCTAAAGGTGTCAAATTGACACCATTATGGGTGTCAAATATGACACCTTTGGGTGTCATATTCATTTTGACACCTTTGGGTGGTTACCTGAGGACCCATTTTCGAAAAATGTCATTACACCCCAAATGGGGTGTAATATTGACTCTCTTAAGAGTCATATTGAGATATCACATGTTTAGGAGCCGGTAAGACTGGTAAGTACCGATCTGCTCCATTTCCAGACATTTTTGATAATAATTATGATACAATTAGCGTAATGTAAGACGTCCGTATGAAAAAGATGACCACTGAGCCAGATAAATCGGGCTACATGTATGTAATGTTGCACATATCATCGTATGCATGCATGACGAACACACACATAGTACTAGTAGGTCCATGCACTGACACACAGTCCAACAAAATGCTAGTCTCTGACTATGAAATTGTAATTCATTTCATCAGTTAGTTGGCGCAATATTAAACAACATGAACAAGGCTTACATTACGCTAATTGTATCATAATTATTATCAAAAATGTCTGGAAATGGAGCAGATCGGTACTTACCAGTCTTACCGGCTCGTAACATGCAAACAAAATGGCGACGAGAAAACGCATGCGTTGATATGTTGATAGACGCCCAATTTGGTGTCAGAATTACACCAATTGGTGTCAGAATTACACCAATTGGTGTCAGAATTACACCAATTGGTGTCAGAATTACACCAATTTGGTGTCAGAATTACACCAATTGTTGTCAGAATTACACCAACTGGTGTCAGAATTACACCAATTGGTGTCAGAATTACACCAATTGGTGTCAGAATTACACCAATTGGTGTCAGAATTACACCAATTGGTGTCAGAATTAGACCAATTGGTGTCAGAATTACACCAATTGGTGTCAGAATTAGACCAATTGGTGTCAGAATTACACCAATTGGTGTCATGCTGCTTCGACACCTCTAAAAACCGTGAGCTTTCCCGCCAACTATTGACGCCCTTGGAGTTATTTCAATTAATCTGACACCTGTTTTGGTGTAAATCACTAAATGATCACTGAAAGGTGTCCGTCGGACACTTAACGGTGTCACCGTAAATTATGTGCAAACCCATATCATTGACGATTACACCAATTTTGGAGTCAAAATAACGCCTTTGTAAGTGTCATTTACAGTTGACTCCAAGAAGGCGTCGCTGTGACACCAATTTATTTTTCAGTGTAGTTATCATTACTTCAAAAATATCCACTCGATTTTTATGAATGAGGTATCAAACTACGGAGAAAAAATGTGCTCATTTAATAATTATGTACCAGTATCGTGCAATACTGAGACAAATCTAACTGGTATCACGTGTACCAGTATCGCTCAATATTGGCAACCTTTATGTGCCAGTATTGAACCATGGTATACCACTATCTGGGACCCAAAGTACACTTTTCCCGAAGGTAGATCAGTATTGAAATCATTGATTTGATTTAGTAGGCTATATACCTCTTTAGAAAAAGAGTTCGCCCGAAGAAACAATGGTTCAATAACATCAAGGAATGGACCAGTATGAGTCCAATAAGCCCTAAGCGTCTGGCACAAGACTGAGCAGCTTGGGTAAAGATGATTCGGAGATGCGAACGTATGGCAGCCAATCGTTACAACTGATGGAGACCCAAAGGCAAAAATATCAAAAACGTAATATTTTGTCACATAAGTGCATAAAAAACACTGATGTACATTCATTGCCTCATGAGTATGTTAGAAATACCCCAATCATTAATCAATTCATTAATGCAGTAAGCGGGCGCCAGGTAATTGAAAAACAACAGTGTGGCCGGCACGCGTACTCTATTTGGCATCTGTACGCGCAAGTGGACCAAATTACGCGTATCATGACTTCCGCATATTGCGTGCTGCGTCAGAATGACCAAGCGCATCAATCACTTACTTGCAGTGTCGCTATTCCGCGTTCAACCGCTGTTGATTCGTTGGCAAGTACGTTTTATTTAGAGGGCTGTTCGATCAAATTACGGGGAAGTATATATATTAATGATGAAAAAAGACAATATTTGTGCGATGTTTTAAGCAAATTACTTTGGGTTTTTTCCAAAACAGATTCTTTGTATTAAGTTTATGAATGAGGTTAATGACTTCAATCAGTTGATTTATCGGGTTCTGTGAATTCATAAAATTTAACTTCAGACCTCTTAATTTACTTTGTGGCTACACCCTCAGGAAATTCCTCGGTACTAAAGCGAAGCATTATGCATTTCCACACTGCTCGCTAAATAACCGGTAACGCAGTCATCAACCTTTTCTAAACAATACAACATCTCAAGGACGTGTTGAAGCGCCACGGTACAGTTATGACGTGCAGCTAATGTATTATCAAAGAATAAGAGACGTAGCAAAATCGCGAATGCGATTTAATAGATAAACGTAAATTTCTTAGAGTAACATACAATATCATCTAACCATGTGTATTACCATCGGGAAATTATGTAAACGGACATTTCTTTAATAGTATCTGTCAACGGACGATCAAGTCATAATGGCCAAAGTTGTATTTATTTAATGTCAATTCAAAACTTGTCAGCATTTGATTCATGGATAACAGTTTGATCGTTGTAACTATATACGTCATGCATTTATGTCCTTTTCGATGGTTTTTCTAAAATGAAGATATTCTACTACAGGAGAAAAAATTGAGAAACTAAACATTTCAAATGGCAACACTATCAAATTAAATATGATGTGTTTTATTTCTGAGGGGACAAGCCCCTTGCATGTTACTCATTGGTAAAAGAAAAACAAATTAGTCTTGTGCAAAGACATTTATTGTCAGATAGTATAACCTTTTCTCTCAATTCATGTTTCTCGTATGGGGAAAAGGTTTCTACGTTGGGCGACTTACGCCTAGACTAATTCGTGATATAGCTTTACGCATACTAGTAATCCCGCTTTATATATATTTCCAAAAAACGGGAAAAGTGTTCTTTAGGTCCCAGTTTCTGGACTGTACTTTAGTATTGTTCGATACTGGTACAAAGTCAGTGTTCCAGTATCGTCAAATACTGGAACAAATCACACTGGTAGCATGTGTACCAGTCAGGGGCGGACTTACCTTTTGGGGGCCCTGAGCAGTAAATTGGACCAGTTTTGAGCGATACTGGCAGATTTTATGTTCCAGTATTGAACGATACAGTATCTGGGACACTTTTCCATAGCAATTAATCTTTTCGTATACAAGTAGAGAGGGATTATTTTTCCCAGCGACAACATGTAAATTAGACGGTACATTATATACATCCGAACCACTTGATCAAACGCTTGCTAATTATATAGACATCCGAAACAAATCCCATGACACAAGCTACTTGAATCTGTATAATTCGATTTAATTAAACAACCTTTATTTGACATAACAGACACAATACTTACTTAAACTCAGCTACCTTGACATTTAAAAGTTATGCTGCAATAACCAACTCACTAACTGTTATTGTGTAAAATACAACATCAGAGTAGAATTTGTTTATTTTTGGAATGTACAACGCATGGTAAAACTGATGTAACTCTATAATATCTGTGAAATAAAATCATAACATCGGAAATATAATATATGAGTACTTGCGGGCTACATCTATTTTAGTCATGCTGATATTTGTAAGGATTATTGTTTTTGCTCTGTTATATTCATGCAATGTGATATTTACAAATTTAGCACTGCAATATATATACCGACCAATCGAAATTCAGCATTTAAATGACGTCATACACTTTTTTAGATGTCTTTATTGAATGTTATGGTCCAAAAAAACACCTTAAAGGTAATTTGGACTTTCAAACAAAGACAGATATCAACATAATTCAACCGACCAAATGCCGTCATACATTTTCAAGAATGTCTTCATTGAACTTTGAGCATCCACAAATCCTATACCAGCAATTTGGCCTTCCATTAGACAGACGTTTATGATAGCGATGAGAATTCAATCGGCCAATCAATATCAGCATTTAGATGACCTCATACATTTTCAAAAATGTCTTCAGTTAATTATACGTATCTACAAACCCCTGATAAAGGCAATTTTGGGTATTACTAATTCAGCCGACCAATCTAAGTTCAGCATTTTCATGACGTCATAGATTTTCAAAAATATCTTCATTGAATTCAGGAGGTGCAGAAACTCCATACATTGACAATCTTATGTTGTTTTTGTGCCGATTATGTCATGTTTGTTTGGACTTTTGGCACACTTTAAGACGATTCTGACTCAACTTGTGTGTGTCCTAATATCAGCATAACAATAATGGCTACATCGCCTTGGAGTAGGTAACCTAGATAGATAGCGCTTTATAAATGTCCATCATTAGTATTATTAGTAATATTCTTGGCACCTACGGGGTTTCAAGACGTACACAGGTAGGCTAGAGCAGGCATCTTCTGGAGTTGTCTAGTGATTACGATACCATTACTTGCTCGTGCAGTGCACACATAATGTGAAGTGAACGATTGGGCGAATAATTCACCTACGAGAAAGAAAGTGAGGAAAAGATCCCTTTCCATGACACCCTGATAGTGTGCCGTGACGACAGACCTGTACAGATGTTTATTTACATAAAAACAACATCAGACCAATACTTAAATATCAACTCTCACCAACCTCTTTATCAAAAGCTTGGAGTAGTCCGCACCCTTCTCGACAGAAACAACACAATAGTCACGGAAGACCAAGACAAAGCAGGGGAGGAAAAAATGATTCTTCTAGCGCTCGAATGTTGCGGGTACCCAGCATGGAGTATTAACAAGGTCAAGAAGAAGAGGCATACCCCAAAGAAGACAAAAGAAATGAAAAAAGAAAGACGAGGGCAACAAATCACAAGTAACTAGGAATTACGTTCCCCTTTATATTGCAGGTATCAAACACGGTATAAATCATTATCGAACCCATTGTACATTTATCTGTTCTCATTTTCTGCTCGTTTAAGTCTATTTTTGTGGGTTCACTAGACTTCATTCTCGTTCGTGTTCGTCTATTGATGGGCTTTCAGATCGATTCTTATTGGGAAACCGCTTCCTCGCTGAGGTACTGTATAGCTGAGCACCAGTAAGCCTGAGTTTCTTTCTCAAGTCAAGTCACTGTACTAGTTTTCCCCGATAGCACCAAATAATTACCAGCCGCTTCAGTAATGTGTTGAGTGTAAATAGACCATGGGCAACCAGTGTGCGACATTAAATTAAGAATAAATAGAAATAGAACACGCGATGAAGTATTATGGAAATTCGTGGTTATAACCTAATGATAATTAAAAGTGTATAGAACCTATTATTTGTCCGACGGATGTCAAATGTATTATATTGTGACCTGTCAAAATAGAGGACAAGTGATAGATATTAAAAAATTGACGTCCACGGGACTCCAATTAATGTGATATATTCTGACTCTTTGTTATAAAATATATGAAAGGCGATGGAAACCGACTTTACCTCAACACGCATTTGGCCATGTGATATGATATGTCACTTTACTTCCAAAACTGGGTTATAGAGCTGTGTATTTTCTTTGATAAATACCGCATAATGCTTGCCGAGTATATAGAAATGAATGTTTGCTCGTTTCGTACTATAACTGTAGTGTAAGTTGACTTTCATATCTCTTAAACAAATCAAAGAGAAGTATATATATATATTGGGTATACACCTTCATTTATACAAGTAATTGAGTTTCTTAACGATGTTGACGCCTTTGTCTTAAAGATTTATTTACTAAATTATTGTTTATAAAATAAATATGAGAACAACTAGTGTTCCCTTGACGAAATAAGTTCATTATGTTGGGGTACCATGATGTTTCTGAACGTCCTCTGCGGTTCATTAATGTCATTTAAATTCTTTTAATTATTCACCGTGTACTATAACACGCTTGATACAGATTTGTAGTGACAACAATTTCTGCGCTGACCTCCAAAGTAATCTGCAATGCCAACTGTAATTGCTCGTTTAATGCATCGTTTGGCTTTTTCGCTAAGCTTCTCTCACAAAGTAAGCAATGCAAAAGGGCTTATGATATCAAAATCACGTAATTATTGTGAATTGTTTAATCCTTACCGGGTGTACCTGAAGCGTATAACGTTAGCGTAAACAATTTTGTGTGACGTCTGAAATCATATAATAATCTGTTTAATTGTTAATATCCGATAAACCTGGTTCGTTTTAATATGTATGACGTAAAAGTCTAATGGGGAAATTATTAATGACGTACATGTAGGTCATATATTATATTCTTTCAAAATACTTAGTATTTAATTCAATTCACGTCAAGTGGTCCAACGTGGGACTTCCCTCATCCGAGCAAGGATTATAATCCCCACGCCCACTGTGATTCATAGTAGCGCATGGCTTCGGAATGACTTCTATATATATATACAAGCTTATCAGCTGAATGGCTTGGAACGATTGAAATATGTTATGATCAATACATGAAGGATGGTCGCTTAGTATTAGGTACCATACGACCTTTTTGTGGAAGGTTTTAACCCTTCTATAATGGTCTACTTTTTTTTTTTAAATCGCCCTAATGTGAAGAATGGACGGATACAATCGGTTAGTAAATTTATTGATGCACAACAATTTTTAATTTTTATACCTTTGTACGGAAACATATATACTAATTGAAGACTAATCTTGCACGTGCAAGAATAATCCAGAGGGTTGATGAAATGTTTTATTTCAGATTGCATCCCCGTTGCCAAATGGTTTACAATAGATAATGTAAAACTGTGAAAACAATGTAACGTTGACATGTTTTGCAAGAGAGTGCCGGGACATGAAAATCAACACTGATTCAAAGTAGTCAATCATCATCAAAGGATGATCTGAAATAAGAGCCATGTTTCGATGAAGAGCGCCGGTATAAGGATATACCTTTTTGGTGGATACGACATAGCAGTGTACGTCCCGTGGACAATTCATGACGTGCTGCAAATGTCGTCTACTTGTTTGAGATACTAGGATATAAATCGATATACGTAAATCGTGAATATTAAAGGGATACGCAGTAGTGTTGAAGAATAATGTTGTTATATATTTTACTTCAGGATTGAAGATGCTTATTTTTGCTGTTGACATTCATAAAATTCACAAAAATCAGTCTTATGCCCAGCATATATTTATATTGTGACTGTTTATAGTGCTTTATAGCTGGAGAGCATACATTGTTTTGAAACACATTGAAACACATGTGATCTTCTACCCTAAATCAAGGTCAAGGTCATTCAACCACCCAAGTTGGCAAAGATGTCCACTTAGGTCTTAATTTTACCAACTTCAAAAAACATTTTGGTATATAACTCCCTGTGTCAGCCTCCAGCGGGACCGGAAACCTCTATGCTCCCCAACTACTAGTGGGAACTTCTGATCTACGTCATAGATCAGAATATTTGATATTTGTTGTACAAAGAAGGCTGATTTTGTTCTTAATCCTTAAAAGTGTTAGTTCATACATACAATTTTAAAAATGTACAAATATCAGTTTGTATCAAAATGGATAGCGCAGCCTTCGAGACATCACTGCATGTCCCTTAAACAAAGGTCAAATCTATATATATTGGACATTTGTCTTCTCTATCGGACACAATTTTACAAATTAAGCTGTAAGTACGTGCGAAAACCCTGGTAAACACATTTTTTATTTGAGGATAGTTGAGATTATGACATACAATATCTATGTTTTCTTGATATTCTGGGTATTTGAGGTTTATTTCATGATAAGTTGTTGGCTATGCGTTGATACTTTATAGAATTAATATAGCAAAGAAGTGAACGTTATTCCGGTAATTACAACAGGTGTTATTAGACTGTTACGAGATAGTACTAGTAACATTGAGCTACATGTAGTTGTTTCGCTCTAGACCATATGGGCAATCTGTTTATGGTAATTGATTGACATACACTTGAAGGCCGGTATATATTTTGGGTGGTAAATTGGCTGTAGTAGCGTGGCTGCAATCGTCCTTTCTATTTTATCATTCCCTCTTATTCCTATCCTTCTTTCTAACCTGCATGCTTCTTCTACGCATCTTCATGCTTTGCTTTTACTGTTATAAGAAGGATATTCTGGTAGACTCATGCAGGGGAGGAACACGAAGGTTGGCATATTTGGTTCATATTTTGTATATTGAGTGAGTGCCCCAAGTTATGACCAGTGGTGAAATAAAAAAATTCTCCGACCCCCATAGGCTAAGATTCATGACCCCCCCCCCCCCCCCCCTAAATGTGGCCCCCCTGGAACGGCAATTATATAAGAAAAAGTAATAAAAGTAGTACATTGGATGAGTCCAAACGAACAGAAAGGTACTGCCAAAGAAAATCAAACTTCTAATGAGGTAAATTAGTACCCTCCGCTTTGTAAATATGATAAGATGTGTGAAAAAAGTTATTGGGTTAGACTATTTTTTCAAAGGGGTGTTTTCCTATTTTCGTGTTTTCAGGAAACTTTAAAAAATGCAATTATTGGACAAAATTTGATTAAAAAATAAAAAACTTTCATATTTTTTAATTTTTTTAATTTTAACATATAATCTATTTATATCATTGCTTAATCAAATTTAAAAGTCAAAATAATGGTATCCCCTCTGAATCAGTATAAACCAACCTCAAAAAGACAAGCAGTTTTGTAAAAGTATAAAAATGCACATTTGTAATTATGCTGAGTTTTCTTCAAATGGTTTGTGTAATAATCTTTTTTATTCAAATGCAACTACTCCTTGGACACAAAGTAGGGCCAACATAGTCCTTTTATGTCATTAACCATTGTTTATAGGTCAAACCATTTTATTGGAGGGGTGTTTTTGTCAATACATTATCTGAATTGCACTAAAATAGATGCCTTGTTGATCGTTAAGTTAAATAGCGGGTTGTTTTCTCGGGCCACCCACTCAAATATACCACTACCCCTACACCACTAACCCCACACCACAACACCCCAACCAACCCCAACCCAACACAACCCACTCCACCACCCCTTAAAACGGAGTGTCAAGCAACAGGGTTATGTTATAGGGAGTAAACCCTAGCGCTTTACATCACGCATCAGGGTGAGCTATTGCTGAAGAGCCGAAACTATACCTGTAAGGGTTATCACTGTTACTACTGTTAGCCTTACCACAAATTGGTAAACGAGTTGGAATTACCATTGCACGATATGATTTCTCCGACCCACAATCAGGGAAGGATATTTGCGATAGGAAAATTGCTCCAATGAAAGCGCATATCCGTAGGTTTGTCAATGAGAAGCACGATGTAGTTACAGCTCAAGATATGAAAACAGCTCTAGAGTCCAATGGTGGAGTAAAAGGCTGCAAGTTTATTCTTGCTGAAGTAGATACTTCAAAATCACCAGGGACATGTGAAAGTATTGAAGGAGTGAGTTTGTTGAACAATTTCGCATATGAGAAGGAAGGTATCCGCTGCTGGAAAGCATACAACCAGGGAGAAGGAAAGGTTATCAAGCCCACTCTAGAGAAAACCCCTGTTATGACTGGGCTAAGAGTAGTAGTTGAAGCACAACATCAAGAAACTTCAGCAAAGGGACATGTAGCTGAACAGGGTTCCAGTTCTAAGCCTACACTATTTTTTTGTAACGAACCAGGATGTATATATCCTTTAATTTTCCTCTGTTGATGATGCAGAACGTCATATGGACACAGGTACCCACACAAAGGAGGAAGAAAAGGACACGTCATATGACAAAATCAAGAAAAGGTGGGCAATGAAAGTATCCGAGTTGCAGATGACACGTGAACAACAAGCACCTCTTCAACCATCACAAGCATCAATATCAGATGAAGAACAAGAGTATCAAAGACAACACGGATGGGCTTTGAAAGTTATAAAGCGGGCACCGAGAATTCAAAAAAAGGTGAAAAACTATCTAACAGCCAAATTCAATGAAGGGGCTCGAACCGGAAATAAAACAGATCCAGCTCAGGTCGCCATTGAAATGCGTCACAAACAGGATTCATCACACAACCTGGAATTATTGCCACATGAATGGCGCTCTGAAAGACAAATTGCAAGTTTCTTCGGACGCTTATCTTCACGTCAAAGACGGGCTGAATTAGCCACCCTGTCAAGTGCTGCGGAGGTAGAAGAAGATATGTGGGATGAGGAACACAACCGGAGAGAAATGAGAATTGCCGTTTTCGGTACACTTGATTTTTTGACACCCTTTAGTTTACCAGGAGCATGATTTATGCAAACAAGCTAAAAAACATAAACTCAGCCAATTCAAGCTGAAATACTTGGAAGAAATTTGTGTCAAATTTGAAATTGACCCAGTTGGAACAACATCAAGGAAAGCTAGCTTCATTAAGCCTCTGCAGCTATTCATTCAACAATGTCCATGCTTTCAAGATAATTAGTTATATTGTGTTACACATTTAGCATTTAGCTTATTCTTCAGAAAGTGAAATGTTACTTTGTGCTAGCTACAGTTCCTAATCTGTACAAGAATTCTTCTTTGATATAGGAAGAAAAACATTTGGGACTTTGCGCAATATTCTTGAGACCACTATTCATGCTATTTCTGGCTCATGTATGTTATGAGTGATATAGTAATGAGTACACAAATGGCATCGCAGTTACAATCTGAATCTATTGTACTTGTATACCAATCATTTTGTGGCCTTGCTTTTGGTAACAAATGTAGCATTTGATATATGACTTTTGTACAATTTTAGTATAAATCATTTGCTCATTCATGCATGGATAATAAAACATCAACATTTGTATTATGAAAATGATTCTCGAGTATCTAGGGGAATTACCAAAAACTCCATTTATGGTCTAATATTTTAGCTTGAAACAAAATAAAAGTTTCACCTTCTAGAGAATGAGCTATTTGATCATTATTTGTGCATTATCAAACAATATACATTTTACTATCACCAGTTAAATGTTGAACTCAATTATTATGGTTATTAAATTTTGTTTGATTAATTTAAGGGTTGGATGCATATGTAAAACATTGATTGCTGAGTACTGACAAAGCAAGATATAAAGTACGGTACAATTCATGAAAATGCACAAAGAGGGTATAATTGGAACACATAAAAGGTGATAAAGGCAAATAAACACCCCTCTTATATAATGGAATGCTCTTAATTTAACTATAAGTTTTAGTATGCTCATTAGCAATGCTCAGATTAAAGAATGAATACTGAATATGACTAATTAATATATGTTCTACTTTGTACAATTACCAAGCTTTATTAAATGCGTCAAACGTATAACCTATATAGGACATACACCCCTACGTAATAATGGTATCAACCTTGTATAGTCATGTGTTTGAGCCAGCATACAATAAGCATACCCATGTGTATTCATATGGTTCAAGTAAAAACAACTTGTGTATTATTCGGTGCCACATTAAAGTTTAAAATGCTATGTAAATTGTGAATTCCCTATAAAAAATAATGGCAAAACCCTCTTTTAAGAGGGTTAAACCATTTAAAATGGTTACACGAGTGAGCCGGTCAAATGATGAGTTTATTGGACTGAGTGGAAAACTAAATGGGGAACAATTTGTTTGACAATGGTTCAAAACAAGTCAATATGGAAGGGGAAATGGGCATTAAATACATTATAATATTTGCTAAAAATACAAAAGTGTACCTTCATTAATGTCATGTGATCAAAATACTAATCATGGCACCATTATTTGAAATGCATTTTTATAAACATTAACAATAGGGTAATACATGGCGCAAATATTAAAAAAATTAAAATATATGAAAATTGTTTGTTTTTTAAAGGAAAACGGTGAAAAATCACACTTTTGAGATATTTCTAAAACCAAGAAAAGTAGCACCACCCCTATTCTTCATAATGGAACATTCCAAAATATTTTTTAGTTGTTCTGTGTATTTTTGAATAGTAGAAAGATGTCACATCAGATGTACGAAAAGAGAAAGTGATTAAAGGTACCTTCATTGTTATAAACATAGCAACAAATGTCTCCTAAATTCATTATTAAGTTTTCAACGGGGATATTTTACCCTCGTTTTGAGGGGCTAGTATATCTCCCTAAGGGGGGTACCTGAAAATGTTTCATACTGATATTCATGAATGCTTTGAGGAACACAACAAAACTTCATAGTATGAGTAAAAAATGCTGACCCCTCGGGGCATCTGACCAGCAGGCCTCAGGCTATTGGAGTAGCTCTGGGTACTACCATGGAAGTAACTGTTACTTCCATGGTGCTACTGATCACTGTCTTACCAGCTATGGGATAAAATAGTCCCAACTATGGGTTAAATAGCTTTAATATCTATGGGTTAAATAGTTTCCAACTATGGGTTAAATAGTTCCAAACTATGGGTTAAATAGTTCCAAACTATGGGTTAAATAGTTCCCAACTATGAATTAAATAGTGCGCCCGGACCAAGGCTAATCAGGGCTAATCACCCGTATAGCTTGCTAAACAGGGCCAAAATAATTTGGCACAAATTAGATTACGACGAAAACTACAAGAAAGAAACCAAGTAAACAATCGAAGGCAGATGGGCGGACGTCATCTGATGACTCTATGACGGGCCAGCGGGAAGTCGGCACGCCAACACGAACTGTTGGTCCTGAAATGCGTCGTCTGTGTGCCTTCAAACCCCTAGTTGTATCCACATACAATGTGAGGACTTTTTACCAACAAGGAAAGACTCATCAATTATTCATGGGCTGTTCCGATGCAGGTACTGACATCATTGACATTCAAGAACATCGTCTTATTACACCAAACCCCACCGAAGAGTTATGGTCTGATGACAAGAACTGGGTGCTAGTATATAGCTCAGCCACAGATCAGAGACAAGGAGGTGTTGGTATAATGATGTCAAAGCATATCTACAAATGCCTACAAAGCGTAAAATCCATCACCAAGAGAATTACCTCAGCTACATTCCATGGAAACCCACAACTTACTGTGACATCAATCTATGCTCCAAATGAGTGTGCTTCCCTGAAGACAAGAATGATTTCTACAACGATCTAGAGAATCACTTGGAACAGGTGAAAACTCACAACATACACTAGTTGTCGGAGATTTCAATGCTAGAGTTGGACTAGACAGCCATTCAACACACCCTGAAGTTATTGGACGTCACTGCTTTTATGATATAACTAACAACAACGGTGAGAGACTGGTGGATATGCGTAAGGAATTCAAACTTCGTCTCTCACAAATCCCGTCTCTGGACATGGATGCATCCAGCAGGTTCAACACACCAATTTTGGATACTGGGACAAAGCTGTTATCAGGTATAATGTATGGCTTGGTCTATAATATGTCTATTGGATGTGTGTATACCAAAATGTGCATGATCATGCGTCGCAACTATTGAGGGCTATAAAAGTATCCGCTAAAAAGCGGATGATAACCGGATACTATCCCACAAAAAAGTATCCATAAAAGTATCCGCAAAAGCCACCGGGTTATAATCCGATGGCATTTTCAAATGCAAATTAGGTATCCATAAAAGTATCCGCAGAAAGCGGACTAGTATCCGGTTATAATCCACAAAAGTATCCACAGAAAACGGACTAGTATCCGGTTATAATCCACAAAACGATCTACTGAATTTTCAAAACCCACCGGTTATAACCGGATACCTAACTAATTTGCATATATAACCCACCGGGTTATAACCGGATACCAAATTAATTTGCATGTGAAAATGGTATCGGGTTATGATCCGCTGACTTTTGCGGATTATTACCGGATTATGATCCGATACCCTGCTATATTTTCCTATGGGATATCACGAGCTCATCTGATATGTTAGTTGTCCCATTGCCCATAGGCGAAGACTGTCACATATAGGAAGAAGAACACCTACGACCACCATAATTTTTTCTCACCCTTTCTAAAATAAAAGAGGATTTCTTCTTATGTACAGTGTCAAATTTAAAGCTTGTGCACCTACGTTTGCAGGAATAATATAAAAACCAAACTATAAATATTATTGCTTAAGGTATACTTTGCAAAAAAACAGACAAACAATTTCGACCAGCAAGATATTAAATCGTTGCTTTCGCTTCGCAGAGATTTGTAATGCAGTTCAATATCTCTATTATTGAACAGGTACTGCAGTTACATGTTAAATCTATAACATTCTAAATCATATCGAGTGACCCAGTTTTAACCAGAAAAATAATAAAATATATGTACGAATTAATGTTATACTATTAAACATTTAAACATTTAAGCATATCCTAATATGCCGGTATTCAAACCATTGATTACTAGAAATTAAGATTTTTGTTTTGTTTAGTTTTAATTCTTTTAGTGAAGTAGGCGCCATTTTGCTAAAAAATCCACTCATAAATCTGACATTAACCGTTAACCATTGGATCAAATCGTCATGTTTAAAGAAATTCTGGCGCTTTTTGGTAAAAAAGTGTCGTCAGTCAACGCAAAGTGAACTTGTCAAGGGCACCGTTATGTAAATCAAGTGTGTCTTAATGGTGCCTGTTATTCGCCTTCAATTTTGTATAGGCATTGATGATTGGTATTACACTCGGGAAAGTATCGCACACAAATTTCCTCAAGCGTTAATAGGTAATTATTGTAAATGGAATACACCGTGCCCATTGGTGTGACCGCGGAGTCAGTGGCAGCCTTGGCTTTAAACATGTGATTTGGTAAGAATCTGTGGACTAAATTTCACAACTTGGGTTCAATTGAGCGCTCCCTTGCTTACACGACGGGGTTACACATAGAAGTGCAACATATGTCATCTGAAATTGTTCAAAATCTTTATTCCATATACATGTAAGAATGATTTAACTAATTTTAGTACCCTGGTCTCAATAATCAAGTAAGACTGTTAGGAAGTCTTGAATGAGTACACATACTTTTAATTAATGTAACTCGGGAATGGCGGAAGAATGGAAACAAAACACAAACAGGGGTTGCGTCGAAAACTGCTAAATTAGCTTCGATAGTGGATTTAAATTAACGCGTAATAACTACCACCATTCGTTGCTAAGCAGGAAAAACGCATCTATACACCACATAGCGTAATTGGTGTTATCTAATAAAACAACTTAATATCGCCGTCTTAATTTGCATGACATCATATTTTTATGAGTGGTGATTATTTCATTCGATTATATAAAATATAAAAAAGTGTGCGTGATTGGAGATGTAGCACATAATACATTAATTGATTAAAGGTAGTTGTTCCGATTTCTTGCCCGATTTTCAACTTGATGTTTTCTATTTAACATGAAAGGTAATCCTTAAAATTGTCATATTCCAAAGTTTGAGTTGCATAACTAACTCCAACGGTTCTATTTTTAGAAGCACAGGGTCACAAGATGTTTGCCCATTGAGTAGCACACAGACTGTTGAGTGGTTAACCACCTTTGGCAGTAGTTCACCAAATTTTAGCCTATAATTTCTAAATGAAACATTTCTGGCCCCTAAGATTTTACAGACATAATGAGAAAAATATGGGGATTCTTCTGAAATCAAAATATCTTGATGTGAAAAAAGGCCCTAGCCCCCAAAAAGTGATCGGAACATACACCTTTAATTACAACAATAATGTTCCGGTTTACAAATGTAAAACTGGTTATTTCACCGTAAGCATCAATGACCTTAAATGTTATCAAAGTTACGTGTCCCATTAATGTGACTTGAGATGAGAATAATTCCCCTTCGAAGCACGTGAGATTGCGATCGTGTCATAAAACATAATTCCTACGCTCGGGAGTTTACTACAAACAAAGGTTATCTGTGTAGCAAGATCAGGAATTCATATCTCTGTTTTGCTGTGCAATACCCAAAATCATTTGATAACTTGAGCCTACTCAAAAAATGTTGTCATTTTAGTACTCAAGATACAGATCGAGTTTTTAATTATTTTCATAGTATAAGACAAAGTTGAATGGCATCGACGTTTGTGAAAACGATAGGCAAACACACATATCATCAGTGAATAAGATTAAGATGTATCTACATCTACATATACATCAATACTCGGCAGAATCCATCAGTCAGGATGTTAACGCCAAGGCTCCAGCCATATACCGGGGTGATCCCTACACTTTACGAAGGAATCTGTGACCTTTTAACGAGCTCGGATTTTTGCTCTTCCGATACACGCGACCACAATTTCTACGTGACTTCCGAACCACGAGGCAATTGAGACTAAGTACCTTGCCCAAGAATACAGACATGTTGGACCTAGCAGGGCTCGAACTCACAACCTTTGTATTGTGTGACCTGCGTCCAATTCACTAGACCACACATGCTGATGTATCCTATGTATGTGTGTGAATGTGTGCTTTCTAACAGTCAAAGGATGTTTGCCAGTTCATACATCATTTGAAGCAAACTTACCTTTGAAATTTCCTCCTCAATAACACCAATTAAACAGATGATGGAAGATTCAATAACTTAAGCGTTATACCTATAATCAGGCGTATCTATAAAAGTAATTAACACATTACGAACTACGTATTCGATGTCATTTCATATCACAAACAATATAGTGTCATTATTGATGATATCCAATTTCAGCACTTTCAATAATACTCGTGTTAACAGGTATGACGTCATAAATATGAGTTGTTATTTTATGCTTGTCCTTAGGTTTGATTGAAATGTCAGATTCATTTGCTGTGATTAAATCTCCAAATACTTATTCTGAGAAAATCTAAAGAGCGTTACTCTTTTTTCTTTCTTTCTTATGATCCAATTATGGTGATCTTGGTATCTAATCATAGTTTTAGGTTGTCAAACAACATCTGATATACTTTTTGAAATCAAATATAGATTCCTAATATATTCGGCCATATATACTGATTGAGCAAACCCTGAATTTACATAATTATCACGTAGGGAAATTGGGAAAATAGATAGGTACCTAAACAATGTGGACATTTGCAATATTGTTGCATTATAGATGAGGATAATGTGACGTTCGGGCATAAATAATCATTCGGTCTTTATTGTTTCCGGATTATGCTGAGCTTGTTTGGTTAACACTGCACAGTGTCTGACAAATATTCAATAAATCGCAACTTTACCTTTAGGAATAAGGTTCAATTCTTCCGTATCACAGAGCAAGAGCTACTTTTGTTCTCTCTAAAATATCATACTGTGACTATTTTATTTTTGTTCAAGGCTATGTGTTGTCACCTTTAGCTTCATGCTACATGTTTCGCATAAAAAGGTTTATGTTCATTATCAGAGTGAAGCACAACGCACATTTATTTGCCGAGATAACACACGGTAAATCTTATGAGTAACTCAGGATGTATTGCAAAGGTTTCCAAGGTATATGTCGATATAAATCATCGATGTTGACTTAGGTCAAGTGTATGAAGCTCTACTGTTTATTTTCTTTATTTGACATCCATATAACTAATAACATTGCGAAGTGCGTGTGATAGCACTTTTTTATTAGCCAGATGAACTTAAGAATGTACTATACTACTACTCTCTCCATATGCTGTATATCTTTTGTGGATGTCGTATATAACGCTCATAAGATACTATTGTTGATAATCAATACTTAGTATATAAAATCCTTGGGACATGATATCAATAAAATAATAGGTTCACTTTAGAAAATATAATATTTTGTGTGTGAATTTCATTATTTCATTATCAAGCAGAAATGCTGTTGTATTTGTGACGAAATACTTTTTTCATACAAATGACATTTACCAATCATTTAAAATGAATTGTCAAATTTGATCCTTTGTTTTTCATAAATGACTTACATCGAACATAAAAATTCAATTGTAATTTAGGACCTCAACACTTTAATCACCCACAGATCGCTCGGAACTGCGGGAACAGTACTCCTTACAAAAGCTATCTGCCTTAAAATTGTATACCAAGTGCGTAAATTCATTTGAAAACAACTTTAGTTAATGCTTAAATCTTTGGGTCGGCGTGCAATGACATGTTCATATTCTATATTTGCATGCGACAAGATATGGTCAACAAACAACAACTTATAACAAATAATCCGTTGCAATACCATTCTCAGTGCATTTTTGGTGCAATGTACAGCGTGTATCAAAAAGAACGCAACACTTTTTGTCGAAGGCTGTACGGTCACAGTAAAAGACAAATCACTCTAAAACTTATATATTCTGTTAGGTATACTTATTGGCTATCACATAGTCAAATTACAACGATATCGATTAGGTGTTCGCTGAGATATTATAGGTATAAGTAGAGAAGTGCAAAACACGTTTTACATTGTTCGTTCTAAAAACTTGGATTTTCCTGTCCGATTAGTGTTATGGGTTAACAGTTTAATAACTGTTTATCTTAATTTCCTTTGTTTGAGTAAGGTGGTAAAATCATTGAATCGTGTAATCTGATAATCATTCGACCATTTGAATACGTCAATCACCCTTTTTAAGTTCTGAACCACCGATTGCTTCGATCGCCACATAATGTCTATGGTACGTTTCATAAATTAAAATTCATAATCGATGCACTTTAAAACAAGGACAGCATTTTGAGGGTCGTGCAGCCCCATAATGTCCCATTCACAACAGAATAACAATGACTGATTCATACAAGACAATTCCTAGCTACCTTCATTGGACTATTCCATTTGTTTATCTTTTGAATAATGTGCCATACTGTTTTATTTATGACATTAACGAGATAAAAAGAGAGAGGATTTGCAAACAGACTTTGTAATCTGGATTTTCAAGTTGTGTCATTAACTATCATATCAACTAGTTTATTGCCAGATTTATTTAATATTGATATGATACTGTAATAGCCAGACATTTGATACCTTTAACATGACATTTTCTTCTTAGAATGATGAGTTTGATTCCAATTATGTAAGTACAATGAGTTATTAAAGTGTCTTGCTTATATTCACCTGACAAGGAAATCGGACATACAGGATAAACGATGAAAAACGTGTTTCGCACTTGTCTACGTGTATCGTTGATATCTCAGCGAATCAAAAATCGATATCGCTGTAATTTGACTATGTGATAGCCAATAAGTACACCTAACAGAATATATAAATTTTAGAGTGATTTGTGATTTGCCATAATCGGAGAGCTCGCTACAAAAAGTGTTGCGGTTTTTTTTATACACCCTGTATAACTTGTTATATGCTTATGTTTGGTGCATTTGTATCAATAGACAGCTTGCTTTCCTGGCCTTTTTTATCTTTTATACTTCGAATTAAATGGACCCAGGTGATTCGTCCGCGTTAGGTCGGCTCCCTACTAGGCCCGTCCTGCTCAAATTCTATCATAGTATTTACTTTTAGTTGTATGTATCAGTTTTAATGTGTATCACTGATATGGAGTTTGGCAAGTGCCTGCGGATGATGGATATCGTCTGATCGCTGACTCCCTCCTCCTGAATGGCTTTTCAATGGGTTTTTTAAAATAAAAATGATTAAAATAATTACAGAACTTGCAGAGAATGCATAAATGGATCGCAACAGCTATCGTTGTTCAAGAAAAAAGCTCATCAAGAAGTCACAGAAGTAAAAGTTATTCCATAAACAACTATGTAAATGTGGTAAAATCAGACGGCATATGAGAATCCCTTATTTGTTCTCATTTTATGGCTTTAACTCTGAACTTGGAACGTTGAGAGACATACTCGGGCAGGGTTTTTATAGAAATTATATAAAATATAATTATATGAAACAAACAGTTGTCGTTTGTTAGTACAATATTAATCGGCTAAATTTGGATTATTCCATCACACTCTGCTTCGATTTGTGTTATGGAAAAATCAAAATGTAACCTTGTGATATAGTTTTTTCTGTCACAATCTCACTCTCAGGCATTCAATATTTGTATACTGGTGTTTTGGCGCAAAAAAGTGATTTTGCATTGTTTCCTGGTTGAATTCATTGATTACCTAAGCCTAGTGTTCAATAAGAGAACAAATCAATTGAACCGTCATAGTCAAGATCAAAATAGCTGAAAATGTACAACATTAGTACTAAATTTGCCACAAATCAACAAAGATCAGCCATGATTAGTGCCATTTAAAGGCTATCCGTAACGTTTCCAAATTCGTATTTTCAACACATTACGCGGGGGGGAAATTGCGGTGTTTGACCACTGGGATATCAATCACACCATTGCAACCGTGCTACACTAACCATGCATGACAATTTATATTTGACTTAGCCCGCGTAAGGGAAATGAGCAGTGATCAATACGGGACAAATACAGGACGTGTACCTTAGTAACCTTCGGTCTTTTCTCCCGCGTAGTATAGTGAATTTGCGATTTTGGCTTATCTTTGTTGTTTTGTGGCAAATTTGGAACCGTATTGTGTCAAAAGGATCCATCCTAATGTCTATCTAGTCTGCTTGTGTAAAATAATTGGAAGTCACTATATAGGACATAAACAAAGTGTTCAGGGTGAGTAAAAAAAGTGTAGGGGAATATGGGGCAACTGGACCGTGGGGCAAGTGGTCCGAAATGAAGGATTTTGTAATTGTATGGGCATACTGCTTTCTTTTGAACAGTACGACTTTTGTTGATACTTGACATAATATATCCTTACCTTCTACAATCCAAAACATTTGGAACTTTAGGGTATTTACACATGTGATTTTTCTCCAGATCTTTCAAGCCAACTCCTTGAGTGACTGATTGAAAATTCACAAATAGTATGGGCGATATATGAAGATGGGTTTAGATCATGTTTAATGTACTTTATATGATTGACAGATATGCAACAGTAAATATATACATGCAGTACAGTCGTCTTTGGATTCTAGGTGCATATTGCATTTGATGGGTGCTATATTGTAGTGTGCTTAGGGACTTTCCGAAATATGATTAAAACCATAGATTGTGGTTGAAATGACCGTAAAATGGCGCATATTGCTAACTTGGGACATTGGTGGTTTGGATTCCGATCAATATTATCATTTAAAGAATGCCTCAACTTAAATCATTAGCACGGGTATGCATTTGGTAGATTTATTAGTTTATGAATTTGCAAATAACAAAATACACCATTTCTTATTTTATCTAAAGACACTCGTCTACTTGTAGGACCCGAACGCCGTAATATCTGCGAATTCAAAGACTCGCTGGCTACAGAAATCTGTGTAATGGCTAAAAACAAAAATGCAGTTTTGCCTTTTTTTTCTGAAATGTATTGGAGTTATTGATTATTATGACAAATGGTGGTATGTTTTAAAACATTTTGGCGTAAAATTTATTACGTCACAGACGTGTTTGAATAAAGTTTCATCTCGACAAAGTGCTACGTCATTTGTTGGGGCAAGTGGTCCGAAGGGGTATGGGGCAACTGGTCCGCCTGCAAAAACCTTAATCAAAATTGTAAAATTCATTTTGAAAATTAGTTGTTAGTGTCAATAAAACATGACTCGGTATTGAAATGTGAATAGAATAATTCACATTATTTCTAGTTCTTAGACATTTTGGGGCATTTCGGGTCTAATACCACTATTTCTGATATTGAAGGATTACAATATGACATGAAATTGCTTTAGAATGGTTTAAAACCTCGGTATTATGAATTACATCTTTATTATATTTTAAATGGTGTCTGTAAAGGTATTTGCTGTGACGAAATATCATGATTTATGTATTTTATCCACTGCTTTTTGTGTATATTAACCGTTGGGTCGTCATTGTCATATTGACTAACTTCCCCTGTAACATGAAAAGCTGACTAAATATCAAGATGGTTTATTATAAGTACTAAATGATGATTATATAAAGTAAATAAAATCATTAAAGAAAAGGGTATATATAGACAAATGTATGGGGCGTCTGAATATCACAACCACGTAACCATTTAACTAGGTTCATACCGTTTTATCTAATAAACGTGCAGTCGAAAATTGCGCTTGCTTTGTACACCATTAGTATTACTTACTGCTTTTTACAGGTTTACCACGAAAACTGTATAAAACATGGGTTTCATGAGACCTGTATCCTTTTTACACGTTAAATAATATGGAAATGAGTTTGTAAAGAAAATACTGTCTAGTTACCGTGTTGTCAATCAATGATTTCTGTGTATTCTAACCGTTGGAACATATAGGACCAGTTGCCCCAATGATGGGGTAACTGGTCCGTGCCAAGTAAAGTTTTTAGTTAGTGGTAATTGGCCTTTTGTTTGGATATTTTTTTAACATTGATTATATGTTATATGTAAACAGTTACATGTGTGATATTTTTATAGCAATTCCATAAATATTTACACGAGCTTTAAGCTTTTATATCATGAAATACGCTTAACCGGACCAGTTGCCCCATCCTCCCCTACTCAACTTTGGGATTTTATTTCTGAAAATCTGAGCAAAATTTTCTCTAGCTATTTATTTTGGGCAGAGAGGCTATCTCATTAGCTTTCAAACGAATTTTAGTTGGTTAAAATTAGTTAAGGTAACATGTTCTATGTCCATTTAGATAAAAGTGTACATTATTATTTTTAAAAACCGAACAAGAGTTGGGATATTTCTCTAACAATTTTGTTTGTTTCCTGGTTGTATTGAACTTGTTTAGTTAACACTGAGCTATGTCTGGCGTTATGGAAGTACATTGCCGTTTTCCCTTTAGATAAAGGTTTGACTTCTTTAAGAGAAAGTATTATATCATATTCCTCTCTCTGATTCTGTATCTTTTCCCTAGTGATATGTTGTCACCTCTATGCCCTATGTATCGCATAACACATTATTGTTTTGCTAAGATAACACACGGTATTAGTCTCATGAGTAATTCATAACTTATTAAGAAGGTTTTCCACGTGATTGGGACCTCATCTCGAGGATACTAAGGGTGTTTGCCGATATAACTCGTCGATATTGACTCAGGTCAAGTGTATGAAGCTCTACTGTTTGCTTTCTTTATTTGACATCCATATAACTAATTACATCGTTAACTGGTTAAGTGCGTGTGATTGCACTAGATGGCACAGTGGAGAGTATACCACTTCTCTCTTGTAGAGTTATTGCGCTTTATTCCGTTGAGGGCCTTAAACTGCACTATATGAACACCTTTTTTAACTGTACATATATAGCAGTTTAATAGGGAGATCAGGTTGAGTTCACACCACCAAATAATAGTTTGTGGACTGGCGATACCCGTTGGTGTTTTTAAACACCAACGGGTATCGTCAGTACGTAATTACCAAGGGGTCTATCAGAAACATCCCCGAGTAGGTAAAAAGTGCTGCAAATGTACTTAAATGTTTTATAATTTCGTAAATAGGTAGGTTGTTTCCTCCATATTAGGCTCAAAATCTCTTGCTTTTTCTTGACCATGTTGACGGGTATTATCTAACTGTTTCCACAGATCTTATGATTTAGAAAGCCTGCCGTATCTAGGCTATATTTCATTAGCCTTTTTTACGAACAAAATGCTGGTAAATCCCCACAAAAGTGATTGATTTACACAGAAAACATATCTTGGTTTTTCAATAAAAACAATTGATTTAGTCGGAACCAGTTTCCACTAAAGTTGAGAAAAGTTAACATGAATCTGACCTCTTAACCACACAAAGCAATATGGAACTTATTTGGCGGTGTGGGACTTTCTCATGTGCTATTTACCCTTTGTGGATATCGTAGGCCTCGCATTCCTCTGTTTATTTGGATTTTCTAGAATCGGGACTTGTTGAATAACGACGTTTTAGACGACGTAACGTTTATACTTACATGGCCGAGGTTTCGCACATACATTTGGGATCAGTTCAATATGAAATATAAACCATACCAGGCAATTCCTATAAGTATTTATTTTTCCCTCTCGCACCTCATCAAGTTTCAATTTCCTCGCACCTCATAAAGTGTCAATTTCAAGTCGCTATTAAATCCATATTTAATCACAATAAACAAACAAACCATTGATCGATGTAAGCTAAGGTCGGTCTGCGTTGCCCGTGTGTATATAATGAAATGGCGACCCAATGTATTCAACAAATCTTCGCAGGTAGGTTCGTTACACTTCCGACATAATAATATTGTTGTCCATTGTAAAACACCAGAAAAGAAAGTGTCGGGTGCAATAAAGGGATCACCGCATCCTGTCAGGCTAATGCATGATTGATCGTTTGTTTGATAATGTGTCAATATTTTAAAGGTGAAACAGTTTGTAATATGATTATGCAACACAATTGACAGACAACCGCCTACATTTACATGTATTGCGCACAAATAACATAATGTACGCTTATTTTTTTGTAAAAGCTACAGGTACTGCCTTCAGAATTCACACCACCAAATGATTCGCCTATACGTTTACATGCTAAAGGAGTGTTACGAAATGCCCATTTTCTCGCTTATAAAGCGACTGGATTTTTCAATTTGACATTTTTCTTAAATTTCATGATATCTTTGATCATTAAATCAAAACAATTATATATGATATCCCCGAAAGTTCTGAGAAATTGGCCCCCAATGTTGGACAATTGGTGTAGCGCCCTCATTTATCAGAAAAAGTTCAGAAATGTTACCAGAACATTTACAATCAAAATACACCCAAAAAACCTACACAATGCATTGAAAATATTTCTTTTTGCACTGTAGTATTAGGTAATAGTCCTAAAATCAGGATTAAACTACAACTTTAATCATTTGGGAGCAATAAGTACCATATCTGATTAATTCTATAATCATTGGGCCACAGGCTGCCCAGCTGATAAAAAAAGTTTTGATTGTCGTCTACAAGGACTAACATTATTTACTGGCGTGGAATCTTAAGTTCCAGGATGTGCCAAACCCCACTTGGCAAGGTCTAGAGTTATAGTGATTCGAAGCCTTAAAACATGACGTCTTCAAAATGTAGTTACAGCTAAATAGGACACTTATGGTCAAATAAAAACACTCTGACCAGCAAGATATACTTATATTTCGTACAAATCTAACGACGAAAGATATTGTTCATTTTTAAAATCACATGTGCAATAGATGATTATTTATTATAAATATCTTCCCCACAAAAAGATTGAAAACTATAGTCACAGAAAAAACGAGTTTATAAATAATAATTCACAGGCACTGCTCATGTTTTCGGCAGTGGGGTGGGTTGGGGTGGGGTGGGGTGGGGTGACAAAGTCTGATCAAAATCCTGGGCGGAGGTTTGTTTAGCTCAAAATTGAAAACTGAAGAAGCACAAGTTGAATAATTAGGAGCCCTTTTTAGCCAATGAAGTATAAACGGAGATTCAGTAATAGTAATAGCCTATAAGAAGAACAACAAACAAATATAGTTAGACTCTACGTGTTTGATCGTTAAGGGTCAGGCCAAACCATTTCTTATTTAAGTTCCAATCTGATGTGAATTATTAACTAAGGGACAACAAAATGTGTTTCAAATTTTTTTTTAAATCTTTACTTTTAAATTTAAATAAATAGCCAGCTTGGCTCAGAGAAAAGGACAACAAACTAGGTTGGAATCACAAGAAAATTATCAACCTTCCTTTTTGTATGGTTTGATTCCTTTAATTTGTCTAAGAACACCAAAATGAGCTTTTTGAAATAGGTTTACCTGGATTTGTAATTGAAAGAATCGAGAGCTCATAGATAGCTGCCCATAAACTGTGCTGGTTCCCTGCATCAATGGGCTCCACAATACTTATCCATAGATACAGGTACGCGTCAATTTCCACTCAAAGCTGATTTGCTGGCATAAAAGTCATGCATATTCATGATTGACAAAAATTAGATCCACAAATAAATTCGATCAAGCTAGCGTTCACGCTTAGAATGATAACAAATTTGCTGATTGGCACCAATTACACTTGATCTGCGTTAAACACAGCGCCGGATTTCACACACATGTTCACGCATGTCATAGCGCGTGGCCCATCGCGCCGTAGCTATGGCAGCGCGACAATGCATTCAGCGTTCGATGCGGTATCTCAGCTACAGTGTGTTGATTGTTATTTACCTTATGCCATAACAGAGCGACAATGCAATGTGTTGAACTTACTGTTACGGACGGCAATTGAGAACCCTGTACCTGCACCACCTATGGATAAGTTGGGCCGGGGATCCAGGGTGCAGGGAACCAGCATACCCATAAACATGGTAGACCCTGGGTATGATCCATTCGTTTTATTTGTTGGTTAAAGGAAAAATCTTTTTAATAACATAAACATGAACAATTAATAAGCCTATTAATGTGTGCATTTTTTAGTTCATTATACAAATATGTTAATACTTTACGCAGCTCCACGACTCCACTCCACTTCTATACATCTAACTAATCAACCAATGTGGCCCTTAACCTCTGCCCAGTCCAGTGTGCCTCCCCACCATCACACTCATTTCATTCAATATAGGGAATCACAACACAATAGTACTGAACCTCGTCCAAAACATAACAAAAAAATTCTTTAAAACAATCAAATAAACATACAAACACCAGCACAAAATAAATCATGACGGAAGGGTAATAAATGCATGAATACTATTTTTCTATGAATCTGTTTTTCTTTACAATTGATTATTTTGTTATAAGAAAAACAGATATGTAGTCAAAGTGTATTTATGTATTTACCCTTACCCTACCCGGGGGACCATTACATCCTGTATTAAACAGGGGATGTTACAGAATGGCACAATTAGGCAACATCAAATATTTAGTCTGTAAATTATAGTTTTGAAGAAGGAGACTCACGCCATTTTAGGTGTACAATTGTTCACTTTATTTTTTTAACATTAATTTAGTTGCTACTAAGATGAGGAAGTTGTTGTTAAAATTATGAAGTTATGTTTTTCAATCATAAATGTCAAAGAAATTTTTATTTTGCATTCCCAATCCATCTGTTTGCATCTGTTTATAATCTGGTTTAATTGAAACTTGTGGACTAAAATAGTCAACCGCTATTCACTACACATCCCAGCTGGCCATTTTACGGTTTTTAAACGTTAAAAATACGTTTCAAGTTGGTGAAAAAACCGATTTAATATTACGTATTAAAAACGTATATGTGTAGAGTTTTTTATGGGTTTTAATAACGTTTCCATGTAACGTTTTGAAAACGTTAATATAACGTGAAAATAACCATGTTTAACACGTTTTAAAAACGTTTTAAAAACACGAAACCTAATTAAACCCAATTTAAAACGTTTTGAAAACTAATATTAGATAATTGATAATTAATTGATAATTAACTGGCAATTTAAAGAACAATTCATTAATTTGGCTTTTTATTAACATTCTCCAACAAAATTGTTCATGTGTTTGTGAAGTAATGTTCTTATTTGCCATTTAACTATGAAATGATGCATGTTGCAGATCGTATAACTATATGAAAATAAATAAATATACAATCCATAGTGTTAACAAACCAATATAACCCAGGTAAGTGCGCATGCGTGGAATTGCCCACGTTTTTAAAAAACGTTTTTAAAACGTTTCGTAAAAACGAAACTTATGGTCCAGGACCATAATATTTGGTTTAATTTAGGTTGTAATATAACGTTCTATAAACGTTTTGATTTCGTTTCAATCATATGTTCGTTTATAAGTAGTGTGAAAACTTTAATTTAACGTTTTTATAACGTTTTGACAAAACGATTTGCAATAAAAAAAAACATGTAACGTTTTTAAGACGTTTTAAAAACGTTTCACAAAAACAAAACCTAATTAAACCCAATTCAAAACGTTTTGAAAACGTTTTGTGTTTACTGGGATAGGCTGTAGAGATGATAGTGCTATGCTCAAATGAAAAATACATTACAAAAAAGAAGAAATGATCTTAAACTTCTAAAGCTGAAGTAATTTGCTTTTCACAATTATTAATCAAAAGCTTGGTTATACTAACTAAAGCTAGCATAAATACCAATTTTTTTTTATCAGACCATGGAAGTACCAGAGGCTCAGGAGTCAATAGTTGTATAGTTATTTGTTTGTAGTTTTACTTTTGCCACAGATTGCTTTTAAGCTGCTCTTAGTTGAATTTGGTTTATATTAATGTAAGACATGGCAGCTATAATAAAATGGACATGACTGACCATCAGAGATAATGAGTTTCACATACTTCCACAACCGTGACAATGAGGGTATTTTTGGCATCTCTGGAAGGGGGAAAATGTGCCTAATTAGGATCTTCTAGGGAAAAAGTTGCATTACATCATAACAGGTCATAAAAGTTCTGGTGTAATATGCAGAGCCCTCGGATTTAACGCCGCTGCAAAATCCTCGATGGTCAGTGACCGGCAGCTATATTAGCAATTTGAGCAGTCTGTAGCTATATTAGTAATTTGAGCAGTTTGTGTTTGGTCTGGTCACTGGTGTCAGTAGAGGTGCCAGTGATTGGCTATGGCTGTACATAGTCTGTACATGCTGTTATGATGTACATTGTACGTATCAGTGTATGGTCTGTGTAGACAAGGCATTACACAATGCCTTGGTGGAGGGAGGTTGTGTTGATGAATGGGGACTAAGAGAGGCTCTATAGCAGAGCTAGATTTGTGCAGGTTCTTTATATAGAACGTGAACAAATATAGAATTGTTTTGCTGTATCGCACACCGACGTATTATATTATGCTTCATAAGGTAGCGATTTCCGAATAGAATGTTTCCTTCTGAGGCCAAATTACCGCAATTTATTTTAAGTATTGTCTTTAAATAACGTTTACACATTTTCCTATAATATTAGGCCTATGTCGAGTGTGCGCATGGTGCAACAGTTTGGGTTTACGGATGAATGCTGCACACCACAATATTGTCATTCTTAAACATATTACATTAATATTGCTGTTTCAAGAAAGTCTATTACGATATTGGAAATTATCACATTGTGTACACACAATGTCGAACATAAGGTCACTACCCACACAAACTATTATTTTTGCCACGATGAAGACTATTGTCCCCGCGAGCATGTATCAAATTTTGTTTGTCGCACTGTTTTAGAGTTATAATCATGTTAGCAAATTGTATGAGTCGAATATGGAATATCTGATTTCATTTGTGTATGAAACGTGGTCATAACAACACATTTTATAATTATTTAACTAGTCTTACATTGTCCAACACGTCAATCGATGAGGTTCCCGCATCATAAAATAAGCCTAAGCAGAGTCCGTACTGTCTATCTCATAAGTCTCACCTGATGGAACGTAGGGACACGTAACCAATCCAAGCGTGTCTAGTCGGGGTGCGGGGGGAGGGGGGGGGGGGGGGGGGGGGGGGGGGGGGGGGGGGGGGGGGGGGGTGTTATGATGTTTTTAAAACTTTCGCTTAGGTCAAGATGTACATTTTAAAGGGGTCTGATCAAAGGTCATTGTGGGGGTCTGGTCACAGGTCATCGTGGGATAAAAAAAAATGCTCCCGTGGGCCTCAAACACGACAAGAATAGACCTCATGACAAGGGTATAATTATAGTTCTGGTCAAACGGCAGTAATGGGTCACGAAGAGATATGTCGCTAGCCTAGAAGTGTATTTTCGGGTTAGTTTATGTGTATCCTGTATTGGAATATCATACTTCACATTACGATTTGACACAACGGAAGCCGGGTAACGAATCGGGATAGGATTGAGCGAGATAATTTGGACAAGGAATGTTGATCAAAAAGCGAAATGAGTTGCAACAATTTTCATCTCTGATGTGCACATTAGCGAGAATAGGGCGTAAATATGATTTTGGACAATGTTTAAGGCCAGGATCTAAAATAGGTCATGTTTATGGATTTTCTAACACAAAATCACATTCATACCCTAGGGATTCCTTGCAACAAAAAAGCGACCCATTGGGGTGGCACATCCCACCCCCCCCCCCCCCCCCCAAAAAAAAAACCCCGCCATATACGTGATTACGGATCGTTCTGTTAAAATATTGCACAACAGTTAAGAAAACTGCAACTGAAATGTAGTACCCTTAATGAAAATCATCTTTCCAATGAGCGTCATGTGGTTGTTATAACTTCAAAAAAATCAAAGGAACATCTGTAATTAGCAAAAACGGCCTTACGTATTTCCAGATATTTGGTCTTCATATTGGGCTCCTAGAGTTATTTCTAACAAAATTAGGCCTCTGTTAAAAGGTTGTTTCAAAGATACAGAAAGCTAACTCGAGATGAAGGATAATGTATCATTTCAAGTGTATCATGATTGGCAACACTATCCTAGATTAAAGTTAATGGCATGAAGACGTTAACCCGCATTAACATGATTAGCTTGAAACATCAGTTTTCATTTGCAATAAAGCTTTTAAAATGGGATGTTCTAGTTTACCAATAGATTTTTCTTTCTGATCAGAATTGTTATAACCTATTGATGGTTTGTAATTCATTTGATAGGTTCTGTTGTGGTTTGAGTGTAAATGAAGAGCTATGTTCCAAAAGTAATCAACTCCATATAAGTGAAATAGGAGAAAAGCAACGTTTTATAAATCAAGGATGTTGCACTTCTTTGATTATGCTAATTTTCTGCCATATGAAAGATACCATACGTGTAAGCTTAAAAACAGGTTTGATTTCATTTTTGATTTTCACTGTATTTCCCATGTCATTCTTTATTTTCGGAAACTAGTGGAGTTGATCCCTCTTGGAACATAGGCCTAAATGTTTCGACCAATTTTCAAAAACCACTTTACTAAACAATCGTTATTTTCAATTAAGGTACACCTGAAAGACATTATCAAATCACATTGAAAACAGAAAACCGCATTCAAATACCTCTTCAACTTTTTAAATTATGACATTTTGTTTTTTCTTGAAAAAACTGAAAATGTTGACAATTTGGCACATTTTTTGAAATAACAACACTTCTGTTTGTGTGCAATTTTAAAAACAATTGTACCATACATTTTACGTTTTCTTCATTGCATTTCATTAAGGACATTCCTATCAATGTTTTACCATAATAAAAGAACCATATTTCTACCATATTGGCTTACAAAATAGTGAATTATATTCAAATTTCCGGAAACTTCGGAAATTACCGGACATTTCCGGAAATTACCGAGGGCCATAACTTTTGACCCAAACATGCTAAAGATGTAGATCAAAGTTTAAAAGATGTATTTCGTAACTCTCTTTCATGTTCTGCACCTAACTCAATTTCGACAAAAAGTGGAGTTGATTCCTTTTGGAATAGAGCTCTTCAAATAGTCCGAGTTCTTGTTGGGAGTGCACAAATCATGTGGCCACAGCACCTGTGTAACATATCAATTACCGTAACACCTGTGCGGTCGGCGATGTTGGAATATGGGATCTCTCAAGTACATTCGAGCACAGGATAATATCAATCAATATTTGAAGAGCTAAGTTCCAAAAGGAGCTGACACACTTTTTGTCGAAATTGAGTTGTGTGGGTTTTTCACATAAATACGTAATGCTTATATATATACGTACTAACTACCACCTAAAATTATAGAGCTTAATTTGCAGTATTTCATGTGAAATGGTTGGATTTGATAGCGTTTTGACTTTCGATGTATATCAGTAATCGGTCATTTCGATGTGATATTAAATTACCCAAATTCATCTAATTGGTCCACAGATGGCTTTTACCTATTTGTTTCACGTGTATTTAATATAACCTTGAAGACCACCAACCAAAATACCACAAAAAAAGGTGAAAAGCACTAATATAACTTTTTTGAAGAAATCTTACATGAGATGGTTTCTAT
>CM069451.1:7043091-7051140 GCA_035610835.1 Ophiura sarsii | reverse complement strand
CAAAATCTATAGCGATAGCTGAGTAAAAGCTCTAGAGTTGCAGAGTTCAAGTATTATCTTTTTTTCCACTAGCCATTAAACCTGGCAACTAACAAAAACAATGCTATTTTTGGATTCCTTAGGGTAACATAGGCCTGTACTAAAAATTACATCTTGAGTGTACATGTACATGTACTATGAGTGCCTGATATGTGTCTGCTTTGTACACTCAGTTGACTTTGGTATTATTGATCTTATTGTGTAACACTTTGCTAGTGCATCCATCCATATCTCTCTATTATACTGAATGCTTTTGAGCTGAAAAATGTTGTCTCTTCACCTGAGGAGTATTTGGGTAAAACCAATGAATTTCTAATACAGGGTCGGATACTTGTGGGCGCCAAGTCGTTTGAAGCTATGTGTGTTTCGAACCAAGATAAAGAATGTGTAGTATTTAGCCCTGTCATGAAATAACTCAACAACAAGTCATCAATAGATATTCACTCTCGTTCCCTGAACGATTGCATCTATTAAGTATCGATCTGAACAATATGCACACATTATCCATTGTGCGCGTGGGTTCGAGTTTAGTTCTATAACAACACTGGGTGGAGAAGTTATGTACAATTATCACACATGCCGTGCCAAAAACATAGCGCAGTACGCACTGGCGGCATTCCAAACAACAGCGTTGTTACTATAGCACTCCCATTTAGCAACTAATAAAACCTAAAGTATCATCACTATACTTTGTACCGTAACATTTCACTATTTCACCTGGCTTGGTTTGTGTATCCCCCAATCATAATTTGCTCAAAAGGTGTTGCGTCTGCATGTTGCGGTGTCTATATTTATTCGATTGACCTTGGTTTGTCTTGTAGCTATATTCCTGAGCAGTCCCTACTATTAGTATTATTACACAAAGGAAAGAGTAACATTTCCCTCCAAATGCCAAATGTTCCCTCCAAATGCTCAAATTTCCCGGCAAGGAGCTTTCCGTATTGCCTACTTTTTCAGCCTGTGAAGATGGATGTCAAATAAACTGAAAACTAGTTTCTCTTCCTAAATTTTAGAAATAAGGAAAATGAGGGCACAAAATAAACAATTGTGCGAAATCGTAATTACATTTGTACTATGGTATTAAATTGCGTGATTGATTGCAGAACTGTGTGAAAATATTTTTTATTTCATGATTCTAGGCAGTGTTCAAATTAAGGAAAAATAGCATTTGTAGCAGGAAATTGAGGTTGTTCGGCACAATTTTTTATTGTCCATATTTTAGGACAATTATTTATTAATCATCTTTATTCAGTCAAATAAAAACATAAAAATAAAGAAGAGAACATTAAAAACCAAGACAACTGGGGCCTATACTGACCAACAGCAAGGTGTTACAAAAAGCACTATTGCACAACAATCAATAAAACACATTTAAAAAGGGAGGTGAGCCGGTCGTGACAGATCGCAAAATTTGTCTCATTCAAATTTGGAAACTTGAGTTCATTTGTGATGTTATGGGAATTTGATGCATCCTTTCTTGTTTACATGTGTGTTAGCATAATCAATTATAATCATACCCATGCTATGAAAGCGTATACTGTTCTTAATTTTAATAAAAAACTGAAATTTTCCATTTTTTTTGTTGGCGGGATATTCAAATATGAAAATGCAATGTGTGCCATTTCCAATGGAAATCACTGTGCTCGTGGACAAACAGGTAAATTTGGTTGTGCAGCAAAGAGGGTCACCAAAGACAAATGAAAAATGTGATTCATTTTTTCACACAAAGTTAGGATTAAATACATCATTCTTGCAACGTTTAAAAGTTTTAAAATTCATTTTGGTTTTGAAAACAAAATGGCTTCTTTCCACTAGTGCAGTCTTTTTGACTCAACCTGTATATGAAATTCTGGCCACTTTTTGAATATCTGAAATGAATCAATTCTTTATGCCTATATAATTCAAAATGGTATCAACACTTTTCCATATAATGGGGATGCGACGGTTAATGCATCATTATGTTGACATCACTGATATGCTGGCCTATTATAGATAGCAAAATTAATGACATGTGGTCAGAACTTAATGTAAGGACTCGTGACTCGGACTCGAGAGGTAAGGACGGACTCGGACTCGGGTTAGAGTGGACTCGACTACAACACTGGGGCCACCTGGCCATAAATGAAATTCCCCCGACTCAGATTCTTCTCAATTCCCCCAATGTACCAACAAAAATTTCACATAAAGGGGGGGGGGGGGGGGAAGGGTGAGGTAAAAACATTTTGTACGGTCAACAACAAAAAATTGCACAGTCCAAAAACTAATGGCCAATCATCATCTGGGTTTTCATCATTTTCTCTATCACATTTTTCTTTATTAGCCGATTGCTGCATACATTTGTCGACTACATTACAAATTTGCAGACTATTTGCCGATTTGGATGACACAACCCCCCACACACACCCTCTAGTGGCCGGCGACCCTGCCCCCAACTGTCAGTAATTTCCCCCGACTGATTTCAAAGGTAGGCCCTTTGTGCACGCTACTGCTTTATGATGAAAATTACCAAATTTGGAATGAATTTTTTTTTTTTTTTTTACTGTGTAGGCCTAACCCTAACTCTATTTCACCACACGGCAACAGAATTTTTTTCCGACACCCAAAATTCACCAGAAAGACTGCAATTTATGAGCGTTTACTTTTGGACAAACTAAAAGTAAACTCAAAAGTAAATGCAATAGGGCAGTTCCGTAATTAGGTAACCCAAATTGAAGAAATTGAAAAAATTGAAAATCGTCGATATAACCTAATTTATGTATCATATCAAAGGTTATGGGTTGTAGTTTCATGATATAATTTGGAATTTGATCTAACATTCTCGGTTTGGCTGATTTTGAGGTCTGTCGCGGACGTACAGGGCATTTTTTAGTAGAAATCGCACCATGGAAGTGCAATTATTTCCATGAATGAACTAAGGCAAGTATTACAAATTGATACAATCAATACAACAATGAACATGTGTTATGTATCATATAAAAAAGTTACTTAAAATGACCAAAATATTTAAGAATTACACTTTTTGGATTAAATTTGGTACCTTCTGTTGCGGACGTACACTTCCCAAAAGCTGCTACTTTTAACCACTCTGTTCAATACTTTGGCAATGTTGGAAACCAATGAAGTAAGTATTTTTCTAAAGCTGATGATTCATACTTAATGTTTAAAACTTATTTTGTTCTGTATCTGTTTACATATTTAATACATGGTCTCTTGAAGTGTCGCGGACGTACATCTGTGAATTATTTCACAGATGTACGTCCGACACACTAATATGTACGTCCGCGACGGATGAACATCAGTCAATTTTAACTTAAAGATAAAGGTTCTGATAATTTTCTCTGTTTGTTTTCTTTAGGTTTGTCCCTCTTACAAACAAAACAATATTAGTTTTCATTACAGACCTGAACACTTCAGAGAACTTTTGATAGGAATACAGGTGTACTGAAAAAATCACTTTCTCTGCGTACGTCCGCGACGGAGGGTTTTCACGCCATATCTCATTAACCGAAAATGGTACAGCAAAGGAATTTTCAGGTTTTATACTCCTACTAGAGATACTTGAAACCCAGGTGTTAATAATCAAGCAACTGGTATAGTTTAGATTTTGCAAGCCCTCAAAGTGTCTGAATTCTCTGAAATGTACGTCCGTAACTACGGAACTGCCCAATAACTAAACACTTTTGTGAGCCGAACAACTAAGCTGTTTTCCACCCAGCCTTCAATCAATACCATTATATCACAGATGGTGGAAAAATCTGTGATATATTCACTCACTTAGAGCGTGCTTTGAGGTCAATTCGGTGCAAAATGCAAGAAACATTTAGTTTTGCGTTTACTTTTACGTTTATTTTTGTGTTTAGAATTGCGTTTACTTTTAGTTTGTCCAATAGTAAACGCTCATAATTTGCAGTGAAAGGTCACCCCGATCCCCCCGGGATTTGAACCACGGACCTCCAGCTTCAGGGCCCAGATCCTAGCTTCTACACCACGGCTCCCAGTCGACACTCGGCGAGTATATTCGCCTCGTTATATCGCGTGGGTCCGTTTTGTAGCCAAAAAACCTGCACGCCGGGTTATAGAAACACTTTTTCCGCACAGTTGCCGTATGGTGTAGGGGGCGCACCACCAAATCACTCGGCATTTATGTAATAACGAAATTCGGTTAATGAAGTTCTAACATTGAAGTCACGATTTTAATAAGAAGATAGGCTTGAAATTGGCACGATATTCGGTAATATGATTGAGATATAAGTTAAGATTATATAACCAACAAATCATAATATTTTGAAAACGTTAAGCTAAAATAGGCACGCGGATGTTCACGACAGCCGATACCCAAATATGAGTGATGTGTATCATTGAAAATAGGGTTGCGGCGCTATTTGTCGCTGTAGCGGGAAAAGTCAAGGGATAGGACCATGTTTTGACCGGTGATTTAGAGAGTTGAGATAATTTTCCGTATTTTGAGAGCAAACAGTGTCTCTCAAGTACTGCAGAATATTTCAAAATATGACCATGAAAATGACTCTAAACACGTCTGAAAATGCGCCGCGTATAATTTACGGAGTGTCCCACGCATAAATATTCAACAGGGTTTTCCAAATTTTGGTAAAATATTCAAAAAATTGAAGACAAATGCTTGAATTTGATATCAAACACTATATCTCAAGTTTTGCAGAAAGCGCCACAATAGCACCGTGAACATGACTGTCAACACTCAATTTTCATGAAGCGTATATTTGGTGGTGCGCCCTGTAGTAGAGTTAGGGTTAAAGGGACACAAAGTAGTGTTGCAGATTTTTTTACTTCAGAATTCAAGATGAATATTAAACATTACCATTATTGCTGTTTCTAACTCACAAAACACAGCAAAACTTGATTAAAACAATATCATCGCTATTTATTGAACCTTTTCTCAAAAACGCCCTCGATGTAAATATGGATCATGTTATTTATCATGTTATTTATCATGCATGCTGCAGTGCAGTGGCGTAGCTCGGGGGGAACATGCCCCCCCCCCCCCCCCCCCCCCGACGGAAAAAAAACTCTTTTGTGCCCCCGCCCCCAAGCCCCTCTAAAAAAATTAAAAAGGAGGAAAAAAAAGAAAATAATGATAAAAGACCGAGATGGCGGGTGCGTATATTCCAAATAAGGCAAAATAGTACATGTACTGTGCGTTTTTTTTGTGAGTGTGCAAATTTTTTTGAACCTCCCATTTACGTGAAATTCACGAGTTGGTGACTGGGAAAAAATGTGTGTTCGCCAAAATAATGCCCAGGCGAACTCTACAGTACACGTCACGTGACTGGACTTGCCATGCCACCTAGGTGTGTTGAAAAAAGCCCAAGCCCAGTCACTCCAGTTCAGTTGAGCCAGAATGGGAGGTAGCGCATGAGGCGAGCTGGATGTGGGCGTGAGATGGTGGCCAGGGGGTGTTTGTGCATAGACCGTTCAGTGGTGGGGTGGGGGTGTGTGTGTTAGGAATGGTGCAGTGTTGGGTGGGAGGGGGACGTTGCTTTAATAAGAATGCAGTAAATTAAAATCAAATACATTATTCCGACGGCATGGTTTGATACACGTATGATTAATCGGACCTTTACAAAATCTGTCTTGAGGTATTTTTCGGGGGTGGGGGGGGGGGGGGGGGTTCTCACATTGATATGGTATCGTGTTTTTATCACAGGCCAAAGCTCCCAATTTTTGATCAATAAGAAAATAGTGGGGAACTCTACATACCGTACGTACGGCACCTGGGGTACGACACTACTAATTTACGGTCGGGTAACCTACAGGTGCCTGGTAGAGTTTGCCGATTCAAAATGGCGTCCGAAAAGCGAGCTCAACCTCAAACGCTGCAGTGGGACACTGTCTCAGTGTCTGACGTATAAAGCTGATCTCGGCTAGATCAGCATTTTTGAATCGACGTTTTGTTGTACAAAGAGGGCTTTTTTTCTTAATCCGTGTAAGTTAATACAATTGTAAAAATATACCAATCCCAGTTTTTATCATAATAAAGAGCGCAAGCTCCAACACATGTCTAGTCTTAGTGTACCTTTAATTTATGCAACATTTAAAATTTTAATTTTAAAAAATCTGATTCTGAAAAATATTGATGAACCCTGTCGTCAAGGCTCAAGATAACAGTTTTTTTACAGGAAGCTACTTTTTCAAAAGTAGCGCCCGCATCATGGGATTTATTGAGAACCAGGACTCAACTCAGTAGGCCTAGCTACTTCAGTCTACCGGGTTGACCGCGAGCTAATCTTTTTTATTAAAATTTAAATCGTATTGTCAAATCGAAATTCGATGTCTTAGACAAGCTTACCGATCATCTACGGGCGCTGGTTTGGACAAAATATCAGCACTCGGTTGTTTATTTTTAAGCATTACCAGACGCTATGGCAGGAAGACCGAGAAGTAAAAATCGCCCATCGCCCGCTTATCTTGAGCCTTGCCTAGTCCCAATCGGTACCGTAGTGCAAGTGTATCTTCGATAGTATAGTGAAGCATGAACGATAGTTATCATAGTATACATGTAGCCACCATTGGGTCTAAGCCACCATTGTTGGGTCTAAGCATTGCCTGTGTCGTGGACTCGCATGCTTTTTAATTCATTTCAATTTCATTTTTAAATTCATAGCTCTCAGAGTAGCAGAAAAGCTAGGATAGAATTCAGAGCTAGGGCTAGGCCTACATGCCTACACTACATACCCCGGGTACATACAGGTAGCCTACAGGCTACAGATACTAATAGAATGTGTTAATGTTATTTAGTTTAATTATTTTATTATCAATTCAAAATTAAGCTTGCTTACCTCAGCCTCAAGACCTGCCGATGTCAAACTATCAGTACACATACTATGTAGCAACTCAGTCATACATGTAGTAGTCATACTCATGTGTAGTCCGAGGTGGCTCAGACTTGTTCCGATACGATCAGTGATCTACTATTCATGTGATGATACTACTCATACTAGTGTGACTGTGAGTGTGTGACTGATATGAGTAGTATGTTGCATGGATAAGTGATCATCATAAGTCCATGTATGGTTGTTGTTATCACAGATGAACATTGTTTGTTGACTGTAGTGTAGTGAAGGGAAGTACACCTCCCTGTTACCTCCCTGTGTAGACAGTGTATAAATTGTATCATCGATCATTCAAATACGGAGGCAAATACGTCGTGATAGTGTAGTCGTACGATACAGGAAGCAGTCTGTCAGTCCGTTCCCCTCAAGGGATTCTCGTCGTCACTCCCCGAAAAGTACCCGAACCCGAAGTTTACTAACAAACTTTAAACCAAAATGCAACTTCTGAGTCAATCCCTGCATAAGTTGTCGTCAGGGGGCGACGGATTACAGTCAGATGGATATTATTGGATTGCGAAATACAAATGTATAAATTGAATTTTAGAGCAAAAGTAATATCAATAACTAATCGTAATTAAAACGCTAAAAACTAGATGAAGATACCACTCAGCACTTGTTAAAGTACTAAGGAATACTTATTGTGGTCACATATCTTTTAATATTATGATATAGAGTCTCAAAATAGCGACTGACGTTGACTTTATTTTCACTCATTTAAAAAAATATATACTTGCGACATTTGATATTTTCCCCCCGAAATTTGACATTTTTAGCATATTTATATTATTAACCTCGCATTTTTTCATATATTTAGTAAACTAACGATCAATACAATCTTCCAGAATAAAAATGATGCATGTAACACGTGTTTTCGTGTATGGGCATCAAACTGTCATTTGTTAGCAATACGCAGTAGCAATAGTAGGCCTATTATAGTCATTCTGCCCTTTTATGAACATTGGGTTATTAGATGTCATGTCCATAAGTGATTTTTTTTACTAGGGTGGGCTGCAGTCCCCTCCTCAGTTTGTTAACAATTGCAGGGAGGGGGAGATCAATACAATCTTCTTTTATAAAGATGATGCATGTACGGTGTTTTCGAGTAGTGTGGGCACCAAATTACCATTTGTACGCAACATGC